>CM042161.1:87122647-87152647 GCA_023376005.1 Doryteuthis pealeii | reverse complement strand
TTCTGGGTATTCTAGTCGATCTTATTCATGTTATTTTCTTGATGGTCTCGATTCTTCTTTTGATTTCCTATCCCTCTTGTCTGTTGGGCACCAACTACAATTTGAATCACTCTTGCCCTCATATTCCATAATTCTCTGGCAATATTGAGGTATATGTCTATATTTTGGTCTTCTCTACCCTTCACCATGTGAAATTATTATTATCATTTGAGTTTTTCACGCCAGCTTTAGTTGATGGTATTTCACTGGAGTTTGAGAACAAGTCTCCAGGGGTCTCCATGACTCTTCTGAGTATTCTAGTCGATTGCAGTAGTGCAGCAGTCTGGATGGTCTCAATTATTCCTCTGATTTCCAGATTCTCCAATCTTTTTTCCAAGTTTATTGGGACTGTTCCAAGCACACCAAGTACAATTGGTATCACTTTTACCCTTATATTCCAAAGCTTTTTCAATTCTTGGCAAGGTCCAGGTATTTATCCATCTTTTCGTTTTCCTTCAACTTCACCCTGTGATCTGCTGGAACCGCAAAATTCACAAGTTGACACGTTCTCTGATTTGTGTTAATCAACACTAGATCTGTTTTCCTGGCTGGGATAGAGTGATCCGTAGTTTTTATTATTATTATTATTATTATTATTATTATTATTATTATTATTATTATTATTATTATCTCTCTTTTAGTTGATTGATTGGAGTGTGAACGACAACGAATCTCTTATTATTATTATTATTATTAGCAGCAGTAGTAGTAGTAGTAGTAGTAGTATTAGCAGTAGTAGTAGTAGTATTATTATAGTAGTAGTAGTAGTAGTAATAGGAAATTCCTGCAAGTATTTTCACGTCAAATTTAACTGGTGGTGTGTTACCAAGTCTCTTCAATTCTTCAAGACACTTCTAAGTATTCTAACCGATTTTACCAGGACTGTTTTTCTGAATGGTATCGATTCTTTCTCTGATATCCGGTTCACCCAATTTCTCTTCCATGTTATTGGGGACTGTTCCGGAGACTTAAACTACGATTGGTATCATCCTCACCTTCTATGTTCCATAACTGGTAATTTATGAGGAAGTTCGTCCCGGTCCCCTGCCTCCGAAATTGAGGCCCGGTGAACTTTCAAATAACAACCCCAACTATTGCCGCTACAGCGGTGTTACTTGAAAGAAAACAACCAACTCAAATAACAACCCCAACTATCGTATCGGCGCCTATTTGAGGGGGGGGGCTCTTTTTTGTCTTAATTCTTGTTTATTTATTTTTTCCATTCGAAAGAAAAAAACATTAAACCTTTTTTTTGTCGTAATTCTAATTTTTCTTTTTTTGTCGTAATTCTTATTTTTTCTTTTTTTGTCGTAATTCTTATTATCGTAATTTGTCGTAATTCTTGTTTATTTATAGAAATTTGTCATATTTCTTGTTTAGATAGTTTTGAACAGACTGAGATAGATAGATATTTCGACATGTAAATAGATAAATAGGTAAACACAACGATATAGATAGATTTGTTTCCCACCGATAACCACACATTCTTTAATTACAAGAGCAACCACCCACACAAACTAAAAAATGTATAATATACAGTGCATGCATAAGGATAAAACGCATCTGCTCAGAACCCCCAATAATCCACAGACCACACTGCGAACCTTATACAGATATTTAAAATGCTCATGAAACTAATCAATTAACAAAGCACCATCCCTAAACAGACAAGAGCTCCTCATATACAAAAAATAACAACCCAACGATCGACCCCCACGGTATTCCACCACAACAACACACAAAAAGGCAACCAGAGATATAACAAATCAAGATGCCAAGTATGCGCACACATAAATACAATCCTAATACCACACATTAACATAAAGATCCAACCTCCACATCTCATCAGTGACAGCGCAAACATCATCTACTATATCTACTGCAAAAGTGCAAAAACAGTGGGCATGTAGAGCAACACAAACACCCTTTGGATCCAGATTAAACAACCATAGATCCACAATAAAACAGAAATCCAAACAAAGTAGCATTGCACAAAATTTCAACAAACCACTGCACAACCTGGAAAACCTGAAGTTAAAACCTGATCCCAGTTTTCCATCCACACAAACATACTGAAATTAAATGAGTAACACGCCTACGCACACATACACACGGATTGAATACGGACTTCGGATTTCTTAACACGTACACATATTTCTCCACCACTACTACGCCCACCACCCCAGCGAAAGCCACAAAGAGCGATCAAGACGAACAGCGATGACTAAAAACAAACCAATAATTACGCCGACACATAAAACAAAGACACGAGTAGCGGCAGCAAAGAAGAAAGGAGGTCATTAACAGTGACCGCCCACACACCACCCAACGATGTTACAACAGATGATACTATCAGCATTATCAACACCAACAAACGAGCATATAAATGACGCCAGGCCAACCAAACCGGTCAGTCTAAGTTTCGATGAAGTGGCGCAAGCGGCCCCGAAAATTCAACGAAATAAAATGAAACTTAACATAAAAAACTGAGTTTCTTATATTTCATACCTAATTCTTCATACTAAATCACAAACAGTATATATTATAAACAGATATATATATATATATATATATATATATATATATATATATGTGTGTGTGTGTGTGTGTGTGTGTGTGTGTGTGTGTGTGTGTGTGTGTTGTGAGGAGGTAAGAACGAACATTAAAAAAATGAATGAAATGCCGTGACCTGTAAATGAAATTTGCCTTGAAAATGAAGGGAGTAACACATAAATTCATTTTACTTCTAAAAAAATGATACTTTATAACGTTCTAATCACCGTAAGCCTTCCATTCGGTCCCGTTTCATCTTAATATGCAAATTCATACAAATGTTATGACCTGGTATCAATACAATAAAACGTTCTATGAACTTTAACAATATCTACATACGGCTGTAGATTACTAAGAATCCGAAACTAGTTATAAACGTGCAGCTTCAGAAATTTACCCAAATATTCCACACGAGAGAGATGCAACACAAGGTCAATTTCTAACAGAATTTAACAGGTTTTAACTCAAAGTTTTCCTCCTCCTAGACCGGTTGTCTAACCAAGTCCCAAGAGCTCATTATGATCTACTATTTAGCGATATTTGGAAGGAGAATAGTGGTATGCATACCTTTCCCAAGGGTATTAGTCTTACAAGAAAGGCAAACAGCTTCGTCCAAGATATGAACTTGAGTCACTGTGCTCATTCAGCACAAGTAAACTCTCACCACTTGTGCTCAGAAGAGAGTTGAATATTAAAATATATTGAGCATTTATGAGCTAAAAACACAGATAAACTCTAAAATGTTTCCCATAAATTATCCGTTGATTAAAAACCGAAAATACTTTTGATACACAACAATGCAGTCTTTCTTAATTCTGTTTAGAATGATCATTGATTTGTTTGATTGGCTGCTTTTACGACATGTCACTTCTTATTGGCTATTTAATGACGAACACAGTTTTTTACGAGCAATTCTATGGTTTCAAGTAACTAATTAGAATAACCGCTTTCAAAGAATTATAGCTTCAAGTTACAATTCCTAATACACAGTCTTTTCACAATTGAATCGTTTTAAGTATTTCTATATAATACTTATAAGTTGCATACAGTTTTATGGTTTTAAGTATTCTACTGGTAATTTGTACACAGTTATAATGTTATAAGTACTACTATGAAATACTAATAAGTTGATATAGTTATAAGGTTTCAGTTATACATATATAATACTAATAAACTGTAGACAATTACATTGTTTCCAGTAACTAATGAAAATAATTTCTTGTAAACAAGTACAGCTTCAAGTATTAACTCTTAATAAAAATAATTGTTTGCGTCTTTATAGACATTTTCTTCTTATCTAATACTATTAATTTTCTTATCTAATACTTTTAATTTTCAAACATATCTATTTGACGAATGGGTGTGACCCTAACAGTTACAAATCCTATGAGTCCGGAGGAACTTACCGACAACAAAGGAATAACAAAACCCCCCAGAACTTCAGAATTGGAGTCGCACGTCAGGATTCAATTTAGTATCATGTGTCACAATTTTGGGGTTTGTCTTACACATTTTCAGGTGATGGTGTATTTTAAGCTAGGGCATTAGAGTGGTCATTGAATTGGTGATATATAGTTGATTAAAATCTCTGTCATGTGTATTAAGTCTATCTTAATTTGTAGGCATTTGTAGTACTGATTAATAACCCAATACATATCTTGGCAAATTACCTATTTACCACGCTGGCAACATCATTGTTCACTTAATTCTATTATTTCACTTAACACTATATTCAAATAAAAGACAACATTGAAAATTGAATTTCGAATTATATCATCAAATCACAAGGTAAGGTGCTCGCCCCCCCCCCGCTGACCAAACGACTCGTCATATCAAGCCCTAGCACCTATAAGATTTTCCCAACCCTATTGCCCGTATAGCAACTCCCACAACTCTTTTTATCATACATGTGCTAGAATGCGGTGGCTGATGGGCTTTGTGTCTTGGGTATAACGTTAACCTGTATCTGATGGTGAAGTTCCAAGTCTGGAGCTCTGTGGAAAGTAGAGTCTCCCTTCATCTCAATTACTCCCAGGTCAACTCTATCCCGGAGTGGTGGTACCCGTTAGGGTTCCGTCTATTGATTAAATAGAAGAAAGTGAGTTTTAAAAATGTGTTTAAAAAATTGAATACCAATCAGGAATGAATAAAACAAAACGTCTTCGGCATAAAATTACCCCAAGGGTTGATACGCCGTAAAATCAAACCAACCAAACACAAGGGGATTATTCTGCATCAAAATGTTTTAATTAAAATACAATTGAAATTAGCATTGATTCAAAAGAATAAAAACAATGAAATTTTTTTTTATTTTTAAATGATTATCAATGTACATTTCTTTTGTTTTGTATATTTGCCTATTTTTTCAGGTATTTGTTGGAGAAATTTTTTGATTGGCATTATCTACTGGCCATTGTTTTGGCAGAAAGACAGATACTCGAGGGCTGCTTTGGCCATGATGCGGAAGATAGAGTCTGGAATGACCTGAGGGGTTGATCACATGAACATCCGCTGTCGGCTTCACCAGTAATTGTTCTGAACAAAATACTTGGGCTTCCAGGCAGGAATATCACCGCTGCAGTCTTCGTTTTCTATTCAAAATAGGCGGTGATGACGAAAAGTAGAAAATGAAAGCGAGAGGGGAGCATTAGTCACGGATCGTTATTTTATGAATGTCAGAAAAGCAGCTCGGTCTTTGAAAACTGCTCTTTCTTCTTAAATAGCAAAGTGAAAAGGTCTTTGTAAACATCTTGTGTTTACTGCATACGTGAATACATTAAAAGGCGTTGCTTTCCCATCTTCTCGCACCTTCAGTTAAGAGACGCAACGTATTATCATGCAGGAACACGGAAATTTATCCTAGTGGTGAGAGTGTAGGTTTTTAATACTAAAGGATTTAGCCTTTAAAAAGATACGATTAGCCGATGATTCTCTCGTCTAGATTTTCGCTAGAAAGAAAGAAAGTATTGTAATAAAGAGTTGCTTCGATTTTTTAGATTCATATTCATTTGTAAAGTGACATACGATATGTACTATAAGTCAGGGTTCCTAGTTGTTGTAAAATGGTTAGTAAACAGGTGCTGAGGATCAGGTAGCTCGTGGTTTGCTTCTAAGTTCTCCATAGGTGTAGATCTATTATGTAGTAGTGTGATTAGTGCGGTAAAGTACTTAGAGCTGACCTTATGTGTGGCTCTCTACCTCAGCAAAACAGCGAAAAGGGAATAGACTCCCTTGCTGTTCAGTTGACAATTGGCCTCTACGCCGATTTTACATTTTACTAAAGAATACCACAGTTGTATCATGACTAATTAGTCTCCTAACGTCCAATACATTCTCAGTTGATTAAAAAACGAAAATAATCACTCGTTCGATTTTTGCTCTGCATTGAGAGCTACAATTTTTTTTAATACAAATTAAATTTATTTGTTAATTTTTCAAATTTCTTTCTTTCTTATAGATTCTAAATTACATAAAGATTTTCAAATAACTTTCTCCTTAAACCTTTCATTTTTTTTCAGATTTAAAACAAATTAATCTTTGTTCCCTACATTTCTTAAAGACTTCAAAACGAAGTTCTTTTGAAACCTTGAACTTCATTTTGTATTGATTTTAAAACGAAGTTCCATTTGAACCTTTTCTTCATTTCTTAAAATCGTTTACTTCATTTTTTAAATAGATTCTAATAATAATTCTTTCAATTAGTTTCGATTTTGAAGCATCTACTTAAATTCATAATTATTAAAACATTTCTTTTAAACTTTTCATTTACTTATAGTTTCTCTCATTTCTAGATACATTCCCCAACTTCTTACAGACTGAAAATAAAATTGCTTAACTGAGACAATGTTTGATCTCTGTTCAAGACTGAGAATAGACAGACAATATTATATCTCCTACCAAATATCCAACGTCTCTGATTTACCAAGAAACTTCATTAGTAATCATGTCTCTTTATTGTCGCAAATAGCATCAAATAATAATAAATATCCACTAATGTCCTTGTGTCAAGTTATTCATGGGGACACATCTTTGTCGATTTGAAATGATTTGATATTCCAGACAAGAAAGCTGTGACATAAATGTCAGTTATCCTCCCCCAAGCAAAGCTTAGATTTGATCAAAGGAAACAAACTTATTTCATTTGCACATAAGATAGATTCGTTGCTTGCAAGGATTTAGATGCGATTAATTTATCGAAGGTCCTATAAATTTTATTAGCGCTTTACGCTTCAGATGTTAAATGATATTAAGGGGACAATATGAAGTTGTTATGGATAAATCACTAAGGAAGAAATATTTATGGAAACTGGAAACTGTGATCAGGAATCGAAAATCCGTCTGAGACAAATGAAATAGAAGAAAGTAAAAGACTACAACTAGACTTTAAAGGGTTAAGATTTAGTCAAGGCGATCTGTCATTAATTAGTCAAAGAAAGACATTTTTTAATGTGCTTCCTATTTAAAACCAAAGTTAATCTATATATCAATATACTTGTACCTCGGTGTGTGCCATCCTGTCATTACCTCAGATAGATAATGGATTAATCTGTTTTGATTGTCTTGAAAGAAAGAGATGAAAAAAGAAGAGAGGGATTATATATATATATATATATATATATATATATATATATATATATATATATATATATAATTCTAAAATTTAATAAGAATATAAAATAAAAAAATAAAAAAATAAAAAAATAAATTAATATATAAATTAAATATTTATTAAACAATAGACTTATAGTGTTCTGTGTTTTTATTGGTCCGTCTGGTTCAGCTAATTTAAATGACTACTGTGGTTAGTACTATTTATTCCGTCTTGCTCCTTGTCTCTGTAGTCGGACTTTAGCCCTGAAGAGCTTTATGCGAAACTAATAGTAGGTTCATCTGACTCATTATATATATATATATATATATATATATATATATATATATATATATATATATAGAGAGAGAGAGAGAGAGAGAGAGAGAGAGAGAGATCCTAATCCTAATTCATCTATTGTAGCGCCTGTTCCAATGGAATGGATGGTAAGGAAGGAAGAAAAAAGAAAAAAATGAATGTAATACACGAGGGAATAAATTCAAATAACAACCGCCTCAGATAAATAATGGACACTTCCGTTTTGATTGCAAGGAAGGAAATAGAAGAACAAGAACCTGCTACTCATCAGAAAGAAAAAGAAAGAATATATTATTAGACAGAAAGAAAGAAAAAGAGAAAAGAGAGATGGGGTTAGAGTGAGGGTACGAGCGGAAGCGAGAGTGTGGAAGCGATAAAATTAATCAGACGCGTATCATCATCTGTTTCAATCGAAAGAAATGAAAAGATGGAAGGAAAAAGAAAAAGAAAGTTAAATCAAGATTATTATACCTTTTATATATTGAACCATTGCACAATAGCGCAAGTATAGATATCAAAAGTTGTAATTAAATTATCATACCGTGGTATATCCATTATGGTAAAGACGCGGGATTTACACAACATATTACCAAACTAAAAGTACCTAAAGAAAAATCCAATTTGATTTGGTAAACACTTCAATTTTCCAAAACGTAATTTAAAAGAAAATTAAAAATAAACAATTAATTTGATGCCTTTCAAAAACACACACGCAGAACATGTTCAAAAGTATTTTAGCTATACATACTAGAATAACACTACGTCAGGTAAGTCAGGTAGTAACCATTATTATACTAGTTAAGGCAGTGAGCAATAATTATAATACTAAGTAAGGTAGGTAGTATCCATTGTAATTCTAGGCAGATAGCACCTAATATTATAATTATAATAATAGGTAAATCAGTTAGCATATAAAATAATACTAGACATGTATGTATTTACCCAACCCCTCCGCATGAGCAGGATGAGATATCAGGTAAATGTTTAAGCATTTAACATTTAACTTTTTTTCAAGTAAAAAAAAAAAAATTATTTATAAATTTCAGTGTTTTGGAGAAATATTTTTTACTTTGAGTAACTCTGAAGAGATATTTGACTTTTTATTTTTTGTTAGGGACACATTAAAACCATTTGGCTGTTTATAGAAGACACAAACAAATTCTTCTCTATTATTAATATAGATTCAGTGGTAGGAGGTGACTAGAATGTTATTAAATATCATTAATGTTCAAATTAACATTGGTTGTACTATATTGAAGGAAATATTCTATCAATTTGAAATGAATAACCATTATTAAAAAGTGAATTTTTATTTGTATATAAGTAAGTAAATAAAGTTAGTGGAGGAGTCTATCCCCTTTTTGCTAGTTTATCAGGTCTAAATTCATAGTTTTTCTTCGTCTAGATAAGTTGCTATAACATGTTTAAAGAGCCCGGTCGGATCAACTATTTACCCATAACTCGAGGAAATTATATAGTTTCCTACATTTTCCCAGCATCATTAGAGCTATGTAAAATGCAAGAAACATCGGCCAGGATTTGAACTCAGGTCACCGTATCCATTTCTTACGACGATTACACACGAGTGCCTCCGAATAATAATATGCACGTAGCAACCATTATGATACATGGAAAGGAAGTTAGTATCGATTATAATACTAGATAAGGCAGGTAGCCTCATTATAATACCAGGAAAGGCAGTTAGTAATCACTATAATGCAAGGTAAGATAGGTAACTACGATTATAATAGTAATATACGAAAATAATAAAATAACATATGAAAGTAAGACAGGGAACAATCGGGAGCATACTTGTCAGATTTGGTATACCTAATTATGATAGTGTTGTGATGTTAATCCAACAGTAAAAAAGAAGTCAAGTCGAGATAGGGTAAAATAAGACAAGTCTATTCACAATAATGGTACAGGAACGACTAGCTTGTCGTTAACGGTAACAGTACAACCTTTTCACTCGGTGTCTCACTATTTATAGTGAGAACCGGTGTATATTCTCCACTGTAGGAACGGCCGGTACAACAGATAGCATTAATTACAATACACGTTAAGGCAGGTAATATCCATAATAATATTAAGTAGGGCATGCATCAACTATTTTAATACTAGGTAAAACAGCTATCATTATAATTGTAGTAAGAAAGGTAGCAATCATTATAATTCAAAGGTGGGTAGCAACCAATATATTAGTAGGTATGATGCATTTCACTCCTTATAATTGTCAGTAAATCTGGTATCATTCATATAAGACTAGATATAGTGAGATAGCCAATAGCGGGTTATCTCATTTGCATATGTCTCCTACAGTGGTAGATATATAGAGATTGTTTGGAGGACATAGAAAAACTAGCTACAAGAAGCTAAGAGAGAGAGAGAGAGAGAGAGAGAGAGAGAGAGAGAGAGGAGAGAGAGAGTTGCGATAAGCTCAGAATTACTACTACGACTACAACAAGAAGTACGAAACTACACATCACAACACATGGCGTCGTCGATAGGTTTACTCACAGGATTAGAGGAATCGGACTATGTTGAGAAGGGACAGCAGATATGACTATAGAGGAGGAATTGATTCAATTACGGTTCATTGAAGGACTGCACGACGTGAACAAAAAAGATAAAGTTTTAGAACGTCTACAGGCAAATAACATGGCATTAGAAATATGCGTGGAATTTGTACAACAACTGGAAATGATATCCGACTTCAAGGAAGATACTCAACACAATACAATGGTATTTCAAATAGTGAGTTTGTTTGGACACAAAAACAAGGGAAGGCTTTTAACAAAGTAAACAAAAGTACTTATGGAAAAACCCGTTATAAAAGTTATTGACCCCAGAAAATAAGTAACCTTAACTACGGATGCCAGTGAACATGCTGTGTCTGCTATATTGTCACAGGACGATCATCCGAATATGTACCTGTCGTGAAGGCTAACCAAGGCAGAAATGAACTACTCAAATATAGAGAAGGAAGCTTTGGCCATAGTGTGGAGCACACAGCGCGCCCGACAATTTCTATTGTGTCTAAAGTTTTTACTAAAATCTGACCATCGACCTTTAGAATTCATTTTTAATCCACGGAAAGGGTTACCCAAGGTCACATTCACCAGGATGATGAGATGGCCCATATTGCTGATGGCCTTTGATTTCGATATCATGTACGTCAAAGGAAACACGATTCCGCATGTCGACGCTGTGCTACTCATGCGCTGTGTTGACGAGGGCCGGTATCGAACCAGGAACCTTGTGATTTCTAGCCGAACGATGCGTAGTGCGTCAATACCCGGAGAAAGATATCCAAATATAAATATCTCAAATGTATCCAGAACACACTGTATATATTGAACAAATGTATAACAGTAAATTTCTAGGTGTGATATTAAACAAGAAAGTCTTTTATTTTCAATCTATAAGTCAACAGACGAATTAAATGTTCTAGGAACATCGCTGGTAAACATGATACATTTTACCCATAAGAAAAACTACACACTGTATCATCATTTGTTTAATATAATAATACACTGCGTAGAATACCCCACCAATATTACGCTAGTATATGTATTTCTAAAAATATAATAGGAAAAAAGAAAGAAATAAAAGAGAAAATAGGAGAAAGATAGAGAGAGGAGGTTGGCGCGCGGAAGCAATATCGCTAATATGTTTTTAAAAAAAAGAAAAAAAAGAGTGGAATCAATATTATTATACATTGTACAAATTGAACTATTAGCAATAGCTCTTAAGTAAACATATCCAACGTTAAAATAATTAAATTATCATACTGTGGTATATCTACCGGTCCTACTCGTTATTATTATTATTATTATTATTATTATTATTATTATTATTATTATTATTATTATTATTATTATTATTATTAATGCTTCTAATTAGTAATAACCATCGTAATAACAATCGTAATAATCTACAGAAGTCGTTCTACATCGTCTTTATACTTCCCTTTCTCTCCCTACAATTGTTGTCATCCACCCCTTACCTCCCCCCTATCATCATTAAATTAATCTCCCCCAGTCGGTCAATATCATCACCGACCCAATTAGAATTGAATGTATTATCCAAGTCAATGAAGCACATCATAATGGTTGCATCATTCGCCTCTAAAATTTCCCGACATGCCTCATGTGACAGTGTTTATTTATTCATTTATTTCATTTTATTTTATTTATTTCATTAATGTTTTATCTTTTTATTTTTTATTTTTGTAAATGTCTAATTTGTGATTAGACATTGGCATTATTACTTGGGTGATTTCTTTTACAGATTGCAATTCTTTTTTTTATTTGTTTTGTTTTTTACGTTTTATTTTTCTTATTAATGATAATGATGTTGATGCTGATGCGGCTATTGCAAAAAAACAACAAAAAAACTTCCAGGGATCGTCTCATTAATATAATTATCGTTAATGGATGATTTACTTTTGTATTTCGGAGACAAAGTCAGCCGCTTGTATTATCTTCGAATTCACCACCGTAAATATTCAGAATGAAAAAAAAAAAAAACCCAGAAAGTTGGGGGGGGATCTCTTTTCAATTATCTTTCTGAAGAGCCCCCTTTTCTACTTTTGATTATTTTCTGACAGCTTGTTGATTAATTCGATAGCTTTGCTTTTGGGGGTACCTCGCCAAGGTCAAAGTGGTTAAGACACCATCTGATCCAAATCTTACAACCGTAATAATAATAATAATCCTCGCTGGATGCCTCATACCTTGTGTCACATCTTATCTTTAGCGAAAGGGGTTGGGTAAATACTTACTCAGTCAATGGGACTTCGAATACATTATAAGCTGCAAATGATAAGAACCCACAACCTAACAAATGGTGAGCGGGATGTGATACTAAACTGCGTCTAATGGTGAGGCTCCAGCTATGGAGATCAGTGGGGCGTGGGGTACCCACATTACCATTACTTCCATGTTCATTTTGACCCGGGATCGTAGTACCTGTTAGTGTTTGATCTATGTGTAAGATAGATCTATTTAAAAATGATTGGTATGCAAAAAGAAAAAAAGAAAGTAAATGAAAATTTTAAGAAATAACAACAGAAAAATGTAAATATAAACTTTTAAGCCTATGTTGAACCTAGACAGGTTGACATGCCGTTAAATCAATTAATCACTTAATCATGAGTATCTAAAATGTGTTGTTATCACCAGCACATTACATGTTAAGGGTTGTAGAGTAATGGTTGTCAATTGTAGCTTTGTAGACTATTTTCTATTCTCATGAAGTCGTACCTCACTAGGTGGCTCGATTTTTAAGCTTAGATTAATAAATACTTATTGCTCCAGAGACGAAATAAATCTTCACAGTGCACTTCACCCAGCTGTCCAGTAAGGATCGAACGTACAGATTATTTTACGAGATAAGATTTTCTGCTTTCTTTGTTTCATTCTTTCTTTCTTTCTTTCTTTCTTTCTTTCTTTCTTTCTTTCTTTCTTTGTAGTCCACTGTTCTTTTTTTCTTTCTTTCTTCATTATTTTCTATTTTAAATCCTTTCTTGTTGCTGCTCACTCTCTTTTGTCTTTCTTTCTTTCTTTCTTTTTCTTTCTTTCTTTCTTTTTCTTTCTTCTTTCTTTTTTCTTTCTTTCTTTCTGTCTCTCTTTCTTTCTTTCTTTCTATCTTGATTTATTTATTCATTTATTATCTGTGCGACGTTTTTCTCTTTCTTTCTTTACAATAATTTCCTTTTTCTTTCTAAACACGGTTTGCTTCTTTATCATCTATTTTTTTGTTGTTGCCTATCAGTCCGATTTTTCTCGTTCTCTTTTTTTTTAATCCCCACTTAGTTCATTTCTTCCTTTGCAAATATGTTCTCTCCTAATTCAATCTCTACTTTCTCTTTATCTATTTATTTCATTCCACCTTTATCCATTTCATTCTTTATTTTTGATATTTTTCACTTGATTCAGTTCTGGTTCATTTACATGCATTTTTCTTTCTTTTCTTTAATGTTTTTTTTTTTATTCGGTCTTTCTTTCTTTCTTTTTTGTATACTTCTCCTTCTTTTGATTCATTCTTTTTCTAATTCATTTAATAACCTATAATTCACTCTAATAATTTGTAACCTTTGCAACTTTTGGCTTTATTATTCTTTCATTATGTTTCAAAATTCTTCTACTACTTATATTATTTAATAATCTCCCTTTACTCTCCGTTAACCCCCTCTCTCTACTCCCTTTCATTCTCTCTCTCTCACGTTCCCCCTCTCTTTCTCGCACAAACAACACACACACTCACACACACACCACACACACACACACACACACCACACATATATATATATATATATATATATATATATTGATTCAAAATTCTTCTACTACTACTCATATTATTTAATAATCTGCCTTTACTCTCCGTTAACCCCGTCTCTCTCCCTTTCTTTCTCTTTCTCTCTCTCCCCCTCTCTCTCTCTCTCTCTCTCACCAAACACACACACACACACACACACACACACACACACACAACAACACACATATATATATATATATAATATATATAATATACATATATATATATATATGTATATACAACTATGTTATGTAATTCGTCTGTTAAAAATGTAGTGAAGTGTATTAGAGCCTCACGCTATTTAACAGGGCGTAATGTGGATGTGTATTAGATTACATTGGTGTGCTCTGCCCGAAGCCACAGAGCCGACCCTCAAGAGAATAAACCAACAATACATTTTCCTCTTAGCACCTACTTGAAACAGTCTTTAACAATATAAAATATACTTGGAACAACAGTCAGCAATTACTACGACTTTATTATATCACCTGGCGTTAACCCACGTGGTTTTGCCTTTCCCGTAGACGGCTGAAAAATCTATCGATCTTAAGTTGTTCTCATCTAAATTGCCAGAGTCCTGGGGATTATTCGCCAACTGGACAAGACAAAACTCCGATAAAATTGATGTAAGCCAATTATTGAGACGCAAACAAAAACAATACGTGTTGACAGGCGTTTTGCTTTTAACCAACGATATGAACGAAATGCGCATGCTCACAGGGGCTAAAAGTCAACTCCTCAACAATAGCGACTTAGAACAAGCAGTGGTTAATCTGATAATAGCACAGAAAACTAATAGTGAGTTTGAGACTCACCGGGTGACTCTTGCATTGAGATGTGTGTCGCATGCACACAGCGGCCCAATATCAAGTCATCAATCATAGAGCCTTACAAGAAGCAACTTTATGATACCCCGATTGCACCTCTGCAGAAGGGTAAATCCCCCAATGAAGCTACCCGTTGGCCATGGTTGGCAGCCTGTAATGCTTAAGGATGGGACCCTGGTGGTTGAGTAGTCCATGACATGCAACACTCCACATTGGCTCTTACTTAAGCTAGACGGGCGGTCGGAAGAACCTCTTCCGATTAATTGGCTGGTTACATCAAGCCCTAGCACCTATATGATTGTCCCAACTCTATTATCCTTTTGGCAAACCCTCAACCCTTTTTATCATATAGGTGCTAGAAGGCTGTGGCTGACGGTCCAGGGTATGACGTTAAACTCTATCTGATGGTGAAGTTCGAATTTCTGATCTCTGAGGAAAATGGAAGTACTCATTCATCACCATTACTCTCAGGTCGTCTCTGACCCCGATTGGTAGTAGATGTTAGGGTCCTAGTCTGGGGTTAAATAGAAAAAATGAAATTCAAAAATGTTTCAAAAAATTTAGTTTGACACAAAAATGTTTAAATGAATAAATAAAACAAAACGTCTTCGGTATGAAAAAAACCAACAAGGTTTGACATGCCATAAAATCCAGCCAACCAATTACAACCAGCAATGGTTGATCTGCTAATAGCTCAGAAAATACTAATGAGTTCGAATCTCGGAAATCTTATGTTGACAGAGTAGTGTAATACCACTAGCATTGGCTTACATTTCTTCACGCCGCCGGCACATATTCCATTTATTTAATGTTATAAAGATTCCATTTCATTTCCAAATTCCGTTTGGTTATTTCTCAGTTAGTAATCTTTATTAGGTTGCAACATTTTGGCGACGAGGATGAGATATTTAGACAAATGACCGCAAATAATGCACAAAAGACATTTGAATACAATAAAAAGTAGACATATAGATGAAGAAAATAATAATCCAGTGGAGGTTGAAACTATGGAAGTTTTTTTCGATACTTTTGATGTGCCCATTCCTTAGAAATCTTCTGAAACAAAAATACAAAAAAGACAAAGTAAGGGGAGAGGAAGTGAGCCGGAGAGAATCGACATTAACTCAAAAAGGAAAATATATTGACTCTAAGGAGTATAAATCTAAAGATGGGGGTATATACTCTACCTAGGAACATTAATGGGTATGCCCTAATCCTCATAAATACGGAAGTATTATGTTGACTAAGTAGTCTCATACCACTAGCAGTGGTTTTCCTTTCTTCACGCCGCTAGCGAGTATTGTATTTTGTTAATGTTATAAAGATCCCAAGATTTCATTTCCAACCTCTGTTTGGTTATTTCTCATTTAGTAACCTTTATTAGGTTAAAACAAAACATACAATGTGCACAATGCTCTTGGGGTAAATAGTAAATAGTTTTATTTTTTGAATAAGATTTTTCCCGTGGCTAACGTGCTAGACAGAGAAAACGTAGTAAGCGAGTTCGATCCCCAGTCGCTATATTACGTTCACTTTCGGACAAATACACTTGAGAAGGGGAAATGTATGACATTCCTCCAGCTATACTTTAAATATTACTACTACTTTTCTTGTACAATGATGATTTGGCATTACATAGCCCACAAAGTTTGATATGTCATTAAACATAGAAACGCATTCTTTTATAGACGCCTTGTATATACATTGAATGTCAGATGAATAATCAAAATCTGAATTCAGACTATGAAAATAATTTACCATCGACAATTGATAAAATTCGGATTATTAGGAGAGTAGATCTCAGAATCAAATCCGGAGCTGGAGTCCCTGACATGGTGCGAAGTTGAACTTCAGCACTATCCAGTAACTTCTGTGACACTATCGTTGCCAAACCGCATTGATTTTGCCTTTCCTTTAGCTATCAACGGCAGTGTAGAGAGGTGAGACCTGCTGCTTGGGCGACAGCTCATCCTCCATATTACCCAACCCAGACTAAGTGGTTTCACTTGTTTTTGGACATTATGCCATCATCTCTTGTAGACGGATGGATGCCAACAACAACAGATCCTGCGATACCCACAGTATGCCGTATATATTTATTGGGGAAAATGTTTACCCATATATTCTTAAAATAATGCGAATCTTAACCTCAGACCAAAGTAAAAGAATGAACTATACACAGTCATTGCAATTTTAAGCAAAAGCAAAAAAAAGAGAACTAGTAATCCTCTCTGTGTTGTATAATGTTCTCTTTTCAAACTTTAATATTTTTTATTGAAATTTCTGGCAAATATATATTTGTATTATTGATGTTTATTTTTGTGCAATTTGGTATGGTCTCTACGTAAAAAGCGAACAAGTAGACGTGCGCCTTTGTCTATATATAAATACACACAAACTTATATACGCGCATTCTTGCTGATATTGTATACATAAAAAAATCGACTTCTATATAAATATATGAATGTGGATTGTTTATTTTTTCTTATATTCCAAGGAAAACGTATGTCTCTAAACACAGGAATTCTTGTATTATATATATATATATATATATATATATATATATATATATATATATATATATATATATATTATACTTTTTATTTTCTTATTATCTATAGCAGTAAATAAAGTAGGCTACTTAGTGCACCATCCAAAAGCAACCAAGCTCTTACGTCTACCGTATATATTCGAGGAAAAGTCGATCACGCTTATAGATTAACCTTTGACTTAAAAAATCCTTCATTTTTGGAATAAGTCTTTTTGAAGACAAGTGCTGCGCTGCCCTAAATTAATTTGTGTGGTAATGTACCAAACGGAGTGCCGTGGTCAGATACCCCTCCCTCATATTAATGAATAAGTGCAGAAGACGTGGAATACTTATTCTATTCTATTTTTGGCCAGCTGGTTCCTTAATTTAACACTACAAATCGCACTTGAGCGTGTCAGGAAGTTGGAATTATATTAGGGAGCAAAGTTGAGTGCTTATTGCGTCACTCCACACACAAACACACATATCCCCCCTCTCTCTCTCTCTCTCTCTCTCTCTCTCTCTCTCTCTCTCTCTCTTCTGACACCTCTACACAATGTATCTGTTCTCAGTCTTTTTTCATCAAGAAGCTTCATCTAATAATGCAAGGGAATTGACGTATCATCAAATACGCATGCGTGCCATACACTTTTTCTGCTCCACGAAAGCCCCCTTTGAACCTTCAGTGGTAAATGTACCAGATAATCGGGGATGACTGACTGCAAAAGAAATTCTGGTTATTTCTCCAAAATTTCATCTAAAATGTAAGTCAGTAACTTTTCTTTTTGTTTTTTTGATTAAACACTCTAAATGCCTTCTTAATAGCTATAATTCTTATACCCTGACTGAAACCGAAAGACATGGTGCAGATGAAAGCCTTAATTATACATGTGAAGTGTTTCGCAAGTGTCAATATTATAAATGGTTTTACTTTCGAATTGTGACCCTCACTCTTAAAAAGGAACTTCTAGCGTAAAACATTGGTTAGAAAATTATTTCACAGACCGTTGACAGTTATTTCAGTTCTCACTATAAGTCCTATTTGATTGCCACAAAAGAAAACGAAGATATTTTTTTATAAATATTCACTAAGTTACGAATAAAAGATTAACAACCAACTTAGACATGACGTAAAAGATATAAGGGTTGAGTTAATGCAGTTTTAAGTGACAGTCATCTGGATGTGGCAGATTCAATCCTGACTACTAGCGAAAATGATATAAAATATTCAACATAGCTTAACACTTGTACCTGTTTATGATTAACGGAATGAGAAAAAATCTATCTCAATCGATTAAAGGGTTTGGTTTGAAGTTCCATGAAGGCTCTCGATTATGACATGAAGGCTCCCGAATTCAACAAGAAGGTTATGAAGTTCGAAAAAAAACATCTGAAGAATGCCGGAGGGCATATCGACTGGAACGTTGTGGTGACCCGTGATGCTTAAGGATAGAACCCAGGTGGCTGAGCAGTCCATGACTTGCAATATTCCACTTTAGGATTTTCTTGGGCTAGACGGGCGGTCGGAGAGGCCACCCGATCAATCAGCTGGCCATGTCAAGCTCTAGCAACTATATGATTGCCTCAACTCTATTGCCCTTAGGGCAACACCCAATCCTTCTAATCATATGAATACTAAAAGGTGGTAGCTGAGGGTCTACATGTCCTGGGAATGACGTTAAACTCTATCTGATGGTGAGGTTCTAGTTCTGGAGGTTTGGGGAATGTGGAGCACCCCTTCATCACCATTACTCCCTGGTCCACTCTGACCCGGAGTGGTAGTGGTTGAATAGAAAAACATGAGTTTATAAACAAAATTATATTATGTATTAAGAATAAATTTATTTCACAACTTTGTCGGCATTAAATGACCCACTGAGTTTGATATGCCGTAAAACAAAACAAACCAAACCAAACCAAACTAAAATTCTAAATAATTCAAAGAGTCACACATTATTGCGATTAAAACCCCATTAGTCATTAATTGCAGGATTTATCGGAATTATCATCATTATCGTCATTATCATCAGGTCATGCAGGCCGCACTTATATTTATGATTTTCTCTCTATCATCACCCCTGTCAGGTCCTCTAAGCAGCATTCAGAATCCACACAGACCTGATTCACGCAGGTTTTTGCTGGTTGGTCGTACACTGGAGTGTCTATGTGTAGGTTTCCACGGGAGAACGTCAGTTATGAGTTCGTTCTTGCTTCTCCAGTAGTGTCCATCATGTCATGTTTGTCTTACTTAGATTCTTTATATGATAGTGTCTTTGTGTGGGCTTACAGCTGCTTTCCTGTGAGGTGCAGCTTCCAAGATTTGTTCAAGACAGCACGCAGCATTCTTGGTTAACTTCCATCTAAGCGTTTCGTTAGAGTTCAAAAGGTGCAACCGTACAATAGCATCGACAACCTCGTTAAAGATTTGAACTCAAGTAACCGAGTTCACTTCTACAACGATAACCGTTATTTTATGATCACATCATACTCAGATACCACACTTCAATCCTAGATCTTAGGTCGGGAAATAGTGATGTTACGATATTTTACAGCGGTTGTTTTTTTTATTTTTTACTGTATATTTTTTTGTTTTTCTTCTTTAAATCTCTTTCAAGAAGTCGGCCAATATTTGTTTTTGGGTGGATCAATGTATGAAGTACTTAAAAATCTAAAT
This sequence comes from Doryteuthis pealeii, assembly GCA_023376005.1. Taxonomy (NCBI): domain Eukaryota; kingdom Metazoa; phylum Mollusca; class Cephalopoda; order Myopsida; family Loliginidae; genus Doryteuthis; species Doryteuthis pealeii. The sequence goes on along the minus strand of CM042161.1, from coordinate 87,132,794 downwards.
GGCAAAAAAGCTCTCAGACGAAAATCTAGCAAGAAAACGCTTGTCAGCCGACTTATGTCGATTGCCGACGCCAAAGCACAAATATTTTCGACGCAAAAATGAATGAGTCACGTGAACAATTCAAAAAAAAAAAAAGATAAAAGGAAAAAGAAAAGATTACATCTTTCTGGAACTTTTACTAATCAATGTAGAAATAATCTCTCCAATTCCCAACACGTCTATCTGATCAGATAAAACTGCCTCAGCCATGTGTACATATATGTTTTACTCTCTCAAGTAACCCACCTTATTATATGGAATTTCCTATCTGTATCTACGTAAATATTGATTAACATGACCTATAAGACGGGTACAGAGGGCACCTAGTATTTAAAACGACATCTCCATAAGACAACTAGGAGTCAGGTGTGGCGGAAAGCCAAATAGGTTCGAGGAATGTCCTGAATCAGAAAGGTTATTTGCATACTGAGGACTATCGTTCAACATTTTACGTAAATCTAATTCTATTGAATAAACACAACTTTGTTACATCCAGTATCTTAATGGTTTTTAAAAACCTAGTGAGGATATCCTATTACTTAGAAAGTTAATGTAATAAAGAAAAACTGGGGTGATTTTTGAATTCAGAATCCTGAATTTATTCAAAAACAAGTGTCAGATCGATCTATAATTATCAGAAAAATGTAAAGTCTCTATGATCAAGATAAAAAGTGAAGTACATATGATTAATATAAGATATGAAATACCAATTGATTAATATTAAAACGGAAGCATATCAGATTAATATAAAAGTAAACTAAATAAATTGATACAAAATCTATAGTTCCTACTTATTATTGTAAACGTCATGGTTGTTTTAGCAGATGTGGAGCAAAAGCCTAATGGTCCCGGGTAATGTCCTGGAATCATAAGAGGTTTTGCATATATTAAGGAATATCGTTCACATTTTATATTAATCTAGTTTTATATACACACAATTTAAAAATTATAAATCATGATATTTCACAGTAATTGATAAAAATAACCTTAGTATATAGATAGAACTAAAAGGCATTTAATGAGAGAAAAAATAAATTCATTAGTAAGGTCTATTAGTTTAACTCGTTGTGCAATGCAGCATGAAAAGTACGCATTCATGTTACGTAGTGTTTCTACTAAAAAGGAACTAATTAAAGAAACTTTATACTCTTTCTGAAAGTTTAACTGTTAATATCGGAAATTACAGTAATTAATCTCAGTTTAACTAATGACTTAGTAAAATATAAGGGATAATCCTGAAGAAATCCTATAAATCGAATTCGTGGTTGATCAATACTATCATACTTACATACATACACACACATATGTATATATACAAGGTGTGTCAAAAAAGTATCGAGAATTTTTTTGCATTTTTGACACACGTTATATTCTGAAAAAAATTAACTTCCATTCATTGTTCATTTCTATCTTGGTAAATACAGCTTTATCTTGATATCTTTATGACACACCTTATATATATATATTAATTATATATAATATATATATATATAGTAATCCACATGCACTCCTGTTTCGGTGTATCACGTTTCTTCAATGTGGTTAGACTTAGTATACTGCCTCCACCCGGGATCAAAAATGTTTTTATATATGTAAGAGATTTAACAAAATATCTAAACTTGTCATCATATAAAATATCTTTTCACTCTTTGAAATAATTTTGGAGGGAGTATTTATAACATTACCTGAGAACAGCAATATATATACATTTGTATATACATCTAATATACTACTTTTCTTTCACTGTTTCAGTTATCAATTGATAAAAAAGTTTGATTCGTAGACTGAACTTAACTTACGCGCATACAATTTTATGACATGCCATGTACTCGGGTTTATTGTTTCGGTGAATTTAAGGTTTCTATTTTTTGTTTTGTTGTTTTTCATTTTTTATTTTTTTTTTTCGAGTTTTATTTTTTTGATATCTATATTTCTTTTTTGTTCTGACACAAGTCCCTCATATATTGTCTGGTTACAACAAGTATACTCAGAACAAAAGAAAAGAAAAGACAAAAAATCCTTAAAGTTTTGATGATCAAATGCATTTAGTGAAACTGACAGTCACGGTAACTTAAAGGTCACCTTTTTTGGTAGAATCAATTTATAAAGATACGCTTGTGGGAATATTCAAACTCGGTATTGATATTTAACACTGTCCCTCACACACATACACACACAAACTAAACACACAAGTTGTATGTATATATATATATATATATATATATATATATATATATATATAATATATATATATATATATAATAACCAACTAAACTCGTTGTCCGCACAATTCCTTTCCCCAGACAAATGGCTTAATGAGACCAATGTAGTATAACAGATTTAAATGTCCCTTAGGAGATTGCAGTCTTCCAGAAAAGGAAAATACCTACATCGGTTTTACTTCAACAACATTTTCACGTCATCTAACCAACCATTTGACAGATAATAGTTCCATTTCACAACACCTAAAATGATATTCATGCCCCCACTCTAATTACCAAAATATCCTAACGGAAAATGCACACATTCTGCACAAAGAAAAAAATAAACAAAAACTCCAAATACTAGAAGCTTTATACATAAAACAATACAAACCATCCTTAAATAAAATTAATTTCAATGCAGTACACACATCTTAAAATGCCTATAGCACCTTTCCCCATCAATTCTCCCCCTTATATATATATATATATAATATATATATATATATATATATATATTATATCTGGGTCCTCGGTTGTGGTACGATTCTGATATCGAACAATTCAGAGTTCTAACCAAAGATTTTAGTAAAAATGCATCGGTTGTCGAAAAAGTTTTCGTACTTCGAAAACACGAGTCGCGCGAATGACTGCCGAGCCAAACCGAAGACGCCCGAACGGCTGGTCGAATCTACCCAAGCAACATCGTTTAGCGTAACTCGCACTCTTGAATGAATGTCTTATATTGTTTTAAATGCGAGTTCACGTGTTTTATTCTATATTTTTACGGATATTTATTCAAAGACAGCAGGGATACTATAGGAAATGGAAATAGAAAAGATATGAAATCTGATGGTCCAGATCCATAAATGTACATTACACTATTTCTTATGGGAACTATTGTTTCAGTTTTTCACAAAGCAATTCTCGAATATAATTTGGGAACGAATTTATGTTCGAGAACTGAGGTTTTAGTGTATATATATATATATATATAATATATATATATATATATATATATATACTAGTTAACTGTTCACGTATGCATGTGTGTGTGTGGTGGGGTGCATACTATCAATTTATTTTGTCTGCAGCTGAAAAATTTTTCCGTTTGTCAGTTTCACGCATTTCCAAGTTTCTCTTTCTCTTTTTCTTTATTTTATATCCAAACATATTTATTGGCATTTTTTGATTGCCAATCCAAACGAGGCATTGATTTTCCGTTTGAAATTGTTCAGCTGCCGCTTAGTCTTTCCAGGCCCAAAGTTTATGATTTATTGGTTGGACTCTGTTTGTTTATATCAAGGTCTTTTCGAAAATAACCAACAGACAAAAAGATAAGGAAAATCGAACGTACAAAAATAGTGCTTAATATAGATAATAAATTGCAGTTCTTTAAAAAATACCAGACAAAAACAAACTTTTATTATCATTCTCACATAAACACTTCAGCGAAAAATATATCAATATTTACGATATTTACATTTCACACACACCACACACACACAACACACACACACACACAATAAATACACACACACAAAGCAAATACACAACTCACAGAAAGTAATAATATACACACAGGGAGAGAAATGTACACACACTACACAGAGAAAAACACACACACCACACACACACACACACACACACACACACACACACACCACATATTATAATATAATAAATATAGGCATATTCATAAATATACATGTAAATATACTATTCGTATGTCTGCTTATATTTTACCCCCCCTCCTCTCTCTCTTTCCTCTCTTCTCTTCTCTCTCTCTCTCTCTCTCTCTCTCTCTCTCTCTCTCTCTCTCTTTCCTTCTCTTTTTATCTGCCTCTATATTATTATGTCTATCTTTCCGTCTGTCTGTCTGTCTCTCTGTTCATCTGGCTGACGGACCCTCTCTCTTTTCTTCGCATATTCAATCTACCCTCTCTCAATCTCTCTCTCCCACCGTCCTCTCTTCTTTGTATATATTATATTATATATTTTACATATACATAATAAACGTATATTATATAAATAATATATATTATATATATATATTATATATATATATATATTATATATATATAAGTAAGTTGGTATGTCTTCAGAGTTTTCTTTTCCAAGCCTAAAGAAACCATTATGTCCTGCTATTAACGAATAGCTGCAGAGGGGATGACAACATATAGAGTAATGCCTGTCCCAAGATTATTGGCGCCAATTAAACGCTAAATAACTAGAGAAGAGAGAGAGAGAGAGAGAGAGAGAGAGAGAGAGAGAGAGAGAGAGAGAGGTTAGTAAGGCAGAAGAAAATGAATAGGGTGAATGAATTTTTCTAGACTCAGTGTCAGTGTAACAATTTTATTTGATATAATCATCTGTCTATATGATGGTGTAAAACTGTTAACTTAATTTTGAAATAAAGTGCAGGGTGTTTCAGAAAAATTGATGCAGTTTTGGATCAAATCGCCTTCAAATTATCCCAGATTTAAAATGCGTAGAAAAGGTATTTAAACATTAATAGAATGGTTGTCTTTTATCTACACATGCTCTAAAAATTGAAATATTTCGAACGAAGAATTGATTAAAAGCTTAGATTACCGAATAACATCATTTTTTTTTTAAATTCTGAAAGTCTATGTACATCTCAAATGACATCAACTTTTTTAATTACCATTCATTCACTGTTTTCATACTATGCTTATTGATGTACCCTACTTATATCATCATCGTCGGACTGGCAGCACGGATTTCCAGGAAAATCTCTAGCCAACCATCCCTTGCTGTCATAATCCACGGGAGGTCCTTTGTGCAGTATCCAGAATCCGCACAGACTTGATTGATGAGGGTCCTTGATGAGCGACCCAGACTAGCGTGCTCATGTGTAGATTTCCACTAGGGAACGTCACTTATTAGTTCGTCATTGCTTCTCCAGTAGTGTCAATCATGCCTTGTTCGTCTTCTCGGATGGTCTATGTGATAAGAGCAGGTGGCCGTTATAGTTGGTTTTCTTGTGGGAAATTGTTTCCACGATCTAAGAAGTGTCATTCTCAAGTTCGGCAAATATGTCCGTTGTAAAACAATTACTTATCATAATACCTAGTTTTAACGATCACTTGATTTAGTTCAGTCAATAGAGTGTTTTCGAACTACAAGGTTCAGGTTCGATACTGGCCCTCGCCAATTCAGTGTATAAGTAGAACAGGGATCTGTGCAGTAAAGTCAGGAGCAGATGGTAGGGTGTGGCCTCCTTCTTAGACGCCAAAAAATCTGCTTGGTCTCGCGCTGATACGACTTTAGGCCATCCCGATTACTTTACTTTAATACCTATACACTGACTTACAACGACCACGTATATTCATATTGGTAAGCCTTGTAGACTGCAACTAACAGGGATGTATATGGCTATAGATAATTTGCAGTCGATTTCTACGAGAAATAATTGGATTAGATCGCATTTCTTCATCTCATTTTAGAAAAATTGCAAACTCTGCTGCAGCTACGAATTGTGAAGAGGAAAATTTCGAACTTTTTGTGTCAGTAGTTGTTGAAACCAAAGTTAACCAATTGAAAAATACAAAACCTTCGGCACCAATCAGAGCAGAGTGTTAGTAAGCAATTCTTGTAGATCCCTTAGTAGTCAATCCAATGTATGCCAGTGCCATAGGTATTTTTGACTCATGCTAATCTCAACTGTGAACAGATTTTAATATGCTTCGTATGGGGCACAGATTAGAATCATATGTGTCTGAGAGATCGGCTTTCCCTGAGTAACAATAATTCTGTTTCATCTACCAAACTAAACTAGGCCCTTAGTTAATTATTACATACGAAATTACTACTACCTAACTACTAAGTTAAGGTAGAGTGGACATGCACTTCAATGGGCGCTAGTTACGGCAAAACTGCCAAGTCAAAAAATCGCTTAGTCAAAAACTGTCAGTTACTTGCAGTGCCGTTGACTCCATATTCCATGCCCACCTGAACAATTATAAATGTTATTGGAGTGCTGATTACTATTTGATACAACTATTAACTATTATACATTACATACACACACACACACCACACACACACACACACATACATACATATATATATATATATATATATTATATATAATATATAATATATATATATCTTATTCAATCATAGAAATTCCTACTAATATATATATATATATATATATATACTTATATATATATATATATAAGCTAGATAGTGTTACAATTCAGTCAAGTTACTGTCAGTTACCAGGCGCCATTGACTCCATGTCCCCGCCATCTTAACAAATATTAAATGGTCTGTCAAATGATTTGAGCACTGTTAAAAGCACCATATTATCGATTTATATATATATATATATATATATATATATATATATAATTAAATTCTTAATTGATACATTATTATATCATATTACATATATTTGTGTGTGGCTGTTGTGGTGTGTGTGTGTGTGTGCGTGTTTGGTAAGGGGACATACAACAGCTCCTTTAAGTTGTCAAACCGTTTGACTAAATACATGAATTATTTGTCATATAAATGGTGAAGTGGCTGTGTAGAATCAGTCAAGATTTGGAATAAATTGATAAGAGCCGCAGAGGCATTCAATGTTTAAATGAGATTCCCTGAAAAAACAAAGAAATCACTCTATTCATGGCTTTTATTAAAAACACTCTTGTAATAATCAATGTCAGACATAGTTACCTCATTTAACTGATAACAACCATGCTATCCTATCACACTAGAGTTTTCCAAAATCATTCCCTTTCTACTTGATTAACTTCACTAACACACACACACACACACACACACACACCACACAACATATATAATATATATATATATATTATATAGTATAGATATAAATAGTATATAACTATCGTTGCATAGGCAATGAGGATCACTTATTCGTTACCTGATAAATAGGGAATTAGAGCAAGCAATCTTTCCAAGTACAATAACTCTTCTTGGATCTGAACTCGACTTGTCAGCTCGATTCTTTCCGACGCATGCGCGCGCCTGAGGTATACAACAAGATATAATATATATCATAATCAGTATAAGTATTAATACAATAAAACCGTCCCTAGCGACCCGTTTATATAGCGATCAAAATCCTAATAGTCTCTCGGCAGAATCACGAATCCAGCTATGAATTCGAAACATGATGACCTTCATTAGACATACACAGGCACGACATACAATACTGACTTATATATAAGTATAATAGTCTAGTGTTGTGTTTCGTGTTGGGTTGTCTGTGTGTGTGCCGGTGTGAGTGCTGAACTGATCTGTGTCAGCCAGCACAGCTACAGCAGCACGCATTAATTGGAAAAAATCTACATACCAGCAGAGGTAATCAAGACATTTACTGAAATTCATAGTTCTAGAAAGTGCTAAAATTGTTGGCACGACCGTACTGAGATTTTGATCGTGTTGCTATTGCTCCACACTACCTGTATCTGATATAACTCACTGATCGCTAGTATGTGAGTTCAATAAATGAAAAATCAGAGTAACATCGGGCCAGTCGGCAATCGACTAAAAGATCTTAATAATCTCAAATTCAATATGTCGCGCCAATATGGCACGCGATAAGATGGGACGTTTGGCAAAAAAAAACGCTTACAAATTTTTTTTTTTTTACATAGAAAGAATCCTCACGCTAATTCTTAGCTCTGTAATCGCGACGACAAATTCTCTGTTTGGCAAACAAGGAATCAAAATAAGCGACTACAAAGGCGAATTCGGCGCCATTTACACGGACTCCACCATTTACCTTATATATATGATAAGTCGGGAAGGTGGTTGACCCTTCTTAAGCGGAAACTTACGCTATATCATGAACTGATAATCTTTAAATCAAATCATTGGCGTCAGATTATCTTTGTGTTGGCATTTCGTGGCGGCCTAAAACTTAAATTAAGAGAAAGACATATTATTCTTTTTTAATAAATAAGATTTCTCATTTATAAATTTCAGATCGTGATAGTGTGTTACATGGATCTTCCTGTCTATTGCCTATTTCGTCCTGGTGCTGGCATGCTTTGAATAGACGCGTGCTAATCGCTCTATCGAACATTATTACGAAAATAAATTATCTCCCCCCCCCCCAAAAAAAAAAAAAAAATTTATGCTATATTAAATATTATTACCACTAACTGTAAGCTTGAATTGTGCGACTCAGTTTCTGAAGGTGAGAGAAAAGTACCTTATATTGCCATTACTTTCATGTACACTCGTGACACGTAAGTGTTCACTGTTTATGATTTCTTTTTTAGCCTTAATAGCATTGTCATAGATCATTATTTTGACTGCGATCTAAGTAATTTATCATAAACGGTGGCGGAAAGAGTCAGTTAGTTGGATTGGACTTAGGCTTATCAAAGTTACATTTGAATCCATGGCGTGGAGAATTATGTGATCAAACGGAAATCTAGGAAAATAGGATAGAAAATAGTTGAGTTCGAACAAACCGAATAACGCTACATGTAATTTCCATCTGTTTATGGTCCAATACCTGTACTCGACCGCAGCGGGTAATGTAACACGAGTAAAATGAGAGAAATTGTGCTACACAAAATATGTCTGGCATTGTTTCCAGATACACAAAAACAATGAACAGATCAGCAACGAGAGAACACAATTGATTTGGAGTAGGATGGACAACGAAGAAGATAGCATATACCAGAGTACAACATAACAGTTCGTAGTCTATGGGTTAAATAGATATGTTTAAAAATATCCGTATTTCTTTTTTTTTAAGAATACTGATACTGTATAACTGTGCTGTATATTATTTGTATTAATAATTGGAATCCCATAAATTGTTTAGTAAGGATTACTCAATTATCAGTTATTATCGCTGAAACCATATACATGAATGCAAACAATTAATGATTATTTATTAAACAAAGTAAAATAAATTACTTGAAACCTTGTAATCAGTGTAAGAATATAGTATTTATATGGAATATTTGAAACCATACATTTATCGCGTACAATTGGTTTGTATTAGGCAATCGGTAACTCCGTTCTATTGATATTCGCTATAAGCGTGGGCTGCTACAAAGAAAGACAACCACTTACATGAGACCTACTTACACATAAATGTAAATATAAACGCACAATGAAAGGCAATTTCCCAACCTCTACGCATGTCACTGCAATCCCTAGAGCTGATTGGCCAGTCGTAAAATCAATTGTGGATGCGTTATGGATTGAGATATTCTATTCGGAATGTCAATCTATAACAACAATATGTATTGTCTGTTTTTAATGGCTTAAAGTTTGTTAATGAAAGCGTTGTACCAAGTGATCTACGTCGCTTATCGGAATGCGCGTTGCCTAATGGTTGAACATCTTAGGAAAATGGAACATGACTTGCTAATTATCCACTACTTACTTGCCTCCTCTTGTAAATCTCCAGGCCCTTATTGATACATATAGTTATTTAAAATATAAATAATGTTTAATTTATTGTTCATTTGGTGTCTATAGATAAGAAATAATCTACGTATTAATTAAAGTCTAATTTTAATATGACGCATGCTGGACCAATTATTGATGTCGTTGTCGTTGATATGTTAACAAGTCAGTATTTTGAAGAAATAACGTTCATCTAATTGTTCTGTCTGTATTACTATTTTTAAATAGGTGCTTCGACCCAATATAAATCTCGAAAAGCATAAGGCCGTGTTCTCTCACTATAGCAGGCAAGATTATGTTCAATTAATCATGTTTAAGAGAGAATTTTTCCCTCTAACGAACGTTTTGACTCCGATCGCTCAATCGCATGAAAAAAGTGAAGTATTAGACAACAAACATGATGCTTGATGAATATACAACCTCTACTGATTGTGAAATTCTGATGATTACCAACACATCTGTTGTATACCTAAGAAATG
>CM042161.1:87101407-87118907 GCA_023376005.1 Doryteuthis pealeii | reverse complement strand
GATTAAAATCTCTGTCATGTGTATTAAGTCTATCTTAATTTGTAGGCATTTGTAGTACTGAATTAATAACCCAAATATATCTTGGCATTACCTATTTACCACGCTGGCAACATCATTGTTCACTTAATTCTATTATTTCATTAACATATATTCAAATAAAAGACAATCATTGAAATTAATTTCGAATTATATCATCAATCACAAGGTAGGTGCTCGCCCCCCCCCCGCTGACCAAAAACGACTCGTCATATCAAGCCCTAGCACCTATAAGATTTTCCCCAACCCTATTGCCCGTATAGCAACTCCACAACTCTTTTATCATACATGTGCTAGAATGCGTGGCTGATGGGCTTTGTGTCTTGGGTATAACGGTAACCTGTATCTGATGGTGAAAGTTCCAAGTCGGAGCTCTGTGGAAAGTAGAGTCTCCCTTCATCTCATTACTCCCAGGTCACTCTATCCCCGGTGGTGGTACCCGTTAGGGTTCCGTTTATTGATTAAATAGAAGAAAGTGAGTTTTAAAAATGTGTTTAAAAAATTGAATACCAATCAGGAATGAATCAACAAACGTCTTCGGCATAAAATACCCCCAAGGTTGATACGCCGTAAAATCAAACCCACCAACACAAGGGGATTATTCTGCATCAAAATGTTTTAATTAAAATACAATTGAAATTAGCATTGATCAAAAGAATAAAAACAATGAATTTTTTTTTGTTTAAATGATTATCAATGTACATTTCTTTTGTTTGTATATTTGCCTATTTTTTCAGGTATTTGTTGGAGAAATTTTTGATTGGCATTATCTACTGGCCATGTTTTGCAGAAAAGACAGATACTCGAGGGCTGCTTTGGCCATGATGCGGAAGATAGAGTCTGGAATGACCTGAGGGTTGATCACATGAAACATCCGCTGTCGGCTTCACCAGTAATTGTTCTGAACAAAAATACTTGGGCTTCCAGGCGATATCACCGCTGCAGTCTTCGTTTTCTATTCAAAATAGGCGGTGATGACGAAAAGTAGAAAATGAAGCGAGAGGGGAGCATTAGTTCACGGATCGTTTTTATTGAATGTCAAAAAAGCAGCTCGTCTTTGAAAACTGCTTCTTTCTTCTAAATAGCAAAGTGAAAAGGTCTTGTAAACATCTGTTTACTGCATACGTGATACATTAAAAGGCGTTGCTTTCCCATCTTCTCGCACCTTCAGTTAAGAGACGCAACGTATTATCCATGCAGGAACACGGAAATTTATCCTAGTGGTGAGAGTGTAGGTTTTTAATACTAAAGGATTTAGCCTTTAAAAAGATAACGATTAGCCGATGATTTCTCTCCGTCTAGATTTTCGCTAGAAAGAAAAGAAGGTATTGTAATAAAGAGTTACTTCGATTTTTTTAGATTCATATCATTGTAAAGTGACATACGATATGTACTATAAGTAGGTTCTAGTTGTTGTAAAATGGTTAATAAACAGGTGCTGAGGATCAGGTAACTCGTGGTTTGATTCTAAGTTCTCATAGTGTAGATCTATTATGTAAGTAGTGTGATTAGTGCGGTAAAGTACTAGAGCTGACCTTAGGTGTGGCTGTCTACCTCAGCAAAACAGTGAAAAGGAAATAGACTCCCTGCTGTTCAGTTGACAATTGGCCTCTACGCCGATTTTACATTTTACTAAAGAATACAACAGTTGTATCATGACTAACTAGTGTCCTAACGTCCATAAATTCTCAGTTGATTAAACGAAAATATCCTCGTTCGATTTTACTTTGCATTGAGAGCTACAATTTTTTTAATACAAATTTAATTTATTTTGTTAATTTTTTCAAATTTCTTTCTTTCTTATAGATTCTAAATTACATAAAGGTTTTCAAATAATTTCTCCTTAAACCTTTAATTTTTTTACAGATTTAAAAAATTAATCTTTGTTCCCTACATTTCTTAAAAGACTTCAAAACGAAGTTCTTTTGAAACCTTGAAACTTCATTTTGTATTATTTTAAACGAAGTTCATTTGAACCTTTTCTTCATTTCTTAAAATCGTTTACTTCATTTTTTAAATAGATCTAATAATAATTCTTTCAATTATTTCGATCTTTGAAGCAACTAGTTAAATTCATAATTATTAAAACATTTCTTTTAAACTTTATTTACTGATAGTTTTCTCATTTCTAGATACTTCCTCAACTTCTTTACAGGACTGAAAATAAAATTGCTTAACTGAGACAATGTTTGATCTCTGTTCAAGACTGAGAAATGACAGACAAATATTATATCTCCTACCAAATAATCCAACGTCTCTGATTTACCAAGAAACTTCATTAGTAATCATGTCTCTTTTTGTCGCAAATAGCATCAAATAATAATAAATATCCACTAATGTCCTTGTGTCAAGTTATTCATGGGACACATCTTTGTCGATTTGAAATGATTTGATATTCCAGACAAAGAAAGCTGTGACATAAATGTCAGTTATCCTCCCCCAGCAAAGCTTAGATTTTGAATCAAAGGAAACAAACTTAATTTCATTTGCACATAAGATAGATTCGTTGCTGCAAGGATAGATGCAGTTAATTTTATCGAAGGTCCTATAAATTTTATTAGCGCTTTACGCTTCAGATGTTAAATGATATAAGGGACAATATGAAGTTGTTATGGATAAATCACTAAGGAAGAAATATTTATGGAAACTGGAAACTGTGATCAGGAAATCGAAAATCCGTCCTGAGAAAATAAATAGAAGAAAGTAAAAGACTACAACTAGACTTTAAAGGGTTAAGATTTTAGTCAAGGCGATCTGTCATTAATTAGTCAAAGAAAGACATTTTTTAATGTGCTTCCTATTTAAAACCAAAGTTAATCTATATGTCAATATACTTGTACCTCGTTGTGTGCCATCCTGTCATTACCTCAGATAGATAATGGATTAATCTGTTTTGATTGTCTTGAAAGAAAGAGATGAAAAAGAAGAGGGGATATTATATATATATATATATATATATATATATATATATAATTATAACATTTAATAAGAATATAAAATTAAAATTATGAATAAAAAAAATATATATATAAAATAGATATTTATTAAACAATAGACTTATAGTGTTCTGTTGTTTTTATTGGTCCGTCTGGTTCAGCTAATTTAAAATGACTACTGTGGTTAGTACTATTTATTCCGTCTTGCTCCTTGTCCTCTATAGTCGGATTTTAGCCCTGAAGAGCTTTATAACGAAACTAATAGTAGGTTCGTCTGACTTCATTAGATATATATATATATATATATCATATATATATATAGATATATATATATAGAGAGAGAGAGAGAGAGAGAGAGAGAGAGAGAGAGATCCTAATCCTAATTCATCTATTGTAGCGCCTGTTCCTATGAAGATGGTAAGAAGGAAGAAAAAAGAAAAATGAATGTAATACATGAGGGAATAAATTCAAATAACAACCGCCTCAGATAAATAATGGACACTTCCGTTTTGATTGCAAGGAACGAATAGAAGAACAAGAACCTGCTACTCATCAGAAGGAAAAAGAAAGAATGTATTATTAGACAGAAAGAAAGAAAAAGAGAAAAGAGAGAGGGGATTCGAGTGAGGGTACGAGCGAAAGCGAGAGTGTGGAAGCGATAAAATTAATCAGACGCGTATCATCATCTGTTTCAATCGAAAGAAATGAAAAGATGGAAGGAAGAAAAAAAAAGAAAGTTAAATCAAGATTATTATACCTTTTATATATTGAACCATTGCGCAATAGCGCAAGTATAGATATCAAAAGTTGTAATTAAATTATCATACCGTGGTATATCCATTATGGTAAAGACCCGGGATTTACACAACATATTACCAAACTAAAAGTACAATTAAAATAAACAATTAATTTGATGCCTTTCAAAAATAAACAATTAATTTGATGCCTTTCAAAAACACACACGCAGAACATGTTAAAAAAGCATTTTAGCTAAACATCCTAGAATAACACTACGTCAGTAAGTCAGGTAGCAACCATTCTTATACTAGTCAAGACAGTGAGCAATAATTATAGTACTAAGTAAGGTAAGTAGTATCAATTGTAATTCTAAGCAGTTAGCACCTATATAATAATAGGGTAAATCAGTTAGCATAAAATAATACTAGACATGTATATATTTACCCAACCCTCCGCATGAGCAGGATGAGATATCAGGTAATGTTTAAGCATTTTAACATTTAACTTTTTTCAAGTAAAAAAAAAAAATTATTTATAAATTTCAGTGTTTTGGAGAAATATTTTTTTTACTTTGAGTAACTCTGAAGAGATATTTGACTTTTTATTTTTTGTTAGGGACACATTTAAAACCATTTGGCTGTTTATAGAAGACACAAAACAAATTCTTCTCTATTATTAATATAGATTCAGTGATAGGAGGTGACTAGAATGTTATTAAATATCATTAATGTTCAAATTAACATTGGTTTGTACTATATTGAAGAAATATTCTATCAATTTGAAATGAATAACCATTATTAAAAGTGAATTTTTTTTGTATATAAGTAAGTAAATAAAGTTAGTGGAGGAGTCTATCCCCTTTTTGCTAGTTTATCAGGTCTAAATTCATAGTTTTTCTTCGTCTAGATAAGTTGCTATAACATGGTTAAAGAGCCCGGTCGGATCAACTATTTACCCATAACTCGAGGAAATTATATGGTTTCCTACCTTTTCCCAGCATCATTAGAGCTATGTAAAATGCAAGAAACATCGGCCAGGATTTGAACTCAGGTCACTGTATCCATTTCTTACGACGATAACGATAACACACGAGTGCCTCTGAATAATAATATGCACGTAGCAACCATTATGATACATGGAAAGGAAGTTAGTATCGATTATAATACTAGATAAGGCAGGTAGCCTCTTTATAATACCAGGCAACGCAGTTAGCATTCACTGTAATGCAAGGTAAGATAGGTAACTACGATTATAATAGTAATATACGAAAATAATAAAATAACATATGAAAGTAAGACAGGGAACAATCGGGAGCATACTTGTCAGATTTGGTAATCCCTAATTATGATAGTGTTTGTGATGTTAATCCAACAGTTAAAAAAGAAGTCAAGTCGAGATAGGGTAAAATAAGACAAGTCTATTTACAATAATGGTACAGGAACGACTAGCTGTCGTTTAACGGTAACAGTACTACCTTTTCACTCGTGTCTCACTATTTAAGTGAGAACCGGTGTATATTCTCACTCTAGGAACGGCCGGTACAAACAGATAGCATTTAATTACAATACACGTTAAGGCAGGTAATATCCATAATAATATTAAGTAGGGCATGCATCAACTATTTTAATACTAGGTAAAACAGCTATCATTATAATTGTAGTAAGAAAGGTAGCAATCATTATAATTCAAAGGTAGGTAGCAACCAATATATTAGTAGGTGTGATACATTTCACTCCTTATAATTGTCAGTGAATCTGATATCATTCATTATAAGACTAGATGTAGTGAGATAGCCAATAGCGTGTTATCTCATTTGCATATGTCTCCTACAGCGGTAGATATATAGAGATAGTTTGTAGGACATAGAAAAACTCGCTACGAGAAGTTAAGAGAGAGAGAGAGAGCTACGATAAGCTCAGAGAATTACTACTACGACTACAACAAGAAGTACGAAACTACACATCACAACACATGGCGTCGTCGATAGGTTTACTCACAAGATTAGAGGAACCGGACTATTTGAGAAGGGACAGCAGATATGACTATAGAGGAGGAATTGATTCAATTACGGTTCGTTGAAGGACTGCACGACGTGAACCAAAAGAAAAGTTTAGAACGTCTACAGGCAAATAACATGGCATTAGAAATATGCGTGGAATTTTGTTACAACAACTGGAAATGATATCCGACTTCAAGGAAGATAATCAACACAATACAATGGTACTTCAAATAGTGAGTTTGTTTGGACACAAAAACAAGAGAAGGCTTTTAACAAAGTAAACAAAAGTACTTATGGAAAAACCCGTTATAAAAGTTTTTGACCCCAGAAAATAAGTAACCTTAACTACAGATGCCAGTGCACAAGCTGTGTCTGCTATATTGTCACAGGACGATCATCCGATTATGTACCTGTCGCGAAGGCTAACCAAGGCAGAAATGAACTACTCAAATATAGAGAAGGAAGCTTTGGCCATAGTGTGGAGCACACAGCGCGCCCGACAATTTCTATTGTGTCTAAAGTTTTTACTAAAATCTGACTATCGACCCTTAGAATTCATTTTTAATCCACGGAAAGAGTTACCCAAGGTCACATCCGCCAGGATAATGAGATGGACCATACTGCTGATGGCCTTTGATTTCGATATCATGTACGTCAAAGGAAACACGATTCCGCATGTCGACGCTGTGCTACTCATACGCTGTGTTGACGAGGGCCGGTATCGAACCAGGAACCTTGTGATTTCTAGCCGAACGATGCGTAGTGCGTCAATACCCGGAGAAAGATAACCAAATATAAATATGTCAAATTTATCCAGAACACACTGTATATATTAAACAAATGTATAACAGTAAATTTCTAGGTGTGATATTAAACAAGATTTTTTTATTTTCAGTCTATAAGGCAACAGACGAATTAAATGTTCTAGGAACATCGCTGGTAAACATGATACATTTTACCCATAAGAAAAAACTACACACTGTATCATCATTTGTTTAATATAATAATACACTGCGTAGAATACCCCACCAATATTACGCTAGTATATGTCTTTCTAAAAATATAACAGGAAAAAAGAAATAAATAAAAGAGAAAATAGGAGAAAGATAGAGAAGAGGTTGGCGCGCGGAAGCAATATCGCTAATATGTTTAAAAAAAAAAAGAAAAAAGGAGTGGAATCAATATTATTATACATTGTACAAATTGAACTATTTGCAATAGCTCTTAAGTAAACATATCCAACGTTAAAATAATTAAATCATACTGTGGTATATCTACCTGTCCTACTCGTAATTATATTATTATTATTATTATTATTATTATTTACTCCTTTTGAGTTTTCACATCAGTGTTAGCTGATGGTCTTTCACTGGAGTCTGAGTGACAGCAAGTCTCCTCAGGTCCAGGACTCTTCTGAGTATTCTGGCAGATTGCAGCAGTGCAGTGTTCTGAATGGTTTCAATCCTTCCTCTGATATCCAAACTTTCCAAACCCTTTCTAATGCTTTTGGGACTGTTCCAAGTGCACCAACTACAATTGGTATACTTTCACTTTCATATTCCATAACTTTTTCAGTTCTCTGGCAAGGTCCAGATATTTGTCAATTTTTTCATTTTCCTTTAACTTCACCCTGTGATCCGCTGGCACTGCAAAATCCACCAGTTGACAAGTTCTTTCTTTTTGTTAATCAACACTAGTCTGGTCTTCTTGCTGGGATAAGGTGATCCGTTTTAATTTCAAAGTCCCAGAGAATTTTGTGCGTTTCGTTCTCAAGAACAGATTCTGGTTTATGCATATACCATTTTGTTGTGTGGTCAAAATTTAATTTCTTGCATAATTCCCAGTGGATCACCTTCCCAACCCAGTCGTGTCTAGTTTTGTATTCTCGTTGTGCTAGTTTGCTACATTCGCAGAGTATATGGTTAACAGTCTCATCTCTATTACCGCAAAGTCTACATTTACTATTTTGTTGGTCTTATCAATTTTTGCTTTGATGTAGTTTGTCCTTATGGCATTATTTTGTGCAGCAATTATAAGTGATTCGGTTTCTCTTTTGAGGTTTCCCTTTCTAACCATGTCCAAGTCTTTTGATGTGCAACCTCATCTATTGTCGTTTGAAGCGTCCATATAATTGTTTTTCTTCCCATTTTTGTTTTCTAGTCTTTGTCGTTCTTCTGTTTGTCCATCTGCCGTTTCTACTATTGTTGGCCGCCATAAGTAAATTTGTCTTTGCTCTTCCTTGTGTAATCTTCAAGTTGTTGGATTGTGGTTTCTACGCATTCCTCTATGTTGGCAAGACCTCTTCCCCTTCCTTTCTTGACACATACAATCTATCTCTATCATCTCTAGGGTGGAGAGCCTTGTGCATGGTCATTAATTTTCTCGTCCTTTGGTCTATCTGTCTGAGTTCTTCTTTTGTCCATTTTAAGAATGGTCCTGAGTATCTTATAATGGGACAGCCCAGGTATTAATTCTTTGATCAGATTTCTGCTGTTAAGTTCGTTTCTAGAAGTTTCTAGTTCTCCTGAGATATTCTTTTTAACTTTTCCTTTCATTTCTGCTTGCATGATATTGTCGCTTCCAAAATTCCTAAGTATTTGTAGCTTTCATTTTCATCAAGAGATTTTATAGTTTCCTGATTTGGTAGTTGTATTCCATTTAATAGTTTTCTTTCACCCCTTTTTATTACAAGCATAGCACATTTTTCGATTCAAATTCATCCCTATATCCTGGCTATATATCCTAATAGTTTGTACTAGGCTCTCCAATTCTTTTTCATTTTTTGCAAAAATTTTAATGTCATCCATGTACATAAGGTGGTTGATCTTTTCTTGTGAATTACTAAATTTGTATCCCCCAGTACATTTTTTCAGTATATGGTTTAGCGGCATCATTGCAATAATAAAGAGTAGTGGTGATAATGAGTCTCCTTGGAAGATACCTCTTTGGATTTTTACTTCTGCCAGGGATTGTTTTCCAGCTTTTAATTGAACTCGCCAGTTTTCCATGGCTTTTTTAATGAAGTTTTATAATGTTGTTGGAAATTTTATACATTTGAGGCATTCTAAAATCCAGGTATGTGGACCATGTCATAGGCTTTTCTGTAATCGATCCAGGCCATTGCAATATTTTTCCGTTTATTTTTGACTTCTTTAAGAATGTATTGGTCTATATAGAGTAAGTCGTGGGTTCTCTTTTTCCCTTGCGACATCCTTTTCTGTTCTTCTGGGAGAAGTTTCCGCCAATTGAGTGAAAAGTATACTTCTTCTCTTACAACAGCAGTTAGAATTTTCCCCATCATGGGTAGACAAGTTATTGGTCTATAATTGCTGGGGACATTTCCTTTTGTGGGTCTTTTCTGGATTAGTGTAGTTATTCCTTTTGTCATCCATTCGGGTATTTCCGTTTCTTGTAGGCATCTGTTCAGTTGCTGGGCCATTCTTTTGTGGATAGTCGTAAATTTTTGAACCAGAATCATGTATGCCATCATGGCCTGGTGTTTCCAATTTGTTTACTTTCTTGAGTACTGATTTAAGCGTAATTACATAACACTGGCAACAGGTCCTTCCTCAATTTCCATCAGTTCATTCTTAATATCACTTATCCACTTTGACTGTTATTATGTTCTTTCCTCATCCATATATCACTCCAGAACTTTTCTGCTTCTGTTGCATTTGGGTGTTCACTAATGTTTGTTTTTGCTCCATCAATTTGTTCATAAAATCTCTTTTCATTGTTTGGAAGTCCTATTTTGTTTGTACTGTTTAGTTCTCTCTCGATATCTTTTGAGTCTTCCTTCTATAGCCGATATCTTTTGTTTTACTTCTTCCAACTTAATTTGTTGTTGTCTTTTAACCTTTTTAGCTACATGTGTATTTGTGTTTTTATTATTATTATTATTATTATTATTATTATTATTATTATTATTCTAATTAGTAATAACCATCGTAATAACAATCGTAATAATCTACAGATGTCGTTCTACATCATTATACTTCCCCTTCTCTCCTACAATTGTTGTATCCCCTTACCTCCCCCCTATCATCATTAAATTAATCTCCCCCAGTCGGTCAATATCATCACCGACCCAATTAGAATTGAATGTATTATCCAAGTCAATGAAGCACATCATAATGGTTGCATCATTCGCCTCTAAAATTTCCCGACATGCCTCATGTGACAGTGTTTATTTATTCATTTATTTCATTTTATTTTATTTATTTCATTAATTTCTTTATCTTTTTTTTATTTTTGTAAATGTCTAATTTGTGATTAGACATTGGCATTATTACTTGGTGATTTCTTTACAGATTGCAATTCTTTTTTTGTTTGTTTTTTACGTTGTTTTCTACGTTTTATTTTTCTTACTAATGTTAATGATGTTGATGCTGATGCGGCTATTGCAAAAAAAACAACAAAAAAAACACTTCCAGGGATCGTCTCATTAATATTTATCGTTAATGGATGATTTACTTTTGTATTTCGGAGACAAGTCAGCCGCTTGTATTATCTTCGAATTCACCACCGTAAATATCCAGAATGAAAAAAAAAAAAAACAGCCAGAAGTTGAGGGGGGGGTGTGGCGGAGATCTCTTTTCAATTATCTTTCTGAAGAGCCCCCTTTCTACTTTTGATTATTTCTGACAGCTTGTTGATTAATTCGATAGCTTTGCTTTGGGGGTACCTCGCAAGGTCAAAGTGGTTAAGACACCATCTGATCCAAATCTTACAACCGTATAATAATAATAATCCTGCTGGATGCCTCATACCTTGTGTCACATCTTATCTTTAGCGAAAGGGGTTGGGTAAACACTTACTCAGTCATGGACTTGGAATACATTATAAGCTGCAGATGATAAAACCCACAACCTAACAAATGTGAGCGGATATGATACGAAACTGCGTCTTATGGTGAGGCTCCAGCTATGGAGATGAGTGGAGTGTGGGGTACCCACATTACCATTACTTCCAGGTTCATTTTGACCCGGGATCGTAGTACCTATTAGTGTTGATCTATGTGTAAGATAGATTTGTTTACAAATGATTGGTATGCAAAAAAAAAAAAAAGTAAATCAAATCTTAAGAAATAACAACAGAAAAATGTAAATATAAATTTAAGCATATGTTGAACCTAAACATGTTGACATGCCGTTAAATCAATTAATCATTTAATCATGAGTGTCTAAAACGTGTGGTTATCACCAGCACATTACATGTTAAGGGTTGTAGAGTAATGTTTGTCAATTGTAGCTTTGTAGACTATTTTCTATTCTCATGAAGTCGTACCTCACTAGGTGGCTCCATTTTTTAAGCTTAGATTAATAAATACTTATTGCTCCTGAGACGAAATAAATCTTCACAGTGCACTTCACCCACCTGTCCAGTAAGGATCGAACGTACAGATTATTTTACGAGATAAGATTTTCTGCTTTCTTTGTTTCATTCTTTCTTTCTTTCTTTCTTTCTTTCTTTTTAGTACACTGTTCTTTTTTTCTTTCTTTCTTCATTATTTTCTATTTTAACTCATTTCTTGTTGCTGCTCACTCTCTTTTGTCTTTCTTTCTTTCTTTCTTTCTTTCTTTTTTCTTTCTTTCTTTCTGTCTCTCTTTCTTTCTTTCTTTCTATCTTGATTTATTTATTCATTTATTATCTGTGCGACGTTTTTCTCTTTCTTTCTTTACAATAATTTCCTTTTTCTTTCTAAACACGGTTTGCTTCTTTATCATCTATTTTTTTTGTTGTTGCCTATCAGTCCGATTTTTCTCGTTCTCTTTTTTTTTAATCCCCACTTATTTCATTTCTTCCTTTGCAAATATGTTCTCTCCTAATTCAATCTCTGCTTTCTCTTATCTATTTATTTCATTCCACCTTTATCCATTTCATTCTTTATTTTTGATATTTTTCACTTGATTCAGTTCTGGTTCTTTACATGCATTTTCTTCTTTTTCTTTAATTTTTTTTTTCTATTCGGTCTTTCTTTCTTTCTTTTTTGTATACTTCTCCTTCTTTGATTCATTCTTTTTCTAATTCATTAATAACCTATAATCACTCTAATAATTTGTAACCTTTGCAACTTTTGGCTTATTATTCTTTCATTATTTTCAAAATTCTTTCTACTACTTATATTATTTAATAATCTCCCTTTACTCTCCGTTAACCCCCTCTCTCTCTACTCCCTTTCATTCTCTCTCTCTCACGTCCCCTCTCTTTCTCGCACACAAACACACACACTCACACACACACACACACACACACACACACACATATATATATATATATATATATTGATTCAAAATTCTTCTACTACTCATATTATTTAATAATCTGCCTTTACTCTCCGTTAAACCCCTCTCTCTCTCCTTTCTTTCTCTTTCTCTCTCTTCCCCCCTCTCTCTCTCTCTCACCCAAACACACACA
Source organism: Doryteuthis pealeii (assembly GCA_023376005.1). NCBI lineage: Eukaryota > Metazoa > Mollusca > Cephalopoda > Myopsida > Loliginidae > Doryteuthis > Doryteuthis pealeii. The sequence goes on along the minus strand of CM042161.1, from coordinate 87,106,781 downwards.
CACACACCACACACATATATATATATATATATATATATATATATATAATATACATATATACATATATATATATATATATGTATATACAACTATGTTATGTAATTCGTCTGTTAAAATGTAGTGAAGTGTATTAGAGCCTCACGCTATTTAACAGGGCGTAATGTGGATGTGTATTAGATTACATTGGTGTGCTCTGCCCGAAGCCACAGAGCCGACCCTCAAGAGAATAAACCAACAATACTTTTCCTCTAGCACCTATTGAAACAGTCTTTTAACATATAAAATATACTTGAACAACAGTCAGCAATTACTACGACTTTATTATATCACCTGGCGTTAACCCACGTGGTTTTGCCTTTTCCCGTAGACGGCTGAAAAATCTATCGATTCTAAGTTGTTCTCATCTAAATTGCCAGAGTCCTGGGGATTATTCGCCAACTGGACAAGACAAAACTCCGATAAAATTGATGTAAGCCAATTATTGAGACGCAAACAAAAACAATACGTGTTGACAGGCGTTTTGCTTTTAACCAACGATATGAAAGAAATGCGCATGCTCACAAGGGCTAAAAGTCAACTCCTCAACAATAGCGACTTAGAACAAGTAGTGGTTAATCTGATAATAGCACAGAATACTAATAGTGAGTTTGAGACTCACCGGGTGACTCTTGCATTGAGATGTGTGTCGCATGCACACATCGGCCCAATATCAAGTCATCAATCATAGAGCCTTACAAGAAGCAACTTTATGATACCCCGATTGCAACTCTGCAGAAGGGTAAGATCCCCCAATGAAGCCACCTGTTGGCCATGGTTGGCAGCCTGTAATGCTTAAGGATGGGACCCTGGTGGTTGAGCAGTCCATGACATGCAACACTCCACATTGGCTCTTACTTAAGCTAGACGGGCGGTCGGCAGAACACCTTCCGATCAATTGGCTGGTCACATCAAGCCCTAGCACCTATATGATTGTCCCAACTCTATTATCCTGTTGGCAAACCCTCAACCCTTTTTATCATATAGGTGCTAGACGGCTGTGGCTGACGGTCCAGGGTATGACGTTAAACTCTATCCGATGGTGAAGTTCGAATTTCTAATCTCTGGGGAAAATGGGAGTACTCATTCATCACCATTACTCTCAGGTCGTCTCTGACCCCGATTGATAGTAGATGTTAGGGTCCTAGTCTGGGGTTAAATAGAAAAAATGAAATTCAAAAATGTTTCAAAAAATTTAGTTTGACACAAAAATGTTTAATACCCATCATGAATAAATAAATCAAAACGTGTTCGGTATGAAAAAACCCAACAAGGTTTGACATGCCGTAAAATCCAGCCAACTAATTACAACAAGCAGTGGTTGATCTGCTAATAGCTCAGAAAATACTAGTGAGTTCGAATCTCGGAAATCTTATGTTGACAGAGTAGTGTAATACCACTAGCATTGGCTTACATTTCTTCACGCCGCCGGCAAATATTCCATTTATTTAATGTTATAAAGATTCCATTTCGTTTCCAAATTCCGTTTGGTTATTTCTCAGTTAGTAATCTTTATTAGGTTGCAACATTTTGGCGACGAGGATGAGATATTTAGACAAATGACCGCAAATAATGCACAAAAACATTGAATCCATTAAAAAGTAGACATATAGATGAAGAAAATAATAATCCAGTGGAGGTTGAAACTATGGAAGTTTTTTCGATACTTTTGATGTGCATTCCTAGAAATCTTCTGAAACAAAATACAAAAAAGACAAAGTAAGGGGAGGAAGTGAGCCGGAGAGAATCGACATTAACTCAAAAAGAAATATATTGACTCTAAGGAGTATAAATCTAAAGATGGGGGTATATACTCTACCTAGGAACATTAATGGGTTGCCCTAATCCTCATAAATACGGAAGTATTATGTGACTAGTAGTCTCATACCACTAGCAGTGGTTTTCCTTTCTTCACGCCGCTAGCGAGTATGTATTTTGTTAATGTTATAAGATCCCAATTTCATTTCCAACCTCTGTTTGGTTATTTCTCATTTAGTAACCTTTATTAGGTTAAACAAAACATACAATGTGCACAATGCCTTTGGGTAAATAGTAAATAGTTTTATTTTTTGAATAAGATTTTTCCCGTGGCTAACGTGCTAGACAGAGAAAACGTAGTAAGCGAGTTCGATCCCCAGTCGCTATATTACGTTCACTTCGACAAATACACTTGAGAAGGGGAAATGTATGACATTCCTCAGCTATACTTTAAATATTACTACTACTTTTCTGTACAATGAGATTTGGCATTACATAGCCCACAAAGTTTGATATGTCATTAAACATAGAAACGCATTCTTTTATAGACGCCTTGTATATACATTGAATGTCAGATGAATAATCAAAATCTGAATTCAGACTATGAAAATAATTTACCATCGACAATTGTAAAATTCGATTATTAGGGGAGTAGATCTCAGAATCAAATCCGGACTGGAGTCCCTGACATGGGCGAAGTTGAACTTCAGCACTATCCAGCAACTTCTGTGACACTATCGTTGCCAACCGCATTGATTTTGCCTTTCCTTTAGATATCAACGGCAGTGTAGAGATGTAGACCTGCTGCTTGGGCGACAGCTCATCCTCCATATTACCCAACCCAGACTAAGTGGTTTCACTTGTTTTTGGACATTACGCCATCATCTCTTGTAGACGGATGGATGCCAACAACAACAGATCCTGCGATACCCACAGTGTGCCGTATATATTTATTGGGGAAAATGTTTACCCATATATTCTTAAAATAATGCGAATCTTAACCTCAGACCAAAGTAAAAGAATGAACTATACACAGTCATTGCAATTTTAAGCAAAAAAAAGAGAACTAGTAATCCTCTCTGTGTTGTATTATGTTCTCTTTTCAAACTTTAATATTTTTTATTGAAATTTCTGGCAAATATATATTTGTATTATTGATGTTTATTTTTGTGCAATTTGGTATGGTCTCTACGTAAAAAGCGAACAAGTAGACGTGCGCCTTTGTCTATATATAAATACACACAAACTTATATACGCGCATTCTTGCTGATATTGTATACATAAAAAAATCGACTTCTATATAAATATATGAATGTGGATTGTTTATTTTTTCTTATATTCCAAGGAAAACGTATGTCTCTAAACACAGGAATTCTGTATTATATATATATATATATATATATATATATATATATATATATATATATATAATTATATATATATATATACTTTTTATTTTCTTATTATCTATAGCAGTAAATAAAGTAGGCTACTTAGTGCACCATCCAAAAGCAACCAAGCTCTTACGTCTACCGTATATATCGAGGAAAAGTCGATCACGCTTATAGATTAACTTTGACTTAAAAAATCCTTCATTTATAGAATAAGTTTTTTTGAAGACAAGTGCTGCGCTGCCCTAAATTAATTTGTGTGGTGATGTACTAAACTGAGTGCCGTGGTCAAATACCCCTCCCTCATATTAATGAATAAGTGCAGAAGACGTGGAATACTTATTCTATTCTATTTTTGGCCAGCTGGTTCCTTAATTTAACACTACAAATCGCACTTGAGCGTGTCAGAAAGTTGGAATTATATTAGGGAGCAAAGATGAGTGCTTATTGCGTCACTCCACACACAAACACACATATCCCCCCCTCTCTCTCTCTCTCTCTCTCTCTCTCTCTCTCTCTCTCTCTCTCTCTCTCTCTCTCTCTCTCTCTCTTCTGACACCTCTACATAATGTTTCTGTTCTCAGTCTTTTTTCATTAAGAAGCTTCATCTAATAATGCAAGGGAATTGACGTATCATCAAATACGCATGCGTGCCATACCCTTTTTTCTGCCCCACGAAAGCCCCCTTTGAACCTTCAGCGGTAAATGTACCAGATAATCGGGGATGACTGACTGCAAAAGAAATTCTGGTTATTTCTCCAAAATTTCATCTAAAATGTAAGTCAGTAACTTTTCTTTTTGTTTTTCTAGATTAAACACTCTAAATGCCTTCTTAATAGCTATCATTTTTATACCCTGACTGAATCCTAAAGACCTGGTGCAGATGAAAGCCTTAATTATACATGTGAAGTGTTTCGCAAGTGTCAATATTATAAAAGGTTTTACTTTCGAATTGTGGCCCTCACTCTGAAAAAGGAACTTCTAGCGTAAAACATTGGTTAGAAAATTACTTCAACACCGTTGACAGTTATTTCAGTTCTCACTATAAGTCCTATTTGATTACCACAAAAGAAAACGAAGATATTTTTTTATAAATATTCACTAAGTTACAAAGAAAAGACTAACAACCAACTTAGACACGACGTAAAAGATATAAGGGTTGAGTTAATACAGTTTTAAGTGACAGTCATCTGGATGTGGCAGGTTCAATCCTGACTACTAGCGAAAATTATATAAAATATTCAACATAGCTTAACACTTGTACCTGTTTATGATTAACGGAATGAGAAAAATATATCTCAATCGATTAAAGGGTTTGGTTTGAAGTTCCATGAAGGCTCCCGAAATCAACAAGAAGGTTATGAAGTTCGACAAAAACAAAAAAAACAAAAACATCTGAAGAATGCCGGAGGGCATACGACTGGAACCTTGTGAATGTTACAATAAAGATGAGAACAACACTAAAAATCTAAATGATACAAAGAATCACAAATTATTTTTATTAAAACCCCATTAGTCGTTAATTACAGGATTTATCGGATTAATCATCATTATCATCATTATCATCAGGTCGTGCAGGCCGCACTGATATCCATGATTTTCTCTATCATCACCCCTGTAATGTCCTCCAAGCAGCATTCAGAATCCATACAGACCTGATTCACGTAGGTCTTTGCTGGTCGGTCATACACTGGTGTGTCTATGTGGAGGTGTCCACAGGAGAACGTCAATTATGAGTTTGTCCTTGCTTCTCCAGCGGTGTCCATCATGTCATGTTTGTCTTACTTAGATACTTTATATGAGAGTGTATGGGGTGGGGGAGTGTCTTACAGCTGCTTTCCTGTGAGGTGCTGCTTCCAAGATTTGTTCAAGACAGCACGCAGCATTCTTGGTAAAACTTCCCTCTAAGCGTTTCGTTAGAGTTCAAAAGGTGCAACCGTAAAATAGCATCGACAACCTTGTTAAAGATTTGAACTCAAGTAACCGAGTTCACTTCTACAACGATAACCGTTACTTTATGATCACATCAAACTCAGATACCACACTTCAATCCTAGATCTTAGGTCGGGAAATAGTGATGTTACGATATTTTACAGCGGTTGTTTTTTTTATTTTTTACTGTATATTTTTTTGTTTTTCTTCTTTAAATCTCTTTCAAGAAGTCGGCCAATATTTGTTTTGGGTGGATC
>CM042161.1:87088907-87096407 GCA_023376005.1 Doryteuthis pealeii | reverse complement strand
CGGACTGGCAGCACGGATTTCCAGGAAAATCTCTAGCCAACCATCCCTTGCTGTCATAATCCACGGGAGGTCCTTTGTGCAGTATCCAGAATCCACACAGACTTGATTGATGAGGGTCCTTGATAAGCGACCCAGACTAGCGTGCTCATGTGTAGATTTCAACTAGGGAACGTCACTTATTAGTTCGTCATTGCTTCTCCAGTAGTGTCAATCATGCCTTGTTCGTCTTTCTCGGATGGTCTATGTGATAAGAGGCAGGTGGCCGTATAGTTGGTTTCTTGTGGAATATTGTTTCCACGATCTAAGAAGTGTCATTCTCAAGTTCGGCAAATATGTCCGTGTAAAACAATTACTTATCATAATACCTAGTTTTAACGATCACTTGATTTAGTTCAGTCAGTAGAGTGTTTTTCGAACTACAAGGTTCAGGGTTCGATACTGGCCCTCGCCAATTCAGTGTATAAGTAGAACAGGGATCTGTGCGGTAAAGTCAGGAGCAGATGGTAGGTGTGGCGCTCCTTCTTAGACGCCAAAAAATCTGCTTGGTCTCGCGCTTATACTGACTTTAGGCCATCCCGATTACTTTACTTTAATACCTATACACTGACTTACAACGACCACTGTATATTCATATTGGTAAGCCTTGTAGACTGCAACTAACAGGGATGTATATGGCTATAGATAATTTGCAGTCGATTCTACGAGAATAATTGGATTAGATCGCATTTCTTCATCTCATTTTAAGAAAATTGCAAACTCTGCTGCAGCTACGAATTGTGAAGAGGGAAAATTTCGAACTTTTTGTGTCAGTAGGTTGTTGAACCAAAGTTAACCAATTGAAATACAAAACCTTCGGCACCAATCAGAGCAGAGTGGTTAGTAAGCAATTCTTGTAGATCCCTTAGTAGTCAATACAATGTATGCCAGGTGCCATAGGTATTTTTGACTCATGCTAAATCTCAACTGTGAACAGATTTTAATATGCTTCGTATGGGGCACAGATTAGAATCAATGTCTAGAGAGATCGGCTTTCCCTGAGTAACCAATAATTCTGTTCATCTACCAAACTAAACTAGGCTTAGTTAATTATTACATACGAAATTACTACTACTAACTACTAAGTTAAGGTAGAGTGGACATGCACTCAATGGCGTCTAGTTACTGGCAAAACTGCCAAGTCAAAAAATCGCTTAGTCAAAAACTGTCAGTTACTGAGTGCCGTTGACTCCATATCCATGCCACCTGAACAAATATAAATGTTATTGAGTGCTGATTACTTATTAGTATATCAACCATATTAACTATTATACATACATACACACACACACACACACACACACACACACACACACACATATATATATATATATATATATATGTATATATATATATATATATATATATATCTTATCAATCATAGAAATTCCTACTAATATATATATATATATATATATATATATATATATATATATATAAGCTAAGATAGTGTTACAATTCAGTCAAGTTACTGTCAGTTACCAGGCGCCATTGACTCCATGTCCCCGCCATCTTAACAAATATAAATGGTCTGTCAATGATATTGAGCACTGTTAAAGCATCCATATTATCGATATATATATATATATATATATATATATATATATATATAATAAATTCTTAATGATACATTATTATATCATTATACATATATTTGTGTGTGTGTGTGTGTGTGTGTGTGTGTGTGTGTGCGTGTTTGGTAAGGGGACATAACAGCTCCGTTAAAGTTGTCAACCGTTTGACTAAATACATGAATTATTTGTCTATAATGGTGAGTGGCTGTGTAAGATCAGTCAATATTTTGGAATAAATTGATAAGAGCGGCAGAGGGCATCAATGTTAAATGGATTCTCCTGAAAAAACAATACTCAGGTTTATTAAAACACTCTGAAAATTAATGTTCAGAATGTTATCCTCATTTTACTGATACAACATGCATATCTATACACAGAGTTTTCCAAATCATCCCTTTCTACTTGATTAACTCACTAACACACACACACACACACACACACACACACACACACATATATATATATATATATATATATATATATATATATATATATATATATATCCGTTGCATAGGCAACTGAGATCCCTTATTTTACCTGATAAATAGTTGAATAGAGCCAAGCATTTTCCAAGGTCATTAATTTTCTTGGATCTGAACTCGACTTGTCAGCTCCATTTCTTTCCGACGATGCGCGCGATGTGTAACAAATATATAATATATATATATATATATATATATATATATATATATATATATATATATATTTGTGTGTTTGTGTTGGTTGTCTGTGTGTGTGTCCGCGTGTGTGAAATTGTCAGATACTATTTGGAAAATCTATCAAGAGGAAAGAATTAAAAAGCAAAAATGGGATATTTGATCGATGTTGCCAAATTGCCACGATATGTGAGTTGAATAAAATGAAAAATCAGAGTAAATCGGAACTAAAAAGATCTTAAAATCTCAATTCAATATGTCGGCCCAATATGGCACGCGAAAGATGACGTGACTAATTTTCAAGAAGATCCTCACGCTAATATCTTAGCTCTGTAATCGACGACAAAATTCTCTGTTTGGCAACAAGAATCAAAATATAGAAAGGCGAATCGGCGCCTTTACACGGACTCCCCATTTAATATATTTGAAGTGGAAGGTGGTTGACCTTCTTAAGCGGAACTCGCTTAATATGAACTGATAGATTTTAAAATCAAATCTATTGGCTCAGTTACTTTGTGTTGGCATTCGTGGCGGCTAAATTAATTAAGAGAAAGACTATACTTCTTTTTAATAAAATAAGATTTCTCATTTATAAATTCAGATGATAGTAAAATGGCTTTCTGTTATTGCCTATTCTGTCGGTGTGGTTTAGAATAGACTAAATGTATTTTTATTTAGAAAATAATTATCTCCCCCCCCCAAAAAAAAAAAAAATTATTCTATTATAAATATTATTACACTAAACTGTAGCTGAATGTGCGACTCCAGTTCTGAAGGTTGAGAGAAAAGTACCCTTTATTGCCATTACTTTCATGTACACTCTGACACGAAGTGTTGTCACTGTTATGTTTTCTTTTAGCTAATAGATTGTCATAGATCATTATTTTGACTGCGAATCTAAGTAATTTTATATAAACGGTGGGGAAAGAGTCGTTTAGTTGGATTGGATAGGCTTCATTCAAGTTCATTTGAATCCATGGCGTGGAGAATTATGTGATCAAACGAATCTAGGAAAATAAGGATAGAAAATAGTTGAGTTCGAACAACCGAATGAAGTACATGTAATTTCCATCTGTATGGCCAACTACCTGTACGCGCGCGGGTAATGTAAACGAGTAAAATGAAGAAATGTGCACACAAATATGTCTGCATGTTCCAGATAACTAAAAAAATGAACAGTCAGCAACGAGAGAACACAATGATGGAGTCAGAGATGGGACAACGAGAAGATAGCATATACCAGAGTACAACATAACAGTTCGTGTCTATGGGTTAAATAGATATGTTTAAAAATATCCGTATTCTTTTAGAATACTTGATACTGTATAACTGTGTGTATATTATTTGTATTAATAATTGAATCCATAATTGTTTAGTAAGGATTATCATTATCAGTTACCTGAAACCATATACATGAATGCAAACAAATGATTATTATTAAAAAGAAATAATTACTTGAAACCTTGTAATAGTGTAAGAATTATTAGTATTTTATATGAATATTTGAAACCATACAATTACGGTAAATTGTTTGTATTAGATGGGATTATTTGATATCGTATAAGTGGCTGCTACAAAAGAAAGACAACCACTTAAAACTACTACACATAAAATGTAAATATAAACGCACAATGAAAGCAATTTCCCAACCTTTACGCATGTAATATCCCTAGACTGATTGGCCAGTCGTTAAAATCAATACTTGTGGATTGCGTTATTGGATTGATATCTATTCTGGAATGTAATCTATAACAACAATATTTTGTATTGTCTGTTTTTAATGTGCTTAAAGTTTGTTTTAATGAAAGCTTTGATCAAGTGATCTTACCCTATCGAATGCGCGTTGCCTAATGGTTAACATCTTAGGAAATGGACATGACTTGCTAATTTCCACTATACTGCCTCCTCTATGTAAATCTCCATGGCCTTATTGATACAATAGTTATTTAAAATATAAATAATGTTTAATTTATTGTTCATTTGTGTCTAAGATAAGAAATAATTAGATAATAATCTAATTTTAATATGAGATGTGACCAATTATTATGTCGTTGTCGTTGAATGTAACAAGTAGTATTTTGAAGAAAAATAACGTTTCATCTATTGTTCATGTCTGTATTACTATATTTTAATAGGTGCTTCGACCAATATAAATCTCGAAAGCATAAGTGTCTTCTATAGCAGGAAGATTATGTTCAATAATCATGTTAAGAGAGAATTTTCTCCTCTAACGAACGTTTTGACTCCTCACTGAAAAAAAGTGAAGTATTAGACAACAAACATGACTGCTTGATGAATATACAACTTACTGATTGTAAATTCTTTATCCAACACATCCTGTTGTATACCTAAGAATGGCGAGAAAATAAAAATGAATGTTATATCTTATTATAATGGAGATTATGTGTTTGTTTGTCTGTAACCGAAACTATATCACTACTTAAGTCACTATCCATTTAGTTATTATACATCACATTCTCCATGAATCATTTTTATTTCAGCCTCAATTATTAATAAAATTGTTTTTCATTATTAATACTGCTGGTCATATCTACGTACTAATAAGATGCAATTGTATTTATATATACAACAAAAAGCGGTTTACTGTGTGAACGGGAAGCTAATTTGCATATTGATATTTAAAATTTGATTTTAATAAATATGTGCTTGGTATTGTTGATTTCTAATTATTTGATTTTATCTTAATGAATATGAGCAAAAATCTCGGAGATAAATCTTAAAAGAAATCAATTAACAAAAAGAAATAACTGTAATTTTATTCTTTACTTTCTTATTTAACTGAATAGTTAAATTAGAAAAGTTTAACAAGGAAAGACGGGGGTGGTGGAAGAGGAAGCTACATCTGTTTTATTATTCGATTATACCCCTCTCTGTTTCAAATCATTTTATCTCAATTCTTATTTAGTTTCTTTAGACTTTCTAATTTAATATGATATTTTATGACATTAATACTTGCACCCGGAGGGTGCATATATCTGCTAGTTGTAATAATATATTTAACTGTATAGTTACATTTTGTTATTCCTAACATTTTGAGATATAACAGAAATATTTTAAGGGGAATTCAACCAATATAAATGTTGATGGCTAACTCTTCAATGCCTTTCGAACTAACTGTTCTGTACAAAGTGTTGCCGTATTGTTTTCGATAGCATTTATACAATTTTGTCATAGGTTTGCCGAAAGATATCTCATGACAAATCAAGAACGTAGCTATTCCCCAGAATAGAAATCAAGCCATATTTTGAATATCGCATTCTTCCTAAGCTTGACAATTAGGCTCCATGATCGGAGATCCATGGCTCTGATCCAGGCTGCACGTCTAAATTGCAGTTGATGGAGTAGGATCGAAGTAAATCCCAGGTGCCTGACGCGTTCCGAACGAAGTGTCATAGGAGCTGACCAAATATTTTTCCGACCCACACGTACTCATGACAGCCTCCATAATAAACTCGACCAAATGTCTCCTGCTGCCTTCGGGGGGAGGGGGAATGGATAAATACTTACTGCGATTCCTCTAACTGCTGACGACATTGATATAATCTATATATTGATACTCGTGTTCCTAAAAAGTACGACCCTTATTATCTTGCTACATCCTCTGGTTAAAAACAAGACCGTCCTAATTGTCCAAGATGAAATGTAAATTTTAATTATCTGGTATTGCTTATCCACCGAATTATTACTTCTCATAAGTCGTCATCTCAGCTAAATAATGGCTATTTATATTATATAGAAAGAAAGGGAAGAAAAGGACATGCTACACAGAAAAATATAATAGGAGAGAGTAGGGAAAATAGAATAAAAAAGAAAAAGAGAGTATGGGAGGAGAGGGGGTGAGCGCATGGAAGCAATAATGCTAATCTGTTTCAATCGAACACAATGAAAAGAAAAGTACAAAAGAAAGAGAGAGAGAGAGAGAGAGTGTGTGTGTGTGTGTGTGTGTGTGTGTGTGTGTGTGAGAGAGAGAGAGACAGAGAGAGAGGGGGGGGAGTTAGATCAAGATTCTTATCCATTTTAGATATTGAACAATATCGCAATAGCTCTTAATTAAACATCAATATTTAATAATAAAGTTATCATACTGTTATATATCCACAGATTTTGCTAGTACCTTAATATCACACTTATGCGTATAAGGGGATTCATCAAGGAGGCTTCCCTATGGAGTGATCTCACACGATAATGTTATTCATATAACCATACAGCAATTGATATAAATTGATATATTATTTATAAGTTGAATTTATGTCCACAGTTAGCCTCAATCTAGTATCCGTTCCATTGTTTTCTATTGTGTAGGTGTAATTTGCAACAAACGGATAACTCTTCACTGTATTCTAAGTTTTAACACAATCATGCTAACAAAATCTCGCAACGATGTTCTATTTTGTTGTATTACAATAACACACACACACATACACACACACACACACACACACATATATATATATATATATATATATATATATATATATATATATATATATATATATATATATATACTACTCACATGTACAGAACGGGGTCAGCAGCATTAGATGCAGTTTCGTGTCATTGGCAAGTCACCCCTTTATGGATAGGATGTCTTAACCATCTTCAATGGGTACAGTCAGCGTATTTTAAACCCTGTCGACAGGGATGTATTTATTTAAACTGGATTTTTGATTACGTGCATCCGTTAAGCCATATTTGTCCACTGATCCAATGTATATATATTTACCAACCCTATCCGCACGAGCAGGATGTGACACAAGGTCAATTTCTTAAACGGAGTTCAACAGGTTTGAATTCAGAGTTTTCCTTCTCCTAGACTGGTTACCTAACCAAGGTTAAAGAGCCCTGTCTGCCCTACTATTTATCCATAGCTGGAGGGAGAGTAGGTTCATACCTTTCCCAAGGGTATTAGCGCAAAATTAAATGCAATTATCCAATGTATACAGTCAGACACCATGGGAGTCTATTCTCTTTTCACTAGTGTTATACCGATGAGATTGTTTTTGACGTCTGAGGTTGAACACCGCACCTACCATCAGCTCCTAACTTTAGTGCACATATCCCTATGCTACTCATACGATTTGTTGGCGAGGGCCGGTATCGAACCAGGAACCTGAAGGTTCCCAGCCGAACACTCAACTGACTGACCCTTTTCTCACATTGCCTTTTATTTATTGTTATTTTTTAAAAGTCTAGGCACCTTTCCAAGTCGCTAC
>CM042161.1:87068907-87083907 GCA_023376005.1 Doryteuthis pealeii | reverse complement strand
ATATATATATATATATATAGAGAGAGAGAGAGAGAGAGAGAGAGAAGAGTTTAACACGTCATGTTTCACCAAATGCAAAAATAACTTAAGATTTCATGCGATTAAAATAGGTAAGCACTAACGCTTATATTTGCAGCACTTTCTACGATGTTCACAAAAATAAAAATAAAAATAAATAGTCACCATTACACAAATATAAATCATTGTTTCAGGTTCTATTATGCTGACCACTAACACGATCAATCATCTCAATAAATATCAGAATTCTGTGAACTGCTATTGACTATGCTACCCGTGCGATAACAATAGTAGTCTTTATAGCACGGATCACACTGACTCTTTCTCGCTATCCATCCCTATCGACCAACGTACTTGGTAAGTCCTATAAACAGTATCCAGCATCCGTTCCGAAATACTCATTGTAATTAGACCAACACTGATCGGCTGACACTGGTTGACTATATGTAGAATCCCATAAGAGAATGTCACTTCTGAGTTCGTCCTTATTCCTCCAGCACGACCGCGCACGTCTTGTTTGTCTTACTTTGATGCGTTTTTTTAGATGGCAAGTAACTGGTCGTACAGATATTGTTTTGTAGGGAGTTAACTCCAAGATTTGATAAAAAAAATTCAAAAGATTTGCGCGAGTCCAAGTGGTGTAACCATTGAAAAGTAAAGACACGGCTACAGCTTGGAAGAATTTCTGTTTCATTTTATCAGGTCCGTATGGCCAACAACCGATCAAGTGTATGCATATATTGACAACGTTTTCATTTTGAAATATATTTCATAATGAGATATTTCTACTGAGGTTAGGTTACTGATTTCAAGATCCTGCTATTTAATACGGAGAGAACACCATCTTTTCATATTTCAAATATTCTAAAAAGTCGGCTGTCAAATTATTCACGAGTTTACTGTTTTTTATTTGCAAAGCACCCGATAGTCTGTGAGCACAAGGATGACTCTACAGTCCACTGAGGCTTCTGATGTATCTACAACATAGTAAACATATTTGAGTGCCAGTAGCATTTGGCACTGTAACCTTGTGTTTTCTCCAGATTCACCAGACCAGCCCTATATAGACATAATCTTCCTCTTAAACTACACGTTGGAACTTCTCCACTTTGGATGTTGCTGGACTGAAATTCCCCCTTTCTAACAGCCCTTTCTAAAAGCTCGTTTCAATTTCTTTCGCAGACCTGTAGATCGTGGCTCTCCAGCCAGGTATGTTAGAAGCTAGCTTCTCCCAGTCCTTCTGGGCGATATCAGTATTTCTCAATTGTTCTTTAGCCAAACTCTGAAATGAATGAGATGGGATTTTCCTCAGCACAATCGCTAAAACTAAAGTTCGTAAGTTTATTAAATCTTGACATAAACACTCGCTGAAGAGGGTCTTATATCGAAACACATTGATTGGTTTAAAGTACTTCACCTAATTATTGGGTTTCAAATAACAACAGAAATACTTTGTAAAATTATATATTGAGATGTATTCTTAAAACACATAATTCGCAAGCACACACATATATATAGTTTCAAGTATTCATATAGATAAATAGATAAATGAGACTTTTAGAAATATCTATTTTAGGCATTGATACTATTCAAACAAGTACTACTACACCACTATGTGTACCTGAAAGTGATGGAAATAAAGAGCTTCAGAACTGTATCCTCACCACCAGATGCAGTTTAGTGTCATACCCTGAAAAACCTTCTTTCATCGATATAGTCAGTATATGATAAACCCCGCTAATATATATTATAAATAATATTTGCTATGTTTGAATTGAGTGTATTAATCTAAAGATTATTTTTTAAATTACTAAATTGTGAAAAATATATTTTGGCCTCTAAATCGTATCATATTTTACTCAGATTTTAAGCATTGCAATTGTAACATGATTCAATCATAATATTCACTGCGTTGACAGCTGAAAATCTTCACACGTAGAAACCTGTTTGATTATAACTAATTTCATAGACCGAAAACGCCGTTCACAAGCGATGAACGCCTCTGCTAATTTACACAAAGAAGGCCGCCATTTAATGATAACTGTTAATTTCTCGATAACTAGACCGAGTTACGTTGTTAACTTCCGAGATCAAGCGAGAGTGCAGTTTGCTCTTTTTTAATGATGGCCAGAATATGAATGATATCTGATTACTTTGGTGTTTGAAAACCTTTGATAATTGTTTATTAATAACAAACAAAGGAATCATATTCAAAAGAATTTATGAAACATTTAACGAAGCAAGGTCAGAAAAAAAAATGGTTCGCGTATGATAATGGTTGATTGATGGAATGATGTTATCGGCATGATAACCCGTCTAGGATTATTTTATGCGTAGAGTTTACACATTTGCGTTCATCCTATGTAGATTTATCGTGTAGTTGTTTCTTGAGATTCTTTCGCATACGGTTTTATAATATCAAGCATTTTTATATGATACAAATAATTTATACACAGTGGTATGGCTTCAACTATACCTATTTAACATTAATAATTTATACACAATTACATAGTTTCAAAGAACGATAAAAGAAAGAAAAAGGAAAGAAAGAAAAAAAGGAAAGAAATAAAGAGAGGAGCGGGAAAAGAAAATATTAAATGTAAGCAGTAAAAAAAAAAAAATAAAAAAAGAAGGAAATTGATTCTGATAGAAAGAAGAAAGGGAAATAAATAAAAAGAGATGAGGAGATGCAATAGGATCAAAAGAGTTGTAAGTATTATAAAAGACAAACAAGGAAAGAAAGAAGGAAATACATGCAGAAGATTAGAAATATAAGAGAGAAAGAAAATAAAGAATTAAAAAGAAGGAAAAATAAATGTAAGCCGCGACAAAGGAAAAATGAATGAAAGAAAAGCAGATAGAAGAAAAGAAAGAAAACGGAAAAAGATAAGATGGGGGAAAGGAGCAAAAGAGGGGGGTAAAGTAGATAGAAAGAAAAAAGCAAAGATAAAGAAAATGGAAAGAAAAGAAGGGGGAAAGAAATGAAACGAAGGAGAAATGAAAAAAAAGAAGAAAGAAAGGGAAAAATGGGGGAAAAAGTAGACGGTCAGGAAAGTGGATTAGAAAGAGAAATAAGAAAGAGAAAAGAAATTTAAAAATATATAAATGTAGGAAGATGAGAAAAAAGAAAGAAAAATATTAAAGAATGAAATAAGGAAAAATAAAAAAGAAGAAAAAAAAAAAAAACATCAAGATTCAAAAGAGGATTATTAAGAAAAGAAGAATAATGTAAACAGTGATGAAGGAAACAAAGAGTGAAAGAAAAAAGAAAGAAGGAGATGAAAGAAAAAAAGAAACAAATAAAAAGGAAAGGTAAAAAAGAAAAATAGGTTAGAAAGAAAAGGAAGAAACAAAAATATCGAAAAATAATGAAAGACGAGCAGGACCTGTGGATATACCACAGTTGAGGATTTGAATATTATAAAGTTTGATATGTTTATTTAAGAACTATTGCTGATAATTCAATATGTAAAAAGTATAATAAGCTTTTCTCACACTTTTTAAAATTTCTTTATTTCTTTTCATCTTTTCATTGTGTTTACCCCTCTCTCTCCTCTTTCTCCTACACTCTTTTTCTTTTTCTTTCTTATTATATTTTTTGTGTAGCATGTCCTTTTTCTTTCCTATCTTTCTGATAATATTGGAATGATCTATTATTTAGCTGATGTGATGTCACTAATGAAAAAAAGAATTCGACGGATGAGCAACATCAGATAATCAAAATTTACATTATTGCATTTCTTCTTAAATGATTTGAACGGTCTCATTTTTAACCAGAGAATGTTGCAAAATGATAATGGACATACGATCACGAGTATTAATATATACACTAGTAAGACCTGTGGATATACCACAGTATGATAATTTAATTATTATAACGTTTAATAGGGTTACTTAACAGCTATTGCTAAATAATTCAATACGTAAAAAATATAATAATTTTGATTTAACTCTCTCTAACACTTTTCTTCTTTCTTTCGATATATAATCAGGATTTACATATTTGCATTTCATCTTGGTCAATTTGAACGGTTTTATTTTTAACCAAAGATGGTTGCAAAATGATGACGGTTGGAAAATTAAGGAACAAGAGTATTAATATATAGATGTACAAAAGGAAAAACAACGTTGGAAAAATCACTCGAAGGAAAAATAGAATTTCAAAGAAAAAGTGATAAAGACAGAAAAAGAACAAAGATCAAAAAGAAAAAAGAAAAAAAGAAAGAAAAAAAGAAAAAGGATTTAAAGATCTCTGCCTATAATCTTACACTTTTTGTTCCTATTCATCCGAAATTACGCAGCACAATGATCATGCATTGAGAGGTTCACTAGCGACCAACGCTGGGTCAGAGGTCAAATCTCCAAGATTTGACAGTAGATGAGTTGAGTGTGGAGCAATCAATAGTTTCTATCACCGATCCAGAAGAGTTATAAGCGACTGGCATCCAAATGCCGGGCATAATATCAATCACTGAGAATTTACTTACCGTTTCCCCAGCTATGGGCGGCCAGAACAAGGCGCTGGTTAGCAATTGGCTGGCGCTGGCTAGTCACTAATCATGTCGACCCAGGTAGCGAGAATAAGAAAATAGGCGCGTCCTTTCCGGAAGGATCCATACCAAGGCCAAACCTGTTTTAATATCAACCCATATTGATAGCCATTCCCAACAAAGTATACTACCTCTGTAATGGAATTAGGCAGCTACCACGCACGACGTAAGGAAGCTGAGTGTTCTTAATTTATTCATTGAATTTAGTGGCATCTTAATTCGTCTAGGGTTTATATATATATATATATATATATATATATATATATATATATATATATATAATTGTCAATAAAGTCTTGCTAAAGATTTAAATGTAACAACAAAGCTGGCAGTCTTGTTGAAATGCAATTAAATGTACGTAAAAATAAAATTTAAGATGAACATTCATATGGTTTTTAATATATGATTCTATCATATAACGTAAGTTATTAGGTTTTAAAATTTAAAGCTACAGCAAGACTTTATGAACGGCCTATATATATGTATATATATATATATATATATATATATATATATATATATATATATGTATATATATATATATATATATATATATGTATATATATATATATATATGTGTGTGTGTGTGTGTGTGTGTGTGTGTGTGAGAGAGAGAGAGAGAGAGAGAGAGAGAGAGAGAGAGGGGGGAATTCTACTTTTGGTTACAGAGTTTCCATGTTTGATAAAAATAATAACTAAAATAGCAGATTTTGCCAGTGTAATAATAATGTTAGATTGGGATTAAAATGCTGGTGTGATGCCAAGTATATTGGAAGGACTATACAGAGGCTGGGTGTAAGAATAAACCATGTCCTTAAAGGAATAAAAAGTATTCCTCAAACAACTTCCGGGCTCTCACAGGCGCATGACACGCTATTGGTGATCACCTGTGCAGTTTAAATAGCTGCAGAATCAACTACAGTGTTCAGCAATTTTCCGTACTACACAAGGTTAGGTCCAACTACCATCTCCATGTCCTCGAGGCAGTTGCAATTTTTCTTCACTGCTCGGTCTTATGTAGACAACATTCCCTGGCATTTTTTGTTGGGGATGTTGTTGCTGAAATTGGATTATGGTGAATAGCTTTTTCTCCCCTTCTTGTTGCTTCAACCTTTATATTGTCCTATTCCTCTTTTACCAATTTTATACTTTTAGACGATCTACCGGTTGTAGAACGTTTGAAAATGCACCGACGAAAGGGCCCTTAAGTTTCTCTATTTTCTTTCGCCTCCTTTTAGAATAATTCGTTTAATTAGCTTATTACCAAATAAAGTATGGTATTATTTAAACTTTATACAAATTTAGTTGTACCAAAAATAGTTTCAGCGTATGAGTAGCACGGTGATCTGTGCGTTAAAGTAAGGAGCCGATGGTAGGTGTGGCGCTCCACCTCAGACGCAAAAAAAATTTCCTCTGTCTAGCGCTAGTGAAAAGGGATAGACTCCTATGATTGGCAGATACCGTCTTTAGGCGACCCCGACTTTAATATCAGCCCACATTGATAGCCATTTCCAACAAAGTATACTACCTCTGTAATGGAATTAGGCAGCTACCACGCACGACGTAAGGAGGCTGAGTGTTCTTAATTTATTCATTGAATTTAGTGGCATCTTAATTCGTCTAGGGTATATATATATATATATATATATATATATATATATATATATATATATATATATATATATATATATTAGAAACAGTAGTAGAGGAAAAGTGTTAACAGTCTTCTATTGTTTCAATCCAAATGATTTCAGCAAGACTCTTGCCTATACTTAAATAACTTGTAATTTCTTGGTTAAATTTGAAGGGTTTAAGGAATTACATCGATTGAGTTACGTATCGGTAGGGTACTGATGAAAACAGTGAAACCATAGTAGACGGTTTATTCTTTTCCTCTACAACTATTACTAATATCATTCCTATTATTACTCTAATATATTGAGCACTTTGTGATAATTTACTTATGCCACTGAAACTGAAAAGTTGATGCGGCAATCGGATACTATATATATATATATATATATATATATATATATATATATATATATATTGGCACTAACAGTGCAATATCCTACTTTTACTCAAAACATATTTTTTGCACATGATTCCTTTGCTGAATCCAATTAATATTTGTTTGTTGAATATGACATGAATCAACTGCACTTGGCGAGCAATGAAACGCTCAATTACCCTCCATTTCTTTAAACTAGGCAGGTATTAGCCACATAACAATAAAAGCCATCTGAAATCACTTGTCACACTTCATCTTACTAAAGTCAATCAATCAACCATATGATTTCTTTTATTTCATTTTCACAAAATTTCCCAAGAAGATGCTTTTATGATGATTACTTTGGCCTTTTTTCTTTGACGAGCTGTTCGGAATATTTCTGTTAAAACGGCCCAACTCACTCTATCACTCTTTCTTTGCTTTTTTTCTTTTTTTGTTTGTTTGTTTTTCGTTCTACTTTAAGACAATCAGCGATGCGTTCTTTCTTACTCCAAATTACCTTTCCGTATCTGCGACATTATATTCTTTCTGCATTCGCTCCATTCCTTTTCCGTTACGGTTAAATATACCGGAAAACACCGACCTATTTACTGGTTTATTAGCCGAGAAATTTAATATACGAAGCAAGTTATAAATTGTAGATTGCATTATTCTTGCCTATGAATGATAGCATTTTTTGCTGTATTATGCAACTAAACCTACCATCTATCTATACATATATAAAGGGCAGTTGTGTGTATGTGTATGTCCGGAGGAAACTTCAAAAGTAAAACAATTAAAGACAAAGTAAATATATATACACATTAAATATCACCAGGGCTTGGTTTTTGAGCAAAACAATGAAAATTTATATATATATTCGTGAAGATAATTTAAAAATGAAATTTAAATGATAACAGCATGGAATTTTTTGCATTTAGTATTTTAGATAGGAGACATTAATTTTTTTTTTTCGGGTTGTCTTTTTTACGTATGGATTTTAATGGGGCATCCTGTGAGGATCCATCTCGCAATTCAACAATAATGGATCTGTGAGATTATCTTTTTACCCCCTCTACCCAGACGCCGGGTAGCCGCTTCTAGTCATAAATAATTTGGAGCTTTATCATATAGATGACTACAAGTGTCTACCCTGCGTCGCCTTGGTATGGTGGTAACGCTGGTGTATTGATTTAGTTTGGGGATTTACAAATACTGATCATTTTTAAGCAGAATTTAATGCTATTTCTATATATATATTCATTTTTAAATATCTTCGTATATAAATCAAATCTTCATAATTTTTTACACAGTTACGCGGATTCAAGTAATTATTTATATGTAGTATATACATACAATCCGCTCTGCACGAGTAGAATGTGATCCAAGATCATTTTTTAAGCGAAGTTTAAAGGGTTTGAATTCAGAGTTTTCTTTTCTTTCTTAAACTAGTTGCTCAAACCTTGATTAAAGTACCCAGTCCATCGTACTATTTACCCGTAACTCCTTTACCCACGGTTTTAGCGTTAACATGTGAAATGCAAACAGCCTTATTTCCATATAATCAGTAATTTCTTTTTACACAGTTATAAGGATTCAAATAATTGATAACTTCATCATTATCGGTGGGGCTTAGAATATGCTGATTCTATCTTCTGCAGGGGGCGGGGTAAGACTATCTCCCAATAAAAATGGGTGTCCTGGGTCAGAAACTAAAATGCATCTGATGATTAAGCTCCAGTTCCGGAGTTCTAGATAATGTAGAGAAACCCTTCAGTACCATTACTTCCATATATATTTATCCTCGGTGTAGCAGTACCTGTTAGGACGCCATACATGGGTGATTAAAAAAAATCCTAAGACGTACAATGAAAGCGATTCTCTAAACTCTAGGTGTAAAATCACCGTAAACGGGTTGACATGCCGTTAAAATCAATCAATCAATAAATTATACGGAATTTGGATCTTTATTATATAACGGATTATGTATATGAATATAAAATTACCTTGAATTAATTTGAAAATTGTTTGGATTGATTGAATTTAACGGCATATCAACTCGTCTAGGTTTATTCTATGCCGAGTGGCTATATTATTACATTCATTGTACGTTTATTCTTACATTTCTGTTCAGTTGTCACTTACGTGCTTTTTTCCCACTTATATGAATCCAAATAATTATTTCTATTTAATAGTTCCTCTGTTTGTACACAATTATAAGATTTCAAGTAACTAATAATTATCCTTAGTTAACAATTATAGCTTCCTGTAATTAATCGTAATCTGATAAAAAAAGGCCATTTATATAGAATCAAGCTTTATCATCGAATAGAATAAGACTAATTAATTGATCTTTTTGACTCAAATATGAAAGACTAATAACTATTACAATTCAGGATCAGAGTGGACCTGGGTGTAATGGCAATTAGAAAGTATTGAGGCTGGCTTCAGTTTCTAGAATTTTGCACTTACTCATCAACATAAAATCCATATGTCTATAAAACCATCTAGATATTTATAAGTCATAATTTATGTTAGTTCCTCAACAGTGAACACGGATTTATTTGAATATAGTTCCTTGTAGAACTGGAAATTGATTGATAGATTGATAAAGAGATATTGATTGAGGCATATATTAACAGACTGCTATCGATATATATATATATATATATATATATATATATATATATATATATTGATTGATTGATTGATTCTATAAAGACTGATATATATATATATATATATATATATATATATATATATATCAGTCTTTATAGAAATCTATCAATATATATATATATATATATATATATATATATATATATATATATATTAAATGACCCACCGAGATTGATAAGCCGTAAAACCCAAACCAAACCAAACCAAACAAACCAACACACATTGTAGAAATAATCATCTTGGACAGACACTCCCACTTCCTTCAAAACCAAGTAAAAAGTTCCCTTTTCTAAATCTTATTTCTATTATCACGCAATCGTTTTGAGCAATCATAGACCAGGTAGAAGATCTGCGAAACGCCAAGATCTGTAAATTTACGTTAACGTTTTTTCCATGATTCAGAATTACCGCTATTTTTAATGTTTACACTGCTATACAAAATCTTATAGTCTCCTATCAATTGTGTAACATAGGTATTTTCTTGGTAAAGATCATAACATTCATTTTTCTATTGTCATATATTTTTACAAGCAGGTAATAAAATATATAATAGTCTGAAGAATGTGTGAGTCACATTGTATTTGAAATCACATTATATTTGAGTAAATACGGTAATGTTGTATATTTTCTTAAAACACCAATGCATTTTTACTTTACTAATTGATAGCGGCAAATCAATTTGAAGATACTGCACTTTTTGACATCTTACATAATGACTTATAATCAACTCATGGAGGCGCTTGGTGTAATGATTACCTTCATAACAAATCAACAAAACGAGATGAATTGAAATCCTGGACAAGGCTCTTTGCATTTCACATACTACTAATAACCTTGGGAAAAGGTATGAATCCACCTCTTCTCCCTCTAAAAATGGATAGCTATTAGGGTAAACTGGGCCCTTCAATCTTAGATAAGCAACCGGTATAGGAGAAGGAAAACTCTGAATTCAAACATTTTAAACGACGCTTAAGAAAATGACCTTGTGTCACGTGCTTTTCGTGTGGAGGGGTTGGTTAATATATATAATCAACTCATGAAAAATTGATATACTTGGAAGGTAGACTTGAATAGACGAATTAAACGTGAGCAATGTCAGTTGACCTACTGCCCTACTAATTTAAATAAATCTACTGATACACACACACACACACACAGACACAGACACAAACACACACACAGACACACAGACATATATATATATATATATATATATATATATATATTACTCCCATATATCTATATATATAGAGAGATAGATAGATAGATAGATAGATAGATAGAGATATACACATATGTATATAGTTTTGTTTTTCTTTCCTTTACTCACTATTATAGAATGTAAATGATTTCTACCAGTATTTCTTAGTCGCCAGGATACCTATGTTCAAGTCTATTGACAACACACCTATAAAGAAAATGACAAGAACATTTATGAAAAATACTCGAAATATTTGCATATGGACACCCATAATTCCTTTAATGTTATCAGTTATTAAACTAAGAAAATGCGAGGTAACACAGAACTAGACAAGAATTATGTGTATGCAGATTTCTACAAGACATGAAATATTCTAATGCAGGTTATTACTCGATAAAAATGTTTTAATGAATATTGCCATTAAAGAAGCAATGTTTTAATGTCGATTTCTACAGGAGAATACATATTTCAATTAATATTGCTGGTAGACAAGTATTTTAAGGAAGATTGCTCCGAAAGAAGCAATAATACAATAACTAGAAGAACCTGTGGGTATACCACAGTATAATAATTAAATATAACAACGTTTGATAAGTGTCCTTAAGAGCTATTGAAATTATTTCAATATGTAAAAAGTAATAATCTTTAATCTCTCTCTCTCTCTCTCTCTCTCTCTCTCTCTCTCTCTCTCTCTCTCTCTCTCTCTCTCTCTCTCTCTCTTTTTTTCACTCTTTTCATTTTTTGATTATGTTTGATTGAAAAAATCTTCGCGTTATTACTTCCACGCACTTACCCCCTCTCTATATCTTTTTCCTACTCTCTTTCTTCCTTTCTTTCTTTCTTATCACATTTTTTCTGTGCAGCATATCCTTTTGCTTCCTTTTATTTCTTTATATTAAAAAATGGAATGGTCCATTATTTATCTGAGTTGAGGACACTCATGAGAAATGAGAATTCGGCGGATAAGCAACACCAGATAATTAGGATTGACATTTTCTCATTTCATTTTTGACGATTTGCACGGATTCGTATTTAGCCAGAATGTCTTGCTAGATGGAAACGGTCGTACAATTAAGGAACACGAGTATTATAATTCAAATAATTATTACCCCTAAAGAAGCAATAATTTAATGGAGATTGCTAATAGGGAAGCAATATCTTAATGAAGATTGATACGGGTAAATCCTACAGCACAAGAAATATCTTAACGTGTATTCCTATCAAAGAAGCGATGCTTTAATGAATATTGCTACTAGAGAAGCAATGTTTTAATGACGTTTGTTTTTATGAAAACAATATTTTAATGAATATTTCTGCTAGTTAAGAAGTATTTTAATGAAAACGGCGAGTAAAGAAACAATATTCTCATGCAATTCCCAAAAGATTCAAGTCAGGAGACCTAGTGGTCATTTAAATACGTCTAGGTATTTTTTGCTAATGTATTATCTATCAGGCACATTGGGGCGTTAGAATTCACAGACTGCACCTCTGCAGAGGGGCAAGACTCCCCCAATGGGGCTACCTGTTGGCCAGGTACCTAGAACCCAGGTGGATGAGCAGTCCATGACTTGCAATACTCCACTTTAGACGGGCGGTCGGAGAGGCCCCCTCCGATCAATCGGCTGATCACGTCAAGTCCTAGCACCTATATAATTTTCCCAACCCTATTGCCCTCATGGCAAGCCCCAGCCCCTTTTTATCATATAGGTACTAAAAGGCGGTGACTGAGGGTCTACATGTCCTGGGAATGACGTTAAACCTTAATCTGATGGTGAGGTTCCAGTTTTGGAGGTTTGGGGAATGTGGAGCACCCATTCATCACCATTGCTCCCTGGTCCACTCTGACCCGGAGTGGAAGTACCTGTTAGGGTCCCATCTATAGGTTAAATAGAAAAACATGAGTTGATAAACAAAGTTGTATTATGCATTTAGAATGAACTTATTTCACAACTTTGTCGGCATTAAATGACCCACCGAGGTTGATATGTCGTAAAACAAACCAAACCAAAACCAGGCACATTGATAGATACAAACGTAAATGTTGTTTCGATAGTAAAAAACAAACAGCTTGAGTTAAAAATAAAAACAAGCCCAGCGTTCCTAACTGCTCGATGCGGAACAATGATAGTGCACTGTGTTTATATCCGTTTGTTTTAATTAATTTAAGCAATTCCACATAGAAAAGCTCTGACGTTCCTAACGGTGAAACTCGTGTAGGCTTATTCTGACTATATCAGTTTTCTAAACCAGCTCCACATAATGTATTGAGCACTTTGATATTCATTCATAATTACGTTAATTATTTTTATCGATAGGCAAGAATGCGATTCGCTTGATTCCACCTTTTTCATATATATATATATATATATATATATGTGTAGATAGATAGATAGATAGATATAGATTGGTAGATAGATAGATAAATTAGAGATATTTCTTCGAAGTGAGAAAATGATGCCGACAGCAGATACATGAATATCTTGTTTCGCTTGACTTAAAAAAGTAATCTTTAGCGATATCGCCACATGCACTCCTACTACACACGCTCGAATCTGCCTGCGTTCGCGCATTCACAAACACCGTAAAATTATCTAAACTGATTGTGTGCTTGATTAATTTTCAAGTTTTATCACGATTCTGAAACACTGTTGTTTGTCAGTTTGTTCTGTCCCTCAAGATAATCATTAAATGTTTATTGAAATCTTTTAAGCATCTCCGCTGAATTAACGATCAAGATAAAAGCGAAGGATCTTGTTGGTTTACGAAGATTCGCGAAAAATGATTATGCCATTATTTACAACAAATGAATGGAAGGAATCACCGAGAAAAAAAAAAACTTTCGAGGAATCGCGTTGAGCTCTCTGAAAAAATTGAAAAGTGTTTGTTCTGAAGAACAACATAAAGCCAACCAAAAGGTGCGGGTTTCTTTGTGAATTGCTTTGAAAATGTCTGAAAAAATGTGTTACTTTCGAATGATTTAATGGCTGTGGGATACACACATTCATCTGGATAGATATTTTATCAAACGTTTTATTTCCGTGATAAAATATTCATCTTATTATCTTAGCTGAAATAGAATAATAACTCAACTGTTTAATAGCTTCAAAAATGGCAAAACCTAAAGGAACAATAAACAGAGACTTTGATGGAACAAAATGGAGAGTTGAAATGAACAAGGCTCATTTCTAGTGATTTACAGAGAGAAACGAGGAGCAAGAAATTCAACTACCCGACCATAAAATATTTAGGACCACCCTGTAGGCGGGGGTTGTTTGGCTGTGGGTGGCGACCCGTGATGCTTAAGGATGGAATCCTGGTGGCTGAGCGGTCCATGACATGCAAAACTCCACTTTGGCCCTTACGTGAGCTAGATGGGTGGTTGTCGAGGCATCCTCCGATCAATCGACTGATTACGTCAAGACCTAGCTCCTATATGATTGTCCTGACCCTATTGTCCTTATGATAAGATCCAACCCATTTTATTATATACATGATAGAAGGTGGGGAATGAGGGTTTTAGGGTCCGGATATGACGTTAAACTGCATTTAATGGTGAAGTTCCAGTTTTGGAGCTTTAGGCAATATGGAATACCACTTTTTCGCCAGCACTCCCAGGTCCACTCTAACCTGAAATATTATTACCTATTAGGGTCACATCTATTAGTTAAATAGAAATAAACGAGTTTAAAAAACTGAGTCCCCATCAAGAATGAATAAAACAAAATATCTTCGGCATAAGATGATCCAACATGACATTCAATCCAACCAACCTAAACTTAAATATTTATGAATCTGAGAGAATTGTAGACAACTCTCTTTATTTGCATCTTATTTAAAAATCAAATTTAGTATTTTTGTTTGTTAATTGATTTATGGATTTTAACAGTATGTTAAACCATCTGGGGTTATGTTTATCCCTACGGTTTAGCGAATCGCGCCCATTATAATTTTATATTTACTATCTATTTGAACTAGAGCGACTAGCAGATGCTAAAAAATTCTACTACTCCCCGTCAGAGTGAACCTGGAATTAATAGCAATTAATGTGTACTCCACAGTTTCCAGATCCCCAGAAGTGGTCAAATACAACTGCTAGAGAATTCCATATGGCATACATAATTCACAGCTTAGATTAATAATTATATTCGTAGGAAATGGAATCGGCGACCCGATTTCAATTCCTGATTCTATTTTACTATGCGTTGGGAAAGGCATGAACTCATTTCTCCCTCTTTCCCATATATGGGTAAATAGTAGGTAAGACTGTTGTTTTTAGGCTTGGGTAGGCGACTATTCTAGGAGAAGGAAAACTCAATTTAAACCGGTTTTACTCTGCTTAAAAACTGAATTCGTGACTTATCCGGTTCAGGGTGGAGGAGTTCGGTAAATACACACAAATGAATTGACAAGTTAGCGCAATTGACACTTGATGAAAGAGAGTCATTTCCTTCTATTCAGAACAAAGTATATTATGACTCAAATAAGATGTAGTAACACACTAGATGCCGGTTATATATGTCACTATCGACCATTTAATAAGAGGATGCAGTAAAATTGTTGCG
>CM042161.1:87061407-87063907 GCA_023376005.1 Doryteuthis pealeii | reverse complement strand
AATAATGAGAAAACGGTAATGCAATTATGATATAAAAGATATAATTATAAAGATAGCAAGAGCTAAAACTGTATCAGGAATTCTTGTGAAAGAACCAATAATGGTATTAGGATTCATAATGGTCGCGTCTCTTGCTGATAATACTGGTGATCCCAATCGGTTTAATAAAACTGTTAATAGTAATAAACCTGAGATCAATACTGATTATGGTTTTGATATTGACAAGATTGACACCGTTGAGGATGATTTGCCGACGAAAATCACATGCATGGTTAAAGCTAATACAATTACTATTAACAGATGTCATTTTTATTCGTCGGAAATTGTACTGGTTTTGAATATGGCACTTGACTGTTCAGTAAATACAATGGACATTTCTTTTGCACGATCTAATACAAACAGAATGCTATGGAGTGAATAGGGAAGTGGATATAACAGTATTTACAAAATATTAAAAAACGAAGTATTCCAAAAAGATGAATTTATTCTTGATGGTGAAATCGACTCATAACGTTTCGGTTTTGGGAAACCTTCAATAGGACTTAGGTGGAAAGAATGCTGTTTGAGTAAGGGGGGATAACTTTCGAAAGATAGTAGTTGTGTGTGAAGCCAGTGCCGTAACCGAGTCTGATATAGCGCTTGTTCCGATCCATGCAAATGCTTCTCAAGAAACGGTGAAAATGAAGTGTGTTTCATAGGGACACATAGATATAAGACCAGAAAGAGCTAAATCGACGGAAGTTATTATGATTAAACTATAATACGAGAGGTTTAGGGTAAAGGTTTGGACATTATGCTTTTTGAGACGACTAATCTGTTTTATGTAGTGTTGTTTTTAAGGTCTTGCAGATATGTGTAAATGGTTTGTGTGGTATGATTTTAGAGGAGTATGAGTATCTGAAAGTGGCTGTGTGAGAGGGTGAAGTAGTGCTATATATCAATCTCCCAGACGAGTTCAAAACATAGACGAAGCTGTTTGCATTTCACATATAAAACCCTTAGGATAGGCATATCCTAACAGGTACTACTACTCTGGTTAAGGGTGGATCTGGGAGTAATTGTGATGCAGGGGTACTACACATTCCCCAGAGTTCTATAATTAGAACTTTACCATTAGATGCAGTTTAACTTCATACCCAGGTTATTTATAGATCATGAAAACTATAATGGGAGAGTGGGATATATATATATATATATATATATATATATATATATATATATATATATATATATATTTAAGTTGGGATTTATATATATATATATATATATATATATATATATATATATAAATCCCAACTGTCACTCTCCCATTATAGTTTCCATGTTCTTTAAATGTCCTATATATATATATATATATATATATATATATATATATATATATATATATATATATATTTTCAAAGCCGTGTATATATATATTTTATTTTACCCGTCATTTTGTGGATATCCAAACCATATCGAAATTTTACTATTTCTAGTTCATTGTTTAGTGTTTGTCATATTTCTTTTTATTGTACATCTTTTAAACGGTTTAAGATTAGTTACGAATTTGAATATTTTTATATGGGAGGATCAGTTTAAACTGAAGATATAGATTGGGAAGTTATTTAATTTTTTAAAACGTCAAATACGTTCTAATTTTTATCCTTCTTTTTTTAATTCGTGATATAGTTTCGTAAGGACTAAAGTTAGGGACTACATTTAGTTTCGTAAAGAAGTATGTGCAAGATATTTCGTTTTCTTTTAGCGATTTTAACGAATTCATTTACTTGGTTGTACCTTAATGTGTGAAAAAAAACATTTTAGTTATTGATACATTTTAATTGTGAATAAATAGTCAAAATTCCTATTGTTAAATAACGCGGGACGAAAAACAAAGCTCTAATTTTAAAATTTTATATTTTATTAGTAGATATAACATTTATTAATTTGTACATCCAAAATATAGCAGGTAGTTAAATGATTATAATTTTAAACAATACAACGAATTTTGGGTAGTATAAACATTCATATCTTACTTATATATATATATATATATATATATATATATATATATATATATATATATATATATATATATATATAAAATGCTAATATATATATTTGTCTGTGTGGGCGTACGTCTGTGTATTATTAGTATTAGTAATAGTAGTCGTGGGACATTTAATAATATTTTTAAAAGGGTAGAAAACATGATTTATTAGCCCTTAAGCTTTCTCGACAGACACTTATCGGAGGAAAAGCATCAGCAATTAAGTTGTCTTTTTTTAAGACAAATTTTAAAACTGAATTGTCAGAAAAGAGATAAGGACATAAAAAATGAAAAAAAGTGAATACACTATCGCTCATAAATATACCAACAACATATTTTATCTAAAGAAAAAAACAAAAAACAAAATAGACTTTTATTTAAAAAAATAGATTATTAAAGAAATATTTATTCTTGTTGACTTGGTTCTTGTTTTCCCGCCATCAGTCAGACGGCGAGGTAGTCTATCAT
>CM042161.1:87053907-87056407 GCA_023376005.1 Doryteuthis pealeii | reverse complement strand
ATATATATATATATATATATATATATATATATATGATACGACGGCAGTTGTCGTATCAGGGCTGCTGTATGGCTGCACCACCTGGACCCTAAATAAGCGAGAAGAGAATAAAATAGATGGGAGCTGCACAAGAATGCTGCGGGTGACCCTGAACAAGACGCGGAAACAACACCCTACGAGAAAACAGCTGTAGGGTAACCTGACACATATCACCCAAACCATCCGAGTAAGACGGGCAAGACACGCGGGACACTGCTGGAGAAGCAAGGACGAACTCATAAGCGACGTCCTCCTGTGGAAGCCAACACATGAACACGCCAGTGTGGGCCGACCAGCAAAGACGTACATTGATCAGCTCTGTGCGGATACAGGATGCTACATAGAAGACCACCCGAGAATGATGTGCGATTGGGACGGATGGAGAAAGATTGTCATGGATATCCGCGCTGATAGCGCGACATCATGATGATTATGATGATATATATATATATATATATATATATATATATATATATATATATATATAACCTAAAATAAATTGAGTGTTTTCTAACCTTCCCGTGTCATTTTCATGACTATAAGTTTCGAGCATTTGTAAAAGTAAAAATCAACATTCGGAGGAAACATGCAGTTTTGATAGAAGGTGAGATCTTATTTACTTTGCAAATACTTGCATATGGAAAAAATCTGGCACGTGTTTGTGCTTGTGTGTGTTTGTGTGCAAATGTGTGTTTTGTGACATATTGCTTATCTTCAATATTCTCTCACTGATTATGATATAACTGAGTGGCTGTCAGTGTCAAACACGATTGATTAATATTACAAACGTATAAAACGCTGTGATTTGTGTGTGGGCGATAGATAAAAAAAATATAAATGCTCGCGGTTAATGAGATCAGAGAATATCGTTGAAATCATACTGTTCTTTTTTTATATATAAAATTCTTTGATATGGAATGCCTTCAAAACAGAATTTAAAGCTGGAGCGTAAATCTTATATGAGCGAAAGTTATGAAGAAATGCCCGGAGGTCGGAGCAGTTATCAAGTGTTATGTGGAATATCAATAAAAGGGATGGGGGCGGAGAAGTAAGAAAATGTGGGGGGGGTCAAGGGGCATCTGTGGACGAAAGAAAAGATGATGATGATGACAATTTCCAGAAAAATGATGGTAGGCAGGTAAATAGGAAAAATAGCATAAAAGTTTGGAAAAAATGAGGGTAAAAGTTTTTCATAATATAAAATAATGAGTACTAATAATAATATGAAAATAAAGCAGGCGAACACTTATATCATACAAGATAGGGTGGGAAAATATCCACTGGAGAATGAGGAAGAGGCTAATTTTTGACCATGCTAACAAATGGTATATATATATATATATATATATATATATATATATATATATATATATATATATATATATATATATATACCATTTGTTAGCATGGTCAAAAATTTTGGCAGTATTAAGGTTTTTGTTTTGTAAACTGATTTGACATTCCTCTCCGACCCAAACAACTACGGAGTGAATGAGCTCTGATGATGATTTTTGTAAAATCGAAATATTGATCAGTATCAGCTATGATTATATTATAAATTGTTTTCTTCTTTAACAGCATTGTGTGATGTTTTCATTCCACCTTTTCATACTATATTTCGGATTAATTTCCTTTCCTTTAACTTATATATATATATATATATATATATATATATATATATATATATATATATATATATGCCAACCCCTTGGCACGAGCAGGATGTGACACAAGGTCAATTTTTAAAGCGGAGATTAACAGGTTTAAATTCAGAGTATTCCCTTTCCTAGATTAGTTGCCTAATCAAGTTTAAAGAACCTAGTCTTCCCTACGATTTACCCACAGCTAGAGGGAGAAGAGTTTGATTCATACCTTTCCAAAGGGTACTATCGTTATGTAAAATGCAAACAGCCTCGTCTAGAATTTGAACTCATATCGTCGTGTCCATTTCCTATGACGGTAACCATTACACCACACGCCTCCATGGTATATAAACATATAAACCAAAATCTGAAATATCCCATTGTGGTGTTATTGTTAGCAAGCTAGCCTCACAAATACTGAAAAATGAGTTCGATCCTCACTGAATGCACCATACTTGGCTGGGAGTCAATTGCTATTCACTAGTAATGGGTCTGCGAGACTAGATGCTTTATAAATCTTAAATTTGTACACAATACGTAGAGACAAAATCGGTAAGTCGACTGTATTTCTTTAGTATTAATCCATTCTAATTATTAACTGAATCACTCTAAAAAAAAGTTCGAATATTTTTTTAACCTTGACATATATATTTTTTCAGTATATATTTATTTGTATCCTACCATTGGTTTCATGCTATCCAAACTTAATTGGTTAAGCGAATCAATCGTCGGGCAGTGGAATGTTTTGAAATTGATTAAAATATGATAAAATTATACGTTTGTTTAACTGTATGTGCGCGTCATTTGTGTGTTTACCT
>CM042161.1:87043907-87051407 GCA_023376005.1 Doryteuthis pealeii | reverse complement strand
AGACTAAAGCTAATAAGTAAAAAGTGCTCAATACCTAAGTAGAGCAAATAATAAAGATAATCTAATGAGTCAGACGAACCTACTAAAAGTTTCGCTTAATGCTCTTCAGGGCTAAGATCTGACTAAGATATATATATATATATATTATATATTTATATATTATATATATATATTTGAATGTTGCGTTGTGCCTTCTAACATCGTAAACTAAGGTTCACAACCTTTTTATTGTTTTATACCAATTTCTTTTCACATGATTTATAATTATTAACCAATTTGAGCCCGTTGATGGTTTTATAAAAACCGAAAATCTTTAGCGTCGGCTTTCTGTAACTCAATCTTTGGCTTATTTTTGTTTTTTCAATAATTTTATACTTAATTACACAGACGGATTTTATATCGATTTTTCTACTCATATAAATATAATAAATAAATATATATATATATATATATATATATATATGTGTGTGTGTGTGTGTGTGTGTGTGTGTGTGTGTGTGTATGTGTGTCTGTGTCTGTGTTTGTGTCTGTGTGGGTGTGTATGCGTGTGTGAGTGTGTGTGTGTCTGTGTGTGTGTGCATTTTGTAAATCAGGAAAAATGGTATATTATAACGAGATGGTTAATAGATTGATTGATTTTAAGGTCATGTCAATAAGTCTAGGTCTATTTAATGCATTAGAGGCTTCTTAACGTTTTAGATTGTGATTTTTAGGTGGCCACACATCTAAGTATTGAACAGGCTCATCGCCGCTTATTTTCTTGTTATTTACTAAGCTTTGCCTTTGATAAGCTAACCAGGCCTCGTGTCACTTTCAGTACACGTGGTTGTTTAGCTGTTCACATATTTAAGTATTGAACAAGCTCAGCGCTGCTTATGCTTGAAGATGTTGCCGAAACCGGTGCTTTAAGCGTGCATCAACCATATGTCACACACACACAACAGTGTCGTGTTTGTTGGCAAATTGCTTGTATTATTCCTGTTTTTCGTAACGCTATAAACGTCCTTTGGGGGTTTTAGTTGTATGTTGCGCTCCGATTGGTCAGTTGAAGTGTTGGATAAACATAATGTAAATCAATAAAAGATCAAGGCGCCAACACTCACACCTCATTTGCAGCGGGAAAAGCTGGAAGTTGACGTGAAGTAATTTTGGACACAAAAGGAGGGGATTTCCTATACCCAACTCTCACACAGGCAATTAAATAAATATACTTTTTAAAAGTTTTAGAAAATGGCTTTTATCCCTCACCTTGTAAAATGTGTATATAGTTATTTACTAAGCTTAGCTTAGATGTGGCACAGGACCAGAAGTATAGGGCTCCCAATGAGAATCGAACTCTCTAACAACGGTCTGCAAATCTAGATTACTAACCATTAAACCAATGTGTATATACATGCTGGGCTCAAAGAGTAATGAGAATCGAGTTGCAAAAATCAAAACAGAACTCATCATCATCATCATCATCATCATCATCATCATCATCATTGTATTGCGCTAGTAGCACAGATATTCATGACAATCTCTCGCTAGCCATCTTTATTATTCATTGTACTCGGGAGGGAATCTGCGCAGCATCCAGTATCATCGCAGAGTTGGTCAATGTACGTCTTTGCTGGACATCCCGAACTGGCGTACTCATGTGCTATTTTCCACAGAGAATGTCGCTTATGAGTTCGTCCTTGCTTCTTCAGCAGTGTCCAGTAGGTCTTGTTCGTTTCAATTGGATGGTTTATGAAATAGGAGACAAGTGGCCGTACAGCTGCTTCCTTGTGTGTTGTTCAAGATAGCACGCAGCATTCATCTGCATCTCACGTCTAGCTTATTCTTCGTTACAATTCCAAGTGGTGCTGCCATACAGTAGTGCTGATACAACTATGACTTCGAAGAATTGTCGCTTTAATTCGTCCGTGCAATCTGATTTCCATATGACTGGTAATCTGTTTTCAGACAGTAATGTTTGCATTAAAAAAAGATTACTGCAACACTATCCTGTCGGTGCGGTTTAGATTAAACTGACTGTAGCTTCTGTGGACTGGTAAAATCTACATAAAAGTGGTCTACATGGTATGACACTCAAATGCATTTAATGGCGAGAGGGCAGTTCTGGATATCAGGAGAGTGTGGAATATAGAGTGTAACAGCCATTTTTCAAA
Source organism: Doryteuthis pealeii (assembly GCA_023376005.1). Classification (NCBI taxonomy): domain Eukaryota; kingdom Metazoa; phylum Mollusca; class Cephalopoda; order Myopsida; family Loliginidae; genus Doryteuthis; species Doryteuthis pealeii. The sequence goes on along the minus strand of CM042161.1, from coordinate 87,049,254 downwards.
AGTTCACTCTGACATGGATGTGGTAGAACTTACTAGGGACCCAATTATGATTCAAATAATTCTGTTTAAAGAGTTTTCGTATTCGGTATGTCTGTGTGCAAAACATCTCTTAATAACCTGATGCGGAATTTAAAAAATAAAATTAGGTCCAAGTCGTCAATATCGCAAGCGTTGTCGTTCAAACTGACACAGAAAACTGGTTCTCTCGGCTGAATACGGTAATTCGCCTTCCGAGAGAGACTGCCTTTATACTTTTATGCCTCCTCACGAGCCAAACCACTCTAACCAACAAGAGTGACAATAGACCAACCAAGAATCACCACTCACAGCATAGAAGGTGTCAGTTCAAGATCTGTATCGTCACGAGGTAATTCTCTTTAACTCTCGCTACATAACCAACTTGCAAAATATGTAAATATAAACGTACAATGAACGCGATTCCCAAACGTGTAGGAATACAATAACTCTAGACGGGTTGATATACCACTAAAACCAATCAATTAATCACTTATTCCATCAAATTCTACATTTATCAACGCATCTCTGAATCTTCTGTTTTGGTATAAATCAGCACTGTCGTGTTATTTTTAATGTCTTCAACGTCCTGAAATATTTGAGATAAATCTTTTATTTAATACACAAAGAAAAAATCACATGGAGTTCGATGGCATGTCGATGGATAGTGCTCTTCTTTGACAATCCTGTATTTTAAAAAATGTCCTCATTAAAAAGTATTGAATATTCTGATATAATTGTGTTGAGAATTGCAAAGACTCATCTATACGAAGTCTAGAAATATATGTATATTAACAGGACCTGTGTATATACCACAACATGATGAGTTAATTATTCCAACCTTTGATATGTTTACTTGAGATATTGCAAACTAGTTCATTAAGTAAAGTTCTTTCCTTCTTTATGAAACAGATTAGCATTACCGCTCCCGCGCGCCGATCTCCTTTCAATAGTTTCTCCCTACTCTCATTCTTTCTTTCTTTCTTTCTTTCTTTCTTTCTTTCTTTCTTATTATATTTTCCTGTGTCATAACATCTGTCTTTATATACAACTGTTTTTTCTGTCAATCGCCCAAGTAATCTGATGCACTGTTCCCAAAACATACCATTTATCTGGTGCTTCCTGGCAAACCATTTACTTTTTTAAGGCCAGTCTCCCTCATACGTATCTACCCTTTCCTCTAACATAGACGTTCTCGCTAATGTGAAAAAAGCGAAAAGGAAGAATTCATTCTCCTCGTAAAATTCGTAACATTATTTCTAACCAAGATATATAAATTTCAGGCCTTCGTATTTTGTTATTAAAAAAACATCCACAAAAAACGCAAAAATGTACAAAATGATTTCCCATCCTCACACACAAACATACACTCACACAGACACAGACACAGACACACACACACACACACACACACATATATATATATATATATATATATAAATACACACATACACACACACACACACACACACACACACACACACATAATATATATATATATATATATATATATATATATATATACATATAAATATATATGTATGTAATTATGTTTTGAATAAGTAAAACATTTGTTTGCAACCTAAGATAGATGTTATTTAAGGTGTCTCAATCGCAGTGTGAGGTTTTTTTTTTAACTGATTGCTTCAGGACGTTGCTGGGAGTTTCTCACATAAATCCCATCAAAGAGAACGATAGAAAGTATGTCCTTGGAATAACAGATAAAATCGCTGAGATTATAAAGAAGAAAAGATTGAAGTGCTTTGGTCACGAGTTTAGCTGCGGAAGGCCCAGAGGACAACCAGGAAAGCAATGAAAGTGACATAATAAGAAAGGACACAAAATTACCTCGGCTAAAAAAATAAAAAAACACTCACAAAAGACATTGTGAACTGGAAGTTTTGAATGGATAAATATATGTGAGAAACCTTTGTGTGGTTTTGCAAATAATAATAATAATAATAATAATAATAATAATAATAATAATAATAATAATAATGGAATATGAAGTTGAGAGAGATACCAATCGTTGCCGAAACCTTTGGAACAGCTCACTACTTATCGGGAAAATAGAATGAGTAAATTATTATAGCAAACATTATACCCTCTAGACTACAGCACAACTAAAAGTGGCTGGTATACTTAGAATAGTCCTGCTGATCTGAGAAGAGTTGAATCCACTCAGACTTCAGAGAAAGCTGGTGTAAAAAATTGCAAATAATAATAATAATAATAATAATAATAATAATAATAATAATAATAATAATAATAAAAAGAAAACTGATAATTCGCAACAGAATAGCAAGTGTTGTTTATACGGAGAAGAAACGTTTTATCACATAATAAGTGAACTGAGCCAAAAGGGACTACATGACTATTCACGACCAGGTGGGAAAGGTGATCCACTGGGAATTGTGAAATAAAACAACATTTGGCCATATCTAAAAATGGTGTTTGCACAAAGCAGAATCCGTCCTAGAAAATAAGACGCATATAATTCTCTTGGATTTTGAGATATAAACGGATCACCTAATCCCAGTCAGAAGACCAAATGTTGAGAAAAAACAAGAAAAAAACCCTTGTCATCCGGGGATATAAAATAAATCGAAAACATCGACAAGAAATTTGCGAGAGAACTAAAAAGCTCTGAAACATGTGGATGAAGGCAATACCAATTGTAATTGGTGCGCTTGGAACTGTCTCAAAAACTTGGAGGAATTGGAAAGCAGGAAAAGAATCGAGACCATCAAGACCACATAATTGGTAGGTTCATTGATAGGATCGCAAGAAGTGATTGGAAGATAAACAATTATATGCACACTTCAAATGACAAATCAAAGAGGTTGCACATGAAAAGACTTGGACAAGTTTAAGAAAAGGAAACCTCAAAAGAGAAACTGAATCACTAATAATTGCTGCACAAAATAATGCCATAATGACAAACTATATCAAAGCGAAAATTGATAAGACCCAACAAAATAGTAAATGTAAACTATGCGGTAATAGAGATGAGACTGTAAAACATGTACTCTGCGAATGTAGCAAACTAGCACAACGGGAGTACAAAACTAGACACGACTGGTTTGGGAAGGTGATCCACTGGGAATTATGCAAAAATTTAATTTTGACCATACAACAAAATGGTATATACATACACCAGCATCTGTTCTTGAGAACGAAATGCATAACATTCTCTGGGACTTTGAAATAAAAACAGATCACCTTATCCCAGCAAGAAGACCAGACCTAGTGTTGATTAACAAAAAAGAAAGAACTTGTCAACTGGTGGATTTTGCAGTTCCATCAGATCACTGGGTGAAGCTAAAGGAAAATGAAAATGGACAAATATCTGGACCTTGCCAGAGAACTGAAAAAGTTATAGAATATGAAAGTCAAGGTGATACCAATTGTAGTTGGTGCACTTGGAACGGTCTCAACAGGATTGGAAAAAGGTTTGGAAAGTTTGGAAATCCGAAGAAGGATTGATACCATTCAGAACACTGCACTGCTACAATCTGACAGAATACTCAGAAGGGTCCTGGAGACGTGAGGAGACTTGGTGTCAATCAGACTCCAGTGAAAGACCATCAGCTAATGCTGATGTGAAAAACTCAAAAGGAGATAATAATAATAATAATAATAATAATAATAATAATAATAATAGTAATCACAGCAGCAGCAGCAGCCAAAGAAGAAGAAGAAGAAGAAGAAGAAGAAGAAGAAGAAGAACTTTATAGACTTGCTTTGACCTAGACATCTGTAAACACTACTAAGGTGTGAAAAACATTTAAGCAATCTGATATGTTCCTGAATTTGTTTTGAGTTTCTGGTATTAAGCCCAAAATCACCAGATTTTGTCTGTTCAATCTCAAATTATACCTAAATGATTAATAGAGATAATCAGTCAAAATGAATTGTTTTATCTAATCAATTTACAACTGTAATTATATCAGTCATCCTTTTTCTTTCAAATGATTTTTATTGATCTGGGTAAATCGAGTCATATGAAGGGGACTGGATTAATTAAATTGATTCCTTACAACCCAGGGCTCCAGAACTGGGGTCTCACCATTGCATGCACTTTATTCATACACAAGATACCACTTTTGGGGTGGGTGGATGGTGGGTGTTCATATGCATCTGCAGAGAGTTTAATCAACATATTCTAAGCCCCAACGACAGGCTGGATAATAGATAAATGAATGAATAAATGAATAAAAACACTGATATAATATCCCCAAATTAAACCGGTGCATATAGTTTGGTAACAATATATAATCTACTGAAAGTGATGTCAACATGCGTAATATCCCATCCACTTATATTACCGTAATTTATATCAAGTAATTTATATCAAGTATCATAACATTCTCATGGTAATATATGGATTTACTTCACATCTCACTGGGATCATGTGACAAGATTAATTTATTGTATATTGATAAGTACCATCGTTTTATATACGATTCGTGTAGAGATATATTTTTTTAATTCATGGTTGTTGAAAATCAAAATTGTAAGCAGTTAAATGATTGAAGGGAAATAACATTTTACATAACCTTATTTCCGGTTACACAAAGTGTTGGAAAGAAGGTTTAGTTAGTTTAGTTAAGCTGGCGACGCCGTGATGTAAGCAGCGGCTCCTCTTCACACCACGCGCGGTTGAGAAAGTTCTGGTTCTGAGAAAAATATGATCATAAAGTACACGCCTTGCGTTGTCTTTTGGAACTAATGGCAGCCTTGGCGAACCAGCATCTTGAAGACACAGAATCAGACCAGTCAACATAATGTTTTGGTTACATTAGATGCATCGGAAAATATAAGGGAACAAAAAAAAAATAGAAGATGAATAATTTGGGTGCTCAATATTATTGATAAAGCGTTTAGGTTTGAGTTAAGATAGTATGGGCATGGAGACAGCACTTTTTTTTTACCGCCAATGCAATCTTCAGTCCAAAGGCGAGAAACTGTCAGTAATCAGGTGTTGACTCTATGTTAACGCTACCTTTACTCATATATATATATATATATATATATATATATATATATATATATATATATATATATATATATATATTGATAACATAGCTTGCTATATGTATGATTAAAAAGTACTCCATATCATTGATAGAGAATGTTTCTCAGAGTGGAGTAGCGAAGACACAAAGTCAACGGCGCTTGGTAACTGATAGTTTCTTGCCTATACGAACAAGTTTTGATATATATTAATTATATGAATGTATCTAAAGTGAATATGTCGAAAATTGAATTCTTGAGGCCGACGCTATAGCGTTTCGTTTTTTGTTTTTTTTAATTATCAATAGGATTAATA
>CM042161.1:87016407-87033907 GCA_023376005.1 Doryteuthis pealeii | reverse complement strand
CCTATTATCTAATCATTTGTTTGTAGACGTGTCATTGCCCCCACATCATCATAATCATCTATCTCTGTCCCTGTGTATATATATATATATATATATATATATATATACATATATATACATATATATATATATATATATATATATATATATATATATATATATATACATATATATATATATACATATATATATATATATATATATATATATATATATATATATATATATATATATATATATATATATATATATATACCATATGTAGTCTCCTATTGTGTCTCTATACACAATGACCAGAGACAGATGATTGATTATTTAGCTTTCATTTGACATAAGTTCTTTAAAAGGACAATAAAGAAGATGAAAGATATCTGTCATCATTTTATCAGTAACCAGATAGTCACATAGACATTACTCACGAACATCTTCCTGTCGGAAAAGTGTAAACAAACAGATATTACCAACAATAGATATCTTCACAACACACAAGTTTATTCAGAAATTATATAGACTCTACAAACGTCAAAGCCTTTTTTAAAACAACTCTTCTATTCATTCACCATTTTTGTTATACAGATTCTAAAACAAAAAGTAAAATTTCCGACTTATTTTACAGACTTTAAAAAGATATGTCTAATAACGGGACATTGTATTCAGTCGATAATAATAAGACGGGTAGCTTTTTTTAATTTAGTGCGTCCTCTTATGCAAATATTGGATTCGATGGGTCAGAAGCAACGTTTCTTAATAAATGGTATTTTTTTTTTTAATCTATGAAGCGGGGAAACATCTCAAGCTGTCTAATGTTCTACCCTATCCACTGTAATTTGTTTTTCAGAAAATATTGAAATGTATTTGTTTGCTTGTCAACCTCAGTGGGTCATTTAATGCCGATAAAGTTTTGAAATAAATCAATTCTTAATGCATAATACAATTTTTTTATAAATAGATTTTTCTATTTAACTTATAGATGGACCCTAACAGGTACTACCACTCCGGGTCAGAGTGGACCTGGAGCAATGGTAATGAAGGGGTGATCCACATTCCCCAAACCTCCAAAACTGGAACCTCACCATCAGATAGAGTTTAACGTCATTCCCAGTACATGTAGACCCGCAGCCACTGCCTTCTAGCACCCATATGATAAAAGGGGTTGGGGCTTGCCATAAGGGCAATAGGGTTGGGAAAATTATATAGGTGCTAGGGCTGACGTGACAGCCGATTGGTCGGAGGGGGGGCCTCTCCGACCGCCGGCCCAAGATAGGTGGTGGAGTATTGCATGTCATGAACTGCTCATCCACCTGGGATCTATCCTTAAGCATCACGGGTCACCACCCACGGCCAACAGGTGGCCCATTGGGGAGTCTTACCCCTCTGCAGAGGTGCAGTCGGAGCATTCTAACGCCCCAGCCGACAAGGCGGAGAAATGTATTTACTGTTAGCTTGAAATGGTGGGGGAAGAAAAAAACTGTCCTTTTAGATTGTTATGCATTAGGGATGCAGCACGCGTATCTATCATCATATCTGAACTCTTATTCATTTTCTGTGAATGTCAGGTGTACTTACAATTTACCAATTGACGCACACTATAAAAACAGTAGATTAGCTACTTTTATAAGATTTCTGTCTGATGATTGTGCCTACCTCATAAAACTTCATTGAATAGACTTTTAGCTTTCATAATTATAACATCCACTACACTGAGAGAAAATGCAGTTGTATGTTATTGTTTTTCTTTTATTCTATCTTGTTGAATCTGATTTCAGCCGTGTCTTTTGCTATCAATAAGATGAAATACGTAGGTAAATCAATAATAGACCCTTAATAACAGGGCATATGTAGTACACGCAATAATAGGCTTTTCCTATTCTTAGGTCAATCAATAACTGGAAATACAGGGGTTAATCAATAAGAAACTATTAGTATTAATATTTCTATAAATAATAGGACATATTTTGCCCAATCAAAAATAGGACATGCATAGGCCAATCGATAAGATATTATTAGTATTATTATCTGAATCAATTATTGAATATACGTAGGTTAATCAATTAAAGGCTATTAGTATTATTACCTAAAAGTATTGTATTACATAGGTCAATCAATAAGATAATGTTTGTATCATCATCTGAAAAATATTGTATATTCATAGGTCAAACAGTAAAATAATATTAGTATTATCATTTTAATTAATATTTGAAAATACGTAGGTTAACTAATAATAGACTATTTGTATAGTCTAGGGAAATTGGTAGAGCGGCACACATACTGTCAGTAACAGCTCTGTTAAAATCAAGTAGAATAATTAGAAGAGTCCCGCAGACCTGATGATACTTGCTGTCACTCAGCCTGCAGTGAAAACAACCAATTAAAAACTTATGTAAAATAACCATTAGTCATGTATAAAACAAAGACAGTAAAGTATCTGAACAAGTTGAACAAATATTGAAATGTTAATACTAATAATCTCTTATTAATTGAGCTACATATTTCCAATTATTGATTTAAATAATAATACTATTAGTCTCTTATCGATTGATCTTCCACTGCCCAATAATTGATTGAGATGATAATGATAATATTATTTTATTGATTAATCTATACATTTCTAATATTGTTTGAGATGATAATACTAATATCCATTTATTGATTAACCTACGAATGTCCAATTATTGATTGAGATATTAACACTAATAGTCTCTTATTGATTGACCTATGTATTTTCAATACTTTATTGAGATGATAATACTAATAGTCATTTATTAGTATGATCACTTATTGATCGAAATAATAGTACTAATGTCTTTTTATTTATCAAACTACGTATTTCCAATTATTGATAGAATATCAATACTAATGTATTCTTATTGATTGAATTACGCATATCTTATTATTGATAGAGATATTATTACTACTAATATTCTTGATTGATTGACCTACGCATGTCTTATTATTGATTGAGATAATAATACTAGTTTGAGTATTTAAAAGAAAGAGAGTAAGGGGGAGAGAGGAGTAAGCACGTGGAAGAGATGACGCTAATATGTTTCAGTCGAACATAATAAAAAGATGAAAAGAAGAAAATAAAGAAAAAAAGAGTAAGAAAGTGTTTAATGGAGATTATTATACTTTGTATATATTGAAATCATACTGTGATTTATCCACAATAGTTAATAATTATTTGCGCACATTAATACAGGGTTTACTAACATTAAACAAGGAAATATCTTGCCAGAAGGTAAAATACATTTGCCGAGACGGGATGATAGTGTTAACAGCCATAGACGATGCATCATACGAAAGGTCCTTCATCGGCTAACGAACTGGTTATTCTGTTGGTCACTATTGATCGCAGGGAATAAAGTGGATATATGTATATATATATATATATATATATATGTGTGTGTGTGTGTGTGTGTGTGTGTGTGTGTGTGTGTGTGTGTGTGTGATTTATTACTTATGTGTGCATGTGTGTGCTGATCAAACTTTGTGTGAACCTGTTCCACTATCTCGTGCCAGAGGTAGATACTTTGTGATTAATATAAAAAAAAGAAAGTAGATAAATAAAAGGACTTAAATAGCGTTTGATTTAATGCCATGCATAGATTGTTCCTGATTTTTATGGGAGTTTTCTCTGTCGCTGTCTCTATTTATCTCTGTATATATGTCTGTTTCTCTATGTACAATTGTCTCTCTCCATCTGTTTGTCTGTCTCTCTCTATTTCTCTCAATATATATATATATATATATATATATATATATATATATATATATGTGTGTGTGTGTGTGTGTGTGTGTATGTGTGTGTGTGTGTGTGTGCGTGTGTCACTCTTTTTCTCTTTTAAAAGTCAACGAGACCGGAATTATATTTCTGGTGTCTTCTTTTAAAGAGATTGCCCGCACAATGTACCAATTAAAGCCCATACATTAGACTCGTTGACCATTTCATTATTTTCATCTATTTATAATGTATTCTATTATTTATAGATTATCACTCTTCTGCCAGTAACGGCTGGATTAATTTCTGATCATTGAAAGTTTCTTTCAGTTGCCGAGTGAAAAATTAGGAAAATGTGTGTGTTAACCCATTGTGTGACTCATTTGTGCGAGAATTACTTTCAGTATTAGATAAACTATTGTCAGACGACAGAAAAAAAAATGGCAGCCAATGTCTGTTTAGCATGGAACACATTTCAAATAAGTCTACAGTTATTGTGTTTTTTTAAATCTGACACGCAAAAGTCATTTTAATCAGACGACGAAATGAAAACTTCCTCACTAGAATTTCTGCAAAAAAGTATCTGTTTTCAGTGAAAAAAAAAGGGGGGGCATTTAATGAGGATTGTCATCATTTTTTAATGTTTTTTAGTTCGGCTACTTAGAGAGATTTTATTTACAAACACATCTACAGTCTGCATTTAAATAGAAAACTAACAGGACCTGTCTATATAGCACGATATCATACTTTAATGATTACAACGTTTGATATGTTAACTTAAGAGCCATTGCGAAATAGTTCAATATGTAAAAAGTATAATAATCTTGATTTAACACACTCTCTCTCTCTCACTCATTTTTCTTTCTTTCCTTCTTTTCATCTTTTCCTTATATTCGGTTGAAGCAGATTAGCTTTATCGCTTCCGTGTGCTCATTCCCCTTTCTCTTGTCCTACTCTCCTTCTTACTTATTATATTTTTCTGTGTAGTATGTCCTTTTTTCTCTCTTTCTTTCTTTATGATAAGAACTGAGTTGACAACACTTATAGCTGAGTTGACAACACTTATAAGACACCAGAATTCGGCGAATAAGCAACACTAGATAATACGCATTTAAATTTTTGCATTTCATTTTGACGTATTAATGCAGAGGTGTTGCAAGATAATAACGATCGTACTTTTAAGAAACGCGAGTATTAATATATAGATCTATATTTATTATTGTGTTGGGATGGTGTGTTTTCCACGACAGACAGCTTGATGAAATGCAGTTAAATTTGATATTCTTATTTTTGGAGAGGGGAAGATATTAAAAAATAAGTTGTGGAATGACCTATTGTTAGGATCAACCGGAGAGCGAAGAAGTCTGTCTCATTTTTTCTACCGCTAGACCAGGAACATTGTTTGTGCTGAGTTAGAGCACCACACGTACCGCGAGCTCCCTAATTTACCGCACTGATCAGATTACCCCAGCTATGCTACTTAGACGTTGAATTGACGTGGACCAATATCGAACCCGAAACCTAGTGGTTCCTATGCAGATGATTGACAAAATCTTAGCGGATTGTTCAAGAGCACTCTTATAATTGATAAGAACCATCTTGAGAGTTTTTTGAGGGCTTCTCTAACAATAAACAATAAGCCATATTGTTAAAAAACTCATAGAGAATTCAAATGTCCAATCATCGAAAGAAAATAAACTAAAAACATATTTTTTTGTTAAAAGAATTATTCATGTTTAATTAGACATTAACAATTAGATTTTTCTTTAAGTAGATCTTCAGGTTTTCTTGAAATAATTACAAAGTATTATTGTAGAGAGCGGACAACAAACGGATAAAAAATAAGAAAATGAAAACACTAAATCTTACAACTGCCACTCACTTAAATCAAAAGTAAAAAGAAAAATCGCTAGAGGACTGGACTCTATTCGCGAAAGATAAAAAAAACTTCAACGAGGAAAAATAAATAAATAAATCTGGGAACGGTTTATTAATACGAGAGGAGACTATTTGGAAGAAAAAAAAACTTTCATTAAATCATACGTACAGAAATAAATTTGTTTTTTAGAAAAAAAGTTCAGATTTTTTTGGACACACCTCTATCACAAGCGCGCGCCCATTCACACACATGTACGCACATACATACAAACATATAGGTATATATGTATACATTTATATATATATATATATATATATATATATATATATATATATATATACGTGTGTGCGTGTGTGCGAGAGGCAGTGTCTGTGCCAGCATGTGCGCTTGTATATATAAATATAAATCATTTTAGTTTTATATAAATATATATATATTTTTTCATATATATGTATATATATATATATATATATATATGTATGTATGTATACATATATATAGCCAAAATGGTTATATAAGTATATCTATCTATCTATCTATCTCTCTCTCTCTCTCTCTCTATATATATATATATATATATATATATATATATATATATATATATATAATCCTCATCATCATCATCCCCTCCTACTCATCATCAGGTCTTACAGACAGCAAAGATATATATATATATATATATATATATATATATATATATATATAGTTAATTATGAAGAAAAACGAAGGTGATAAGACAAATCGGAATATATTTCTCTCCTAAAATACAAAAGAAAAAAACGCACACATGAAACACGAATAATCTCACACAAGCAATGAATGAATATTTTACGGATATTATATATATATATATAATATATATATATATATATATGTATGTATGTGTGTGTGTGTGTATACACACACACATATATATATACATATATATGTATATATACATATATACGTACATATATATACTTAAGTATAATATATATAAACACACACATATATACCCATGTATACACACACACACACACATACACACACACATATATATATATATATATATATATATATATATATACATACATACAGGCATATATATATATTTGGTATTTATTTACTTATGCACATTTATGTGTGCCACAAAATTTCGTATATTGCAACAGTGCTCTTTATATTTAAAATAGATCATCGGTGCCAAAAGAAATAAAAAAACTCACACATTGCCTGACAGGCGAACTTAAAATCACCAAACAGATTTTAAAAAATAAAGGTGATTGGGTTTTAAAAAATAACATTTCCTTTCTTTATCCGCTTCAACTTTTCATTCTCTTTTCTTTTGATTCCTTTTCTTTTTTTCTTTCTCTTTTTCCTCTTCTTTCTTTTCGCACATTCCCGTCTTCAATGCGGAGATGGTGCCGGCAGCGGTGGCGAAATATTACTTTCGCTTTTCACCCAAACAATTCCAATGATTTATTTATTCCCCAATAAAACACCCCTAAAAACAAAATAAAACGGTTCGGAGGGGTGCGTCTGGGTTAGACAGAAGGTGCCCAGCTTACACTTGAGATCATAACATTGCAACCGATCCTTCGATTTCCAAATATTTGTAAAGTAAATCAAAAAAGTTACTTTTTTTAATACAAGATATTTTAGGATCTCCACACCATGCAGAGCTCATTGGACATTCCTAAAAAAAAACAATGTTTCTCAATATAAAGTAACTATTTACGTACGATTCTAGGAGTTGAAGAATTGTGCCTATAGAACCAGTCTTATCATATTTTGTGTTCACTGTGGAGAAGCAAGAACGAAATCATGTGACATCCTCCTGCAGAAGCTAGCCCATGGGCTCGCCAGTGTGAGCCAAGCAGCAAAGACGTACATTGCCCAGTTATGTATGGATACTGGATGCTGCGTATAGGATTCCCGGGAACAATGAGTGATAGGAACGGCTGGAGAGATATTGTCGTGGATATCCGTGCTAATAGCGGAACATGATGATGATGATGATGATTATGTATACAATCAACGACGAAATTATTCGCACACCCAACTATTTTGAATATTTCTATTGATTTCTTATAATCCAATGCCCATATGATCCCAGGTTTTCCATATGTAATTAAGCACAAAAAAGGAATATAAAACTTGATTATTTTTAACAATATATCAATAACTACAAATTTGACTGGCGAATTATGCAAATCCTAGCGTGATATTTGTTATATCGAACGTACCACATAGAGATTTAAAAACAGAATCAGGTAACACATTGCGTCCAACATGCGTTTAAACGACCAAATATTAATTTCTAGTACGACCTATCAAAACGCTGCAATGGCACAACATTTATTCGCGAATACAAAATGTGCTAAGATTTATAACATCGATATGTTTACTACAATTGACTATGCCGGTTCCAGTTTTCAACTAGCTATTAGGAAGCGCTATAAATCATTTCTCTTAGACCTGATCTTTGTAAATAGGAGGAATTTACGTGCAATCTAAGTAACTAAGTAACATTTCCAGCTTACTCTCATCTGAGCCTGGGTAATTAAAACTGGTTTTTTCCCGGCCCTTTTTTTCTTTCTGGATTCATTTTGTTTTATCCTCGACTTTGTGTCGGATTTTTGCAGTTTTCTTAGTTGGTTTCTGTTACGAAAGTTTCTCTGAAGAGTGGTAATCGGAAAAAAGATCTTTTAGAAGGGGAATCCACTTTAAATTGCCATATTTACTAATAAAAAAAACTGTCTAGGATTTGTTTGTCCACATTTATGGTTTCAAGTATCCCTATCATATACGATTATGATTTTCAAAGAAATTTATATGACTCCGTTGTGGGACCTTAACAGGTCTATAAATTGTAACAACAACAACAACAACAACAACAACGGAATAGTAGTTATAGTAATATTTACACTTTCCAGCATTTAGTGCGAATACGAGTTCTTCGGTCTCTAAATGCTATGCTCTTATATACTATTTGAGATGGTAAATGGTGTAGTTTAGTGGTCCCTGTAGAAGCCTTCATTACGTAATAGGACAGTCTATTTCTGCTCTGCAAGGTCCCACCATTCTGAGTGAACCTATGAGTAAGCACATTTAAGAGGTACATTTCACATATTATATTGTTTTTACAATCACCAGAGAACTCAAGTCTGTAAACAACAGACAAGTAAATGCTTATATATATATATATATATATATATATATATATATATATATATATATGCTGATAGATACACGAAATCAGAGGAATAATTAAGACCATCCAGACAACAGCATTGTTGAAATATGCTAGAATACTCAGAGGAGTCCTGGAAACCTGAGGTCACTCTGACTCCAGCGACAGACCATCAGATGTAAAAAAAACTTGCTGTCACTCAGACTCCAGTGAAAGACCATCAGCTAACACTGATGTGAAAACTCAAAAGGAGTAAATAATAATAATAATATGTGTTTTGGACAATGTGCCCTTCAGCCTTCTTCAGGTAATTATTATCAACCTAAGTGGGTCATTTAATGCTGACAAAGTTTTGAAATGAATTCATTCTTAATGGATATTAAATTTCTTTTATAAACACACTTTTCTATGTAACCCATAGATGGTACCCTAACAGGTACTACCACTTTGGGTCAGAAATAGAGCCTGACCACCGTATGCAATTTAGTGTCATACTAAGGACACACTTATTCTTTTTTGACAGTGATGCAGACGGTGGTGAATTCGTTGTATTGTAATCCCCAACGACATGATGAAATAATTAGTAGTCATGATTTCCCACTGACTTTAGATTATGTGAACCAATCGTATACCGGGTGGCCATCTGTTCTTATTGAATACAGTTTTTTTTATTCTTCTCGAACGGGCTATTGATTTTAGAAAATACATTTACGAATAATTGTGAATAAATTGATATGATAAATGTCATAACTGTCTGTCCACATTTAAATGATCTCATTATATTTTTGGTTTATAGCTTTGCCCCAAGGAGAAATATTATTTAATATCAATTTGCACTGTCGGTCTATTCTAAGACCCGCCAACAGAGTGAGGGGCACTATTATGAGTACATCAGTATTGTACAATAATAATTAAATCTATGCTCCAAGAAATCAGATCCGCTGAATTCTCTTAACAGTTATATACTTTTTATATTAAGTTTTATTCTTATCGTTTTAATAAAGTTAAAAGTATAGAAAATACGTATAGAAAGAAAAGTAGTTATGAAAAACATACCTTGTCAGTGGGTCTTAGAATTATTGCATAGCGATTCTCATATATACGTATATTGTAGAGTACAGCAGAGTATACATGTATACTCGTGGTTGTATACAGATATTATTATCTTCTGTATCTTATCTTCTGCATCTTCTTCCATTGTTCTGAGTGAATGGCTTTGTCAATTTTTTATATTCTATATTACTATCTGGGCTGCTCTAAACTGGTAGATTTTCTACTTAATCTGGGTTGGATCTTCTGTACCGAATACTTGGACCTCTTATATTGTTGTGGAGTTTTTAGTTAACAAACACAAGATTTTGTTTTGTTTAGAGCTCTTTATAATTTAATAAGATCCAGATCAAATCAAACACGAGTATGAGAATTTAGTTTCAATGAATAGATCGCCATTAAGTTTTGTCCTGTTCAGCGTTTAAGTAAAATCCGACTTTTCTAAACGCTTTCTTCCGTTCGTAAACCAGATGAGGAAGACAATACAGGGTTTTAAAGTGTCAATCATTTTCCTGTCTTTTTTCACTAAACCGTTAGTTTTAATCTAAGCTACACTTGCACATATAAGTAATAGGTTACCTATTAATTATGTAACAGAATAGGCTGGCTTTATCTTTTCAATAAGGTGTCCTGGTTTTGACACTAAACTGCAGCATAATAATGGACTCCAGATCTGAGGAGTGTGGACAAACCATTAATTGCCAAAACTCCCAGGTGCATTCTGATTCGGACAAGTAGCACATGTTAAGATCTTATCAATGATATGCTTAAAAATTATCGTATTCAATTGGACAGCGTATAAAATAGAATTAAAATAAATCTTAAGAAATAACTACACACACATTTAAATGTAATCGTACAATGAACATGATATTCTCCCAACTATGCATAAAATAACACTAGACACATTGACATGCTATAAAATTAATCAATCAATCCTTCAAATTCCTGTAATAAATGATATTTTTCTCATAATATATTGACTGAAATTTAGGGAAATATGGAAGATGACAGAAGCGGATTATAAAACAAGAGAGGCTGGAGTACATTCAAGCTAAAATTAATGTATTTACCAAAACCATCAGCTACGAGCAAGATGTGACACAAGGACAATTTTAAGTTTATCTGAATTCAGAGTTGTCATTTTCCTATACTGATTGCATATCCAAGGTCACAGAATTCTGTCGGCCCTACTATGTACTAATAGCTGGAAAGAGAACAATGGGTTCATGCCTTTTTTAGAGCATTAGATGAAATGAAATGCAATTAGCAATGGTCTAGGAATTGAACTCCGGTCAACGATACTATTTCCTATGACGATAGCCATTACGCTAAGTACGCCTCTATTAACTGAAATTTAATGGAAACAAAAAATCTATTGTTGTCTTGATAACAAAAATGACCAAATGTTTTGGTTTTTTCTGTAGATTTTTGTTATAAACAAGATCGATTATGATTGTTTAATGTTTACGAGAAATAATAAAATCTTAGTATCTTTGCTTTACCGGAAAATTAACTAGTTATTTTTTTAATGTTAGGAATGTATTTTTACAGACGATGTTGTATAATTGAGAGTGGATGGAATGATTACATTTTTAAAAATATGGAAAAAGGAGAGAGTGGAAAGAAAACTTTCATTCTGTCATTCGATAAATTTAATGTTAAAAAGAGAAAAAATATTTTTTTCACACTTAAAATCAAAACGGACTGGTTGGCTATTAAAATGATTCTTATCACTGTTTTATGACAGATTATGAAAATAAATGTACGTTTTCAGGAAGTTCGGTATGCCAGCTCTTGGGACGACTTCCAGGCGTCAAAGGTCGAAATGAGAAACGTTTACAGCATAATATTTGTTGCTTGATAGGGTGTCTAGCAGTTTGTAAATCTTTCCAATGTTAAAAAAACTAATAATTTCATCTTTCAAAAACACCTGACTAACGACAGAGAGAAAAAGGAGAAGACTTTTAAAAAAATTGACAAAAAAAAAGAGAAAATAAATAATGTTTTTAGTCAACATTATTTCTTTTTCTGACAGATTTTGTTTCTTTCTCAATATTGAATTGACGAACGTTTTCTTAACGCATTCCACACATGCAAGGATAATTTTGAAACGAATCTGGCAAAGGTTTGCAATTCAATTCAGTATCAGTCATTTCACCGAGATAATTACTTGATTAAGTTTGAAGCGAATCCAAAATGCTTGACCCTTAAAAATCTTACCGGTAGAAAAATTCACAGACAACCAGAGGCGGGACGTGTGAAACATTTCACTGACACTTAATGCTTGGTTTATTACATTGATAAAAAAAAAGATGCTCTTCATTTCCAACTAAAATCCCAGCAGCCCGATTAACTATTCCAGCAGAATGGCATTACCAAAAATCGATCGCCTTTATTTTTTTAATAAATTTTCAAAGATGAATTTGCGACATGTTTTTGGTGTCGAGATTGAATCGTCGATATTCCTGAGATTTATTTTTATATTTTCCTGTTATCATTTTTTCCATTTCTTGAAGAAAAAGTGATTCAACTAAGAAGAATGACAATCGAAATCTTAGTTCTTCCCGTGACCTATATTCCAGCGAGTTGAACACTGCACTTGGAGTAAAAATGTATAGATACTTTCGTAGGAAATGGAATCGTCGACTCGAGTTCAAATCCTGGACGAGGATTGCATTTCACATAGCGCTAATACTCTTGGGAAAGATATGCATTCGGTTACTCTCCTTCCAGCTATGGGTTAATAGCAGGGCAGACAGGACTCTTTCACTTTAGCTAGGTAACCAGTCTAGGGGAAAGAAAACACTGAATTAAAACCTGGTAAAATTCGCTTAAGAAATTAACCATGGGTCACATCCTGCCGAGCGATTGGTATATATATATATATACAATATATATATATATATATATATATATATATATAGATAGATAGAGAGAGAGAGAGAGAGAGAGAGAGTGAGAGAGAGCGAGAGAGAGAGAGAGAAGCAAGGCAGACTGGGCTTTTTAACCTTGGTTAGTCAACCAATCTAGGAAAAGGAAAACTCAATCCCGTTATGGTCCGCTTAATAAATTGACCTTGTGTCACATCCTGCTCGTGCGGAGTGGTTGGTATATATATATATATATATATATATATATATATATATATAATGGTGTATGTCGAATTATGAAGATGAATTTTTAGGTAAAAGATTGGGTCGACCTACACAGTATTAATAATTGTGTAAGGTTGAAATTTAATCATAAAGTCAAAGTCGAGTTACAACGCTTGACTTCAAATATGAACTCCATAAATTACTGATTCACTGACCATAAATCAAGTAGCATCCATTTATACGAGATTTTCATGTAACGGTTATCGTCGCAGGCAATGGACACGGCGATGAGTTAAAATCATAGACGATGCTGCTTGCATTTACTAACTTGGGAAAGGTAAGCATTCAACTATTCAGCCTCAACCAATCGGTGAATAGTAGGGCAGACTTAGCTCTTTAACCTTGGTATGATAACTGGCCTTTGGGAAGGAAATCTGAATTCAAACCTGTTTAAACCCTGTTTAAGAATTGACCTTGTGTTGCATCCTACTCGTCGGTAGGGGTTGCCTCAATACATATATACAAGACTTGCATTTGCACTAATATATTTATTTAAAGCAATCTTAATGTATTTAAAGCAATCTTAATAAATTGCAATGATAAATACTAAGCCTATTATTCAGTCCATAGACATGAAAAAAGTTACCTATAGCAACAAAAAGCTGTTTTTTACGCATTTCTTTAATCTAATTCCATCCCCAGATTGTAAATCTAGTTTTACAAAAATACTTTGCTAATATATTGTCGATAATAGGGAGTGGGTATGTATTACTCTTCGTTACTTTTATTCAATGAATAATAGTCAAGGCAAAACCGTTTTGACCAATCTTTTTTTATGGCCAAAACGATGGAAAAATATCAAAGGGTTTCGTGATTTTTCACTCACCTTAGCATCTAGCATTTCATTGATGGCTCAACTTCTTCCTCTTGTATTCGATATGGGCTTTCATAATTGGACGGTGGATACCTGTAACTAATCTTATTTTCATCACCTGGTGCAGGCAGTAAGAGACTCTCCCAGAACTCAAAGCAAATAAAAAAGTATTTTAAAGACGATAGTGCCATAATGGTTTGTAAACAGGCATTCAAAACATTCTTATCGAGTTCGATACCCACAGGAATCCCCATACTTTTGGCCTCGTGCTAAACTAAACGAAGCTTTATAAATGACAATTTGTTCGGCTATTGTAAACTCTGCTAAATCTCATACGACTAATGCGTTCGATAACCTTCAAGTAATGTCAAGCGGACATCTTAATTTGATCAACTGTGATAGGATATTCATTTTCATATACCTGTCACCATGTCATAGATAGGAACTTTTCCCGAAAAAGTGCCCGTCCCTATTTTATTACTCTACTGCTTGGTCTCTTCAGTGAGTGAGAGGTGTCATGAAAATAATGAGACTCCGCACTCTACAGAGCTTCAGAATTACAGTTTAGCATTCTATCCAAAACACACCCATTTTAAAAAGGATCATTATCCCTTTTCTGGGGATTCAGACGACACATTATATGCCTCATCGATAGAACGGGTCAAATACAATGTTTTAATTGATAATACGTATTCAAGTTGGGATTGCTATCGGAGCCGATATGATGCACAAGAACCGGTAATCGGCGATGAAGATAGCGCACCACTGAAGACTACGCAACCATAGCTGTATCTTAGATTAACTATCTTGCATTTACCTATTAAATGAACATAATACAGATTCCTTTTATGATAAAAAAACTCAGCAGATCAAAAGTATATTTGTAGTAGATATCTCATAACCTTATTTCCCGAAAATAAGACCTACCTGAAAAACAGTGATTTTTCAGGATGATTTTAATATAAGCCCACCTCTTAAAATAATCCTTGGTTGAGAGCGGCAAACAGACGAAATAAATACTTGGATGACGAAATCATGGGAACAAAATAAGAGACAGCTGTTTTGCCACTACACAACGAGCAGGCTACCATGATAAAAACTTCTTATTCAATGATACCTCTATTGCTTGTCTTGAGAGAGAAGGTCGGAACATTCTGCAGGAAATTAAATCATACGAAAACATCTCAAGAATTTTGGAATCCAGTGACTTGCAGAACAATATAATTCCAGAGGATGATGATATGATATTTTTGAATGAATTGTCATTAATAAGTTTATGAACAAAAGGACTTTATAATGGTAATAAATGGAGATCGTTTTTCCTAATTTCTGTTATTTCGTAATGCATCTCCCCAAAATAAGACCTAGTGTTATTTCGGAGTGAAAATTAATATAATTCCTGTCACGGCAGCAATACGATTTTGTGGTATTGATCAATATTCGGATTCAGGCAAAAAGTAGAGTTTCGTGTGCGGCCGAAATTTATAACTCCAAAAATTACTGTTTGACAAGACAGTGGACAAGAATGGGAACATATAAAGTTATATATGCAGTATTAAAAATGTTATGCAACAATCTATATAACAAAAGCGGTTTTTATGAGAAAACAGTTATTAGAAATCGAGCAACTTTGAACCCGACATAAGAACATAGAAAAATCAATAACATACTTTTCTAATCAATTTGATGAAGAGATTAATAATTCTCTCTATCGACAACTAATTCACAGATTTCCTTTTTTGAAATCTAAACACATAATCATAAATTTGAATTATGTAAATACATATGTATATCCAACCCATCTAAAACTAAATAGCCAACATTTTTAGATACATAATGATACTTGTAGGTATTCAATCAGATGGGATGTACTGAGTATAACACTATTCTGCAGCTGGGGGTAAATCTCCCATTTTGGATCCTTAATGGAGTACCCCTTCATTGCCATCAATCCTGGGTTAAGTTAGATCCCGGAGTGGTAGTATCTATTAAGTTACAACTATGGGGCAAATAGAACACTGTAAAAATTATTGTTAATTTTTGATAGGAATTGTGAAACGATATAATTGTAACTAAATGAGATGTTGAATATGAATATCCCCTTTAAACATTGTAATTGTTGATAGATTATTAATAATAAATAGGAATATTATATTAATATAAATAGGAATATTATATAATATAAATAGGATATTATAATTGAAAAAGATGATAATGGAGGAATCAAAAAAAGTGCTATTTATAGCTATTACACCTGGTCCACTCTGATCCGGAGTGGCAATGCATGATAGGGTTAAATATATCTGTTTGCAAAGTATTAATATTGAATAAGAATACATGAACCATAACTGCATGAAAAATATGATTATATAAAAATAAAAGTGAGATCGAAAAGGAATGCTATGTAACATTGAAATATAGTTTTTTTTTTTCAAGTATTTAGAAATAAATCATCGACTGGAGCAGAACAATACGCTGATTGCTCATCTGATGAGGAATAAGAGGTCGTCCTTACTTCTCCAGAATTTTTTGAAATAGCACCCAGCATCTCTGCTACCATTATTGCCACTATTTCAGACGTTTGAGTTCCGCTGTTGGTGTTAAGTGTAGTTTCACTGGATATTCAATGTGACATTTTTTTAATGTAATCCTTGAAGTAATTTATTAGTAGAAAGATTGTAGTATCAGTTACTCCTTGTCTGTTAATCTGCACAATTCTTTTCATTGGTCAATCCAGCTCCTGCTACTTGGAATAGTCTATAAATATAAGTGGAGGCTTTACTTACATTGTGTACATCGAGTTATCCAAACATTTTCTTTCCCATTCACCTTCTGTCTGTCTGTCCTGTCCCCCTCTCTCCCACCTCTCTCCTCTCCCTCTCTCTCTCTCTCTCTCTCTCTCTCTCTATATATATATATATATATATATATATATATATATATATATATAGCTGTCCATCTAATAGCTATATCAGGCTGTTCAGCCACAGAACATGTCTTGGTAACAACTCCTTGTCATTGAGTATATCACGGTAAGTATCTAAGTTGTTGCCAGTCATGACTTAGGATTTCCTTTAACTCTACGTGTAGCTCAGACTCTTAATCCCGCCTCTTGGTGTTTATGAAGAGTTATTGATAATTTCAAAGTTATGCGCGATACATCAATTTTATGCCCTTAACACGAGAGCATGCCGGATGACCTATGTGACATGACGGCCCACTCAGTGCGAACTAATGATATTTGTATTGCGTTATGCCAAGCCAACTGTACAGTGTGACATAATTCGCTGTCTGATTCAAATGTCCCGGTAAGCGAATATATTGGCTTCTTCTAAAGGATTTCAGCACTCATTTATTCTACTAGAAACAGTGAAGCAAAGTCTCTTCCATTAGTTCCAGTAAATTATTGCTCTCTATCTATTTGGATATCAATCGAAACACACTTTCGTCCTACCTCTTACTTTCTATCCACGCCTCTGTCTCTGTCTCTCTCTTCCTCTACCTCTCTCTCTCTCTCTCTATCTCTCTCTTTCTATATATATATATATATATATATATATATATATATATATATATATATATATATATATATATGTGTTTGTTCACATCTATCTATTTATGTATGATTCTTCATTACGGTCAGGTTACGCTGCAAGCACCGGTTTCAAGCGAGATTACAGTTAAGCCACCTGCACCTGTTCAATACTTA
>CM042161.1:86976407-87008907 GCA_023376005.1 Doryteuthis pealeii | reverse complement strand
AGAAGATCCGTCTTTTTTCCGAGTCACAGAGAATTTTGTTTTTCATTCTCAAGAATACATTGTCTATGCATATACCTTTTTGCTGCATGTTCAAAATTTAGTTTCTTGCACAATTCCCAGTGGATCACCCTTCCGACTCACTCATGTCTAACTTTGTATTCTTGTTGTGCTAGTTTGCTGCATACGCTTAATACATGGTTTATGGTCTCATCTCTGTCCCCTCACACCCTAAATTTGCTGTTCCGTTTTGTCTTATATATTTCTGCTTTGATATAATTTGTTCTTTTTTTTTTGTGCTGCAACTATGAGCGACTTGGTTTCTCTTATAAGGTGTCCTTTACTTAACCATATCCTGGTCTTTTAATATGCAATCTCGCCAGGACAGTTCCCAGTCGATCACCTTTCCCACCCATTCCTGCTTGGCTCTTGTACGCATTTTATGTTAGTCTGTTGCATTCGCTTATTATGTGGTTATCAGTTTCATCTTCACATAACCTACACTTACTATTCTGCTGCGTATTATAAATGTTTTGCTTTGATATAATTGGTCCTTCTGGCATTATTTTCTGTTGCTATTAAAAGAGATGTTTTTATATCTCTTCATGAGCTTTGTACATCGTTAATAATCACTAGTTTTTACTGAATTCTGAGTAACAGCAAATCTCGTCAGTTCACGCGAACTATTCGAACTATTCAGGTTGATCTCTGCAATGCTGTGGAAAGGACAGTTCTGCTATTTCCTATGATCTCCAGTTCTTTCAATCTTCTTTCCATGTTATTTTGGGACTTTTCCAAGATCTTCTGCATTTGAATCATTTTTAACTTTCATGTTCTCTAATTTCTTCAACTCTCTGGCAAGGTTTAGTCCTTCGTTCAGTTTTTCGGCTGTATTTATTTTGATTGTGGTTGGCTGGGAAGTTTTCTTCTTGTTAATCAAAATTAGGTTTTCTTCTGTCCACTATTGAGTATCTCAAATTATTGATTGATTGATAGATTAATTTTAACAGTAAGTCAACCAGTCTATCGTTAAGATTGTTTTT
This sequence comes from Doryteuthis pealeii, assembly GCA_023376005.1. Classification (NCBI taxonomy): domain Eukaryota; kingdom Metazoa; phylum Mollusca; class Cephalopoda; order Myopsida; family Loliginidae; genus Doryteuthis; species Doryteuthis pealeii. The sequence continues at coordinate 87,007,867 of CM042161.1, read as the reverse complement.
ACACCATGTTGGGTTACTTTATGCCGAAGACATTAGTTTATTCATTCTTGGAAAATTTTCCCTTTTCTCTTAACGAATATTCTTCTATTCAACGCGTACATGTGATCTTGACAGGTACTACCACTCCGGGTCAGGGGGAACCTTGGGTAATTGCGATGAAGGGGTACGTGGAGTACGCTTTCATCGCAATTACTCCAAGGTCCACTCCTCAGAATTTCAAAACTGAAACTTCACCATTAAATGCAGTTTACCGTCAAATTCCGGACACATATGGTTAGGGAAGCGGATTCGGTGCCAGTTAATATTTACTTTTTTTGTAGTTGTTTGTTAACAGATTATTTTTGCACACGGTCCTAGTTAGTATCCAAAAATCAAAGTTACGTTTATTATTTTCCTTTTCTGGTGTGTGCATATACCAAAATCAAATGCACAATTCTCAATAGACCACCTTTCCTCTCAAGCATATTCTTATTTCAAAATACTGAATACAGGAGGATAAAATAATAAGAAGTATTGTACATGTGGCAATGAAAATCGTAAGAATTAAAAAATGAATATCCCACATTAATTACAAATGTATACGATAAGATAATAAAATATTTCTTTTATTTACATATCTAGAATAAGAACAGACAACCACAAATACACATAAGCACCCATATGTATGTATGTGTGAGTGTATGTCTGCGTGTGTGTATGAGTATGTTGGAACTGAGCTTGATATATATGAACCGAACATTTAAAATAAGATGGAAACTGTTTGGCTCCCGACACAGATAATGTGTTTATAATGGTAAAGAACTGTGTACGAATCACCCACAATTTTAAGATGAGCTGGTAACTAAAGAATGGTTCACCAATGTGCCAGAGATTCTCCCAAAGCACATTACTGAGACATTTTTATTAGTGAAATGGAAGAATATATATATATTATATATATATATATATATATTATATATATATATATATATATATATATATATAAATTTATAATTGATATATAAGTGAGATAGCAGGACTTTGAATGCACTAATAACATAGGCTGTTTTGAGGTAAATATAACTCGGATTTTCATAGAAACATTGTTAATAATTCTACGTATTAATGATTTTGTCTCTGAATCAAATATTCATTGATAAACTTACGCAATTACTGAGGAAATTGTGACGTAAGTAGTGCTGTAGTTTCGGTTACAGTAACCGAATAAGAAAAGTTACTTGAAGCTATAATTGTAAGGATCTATAAGATGATTGAGGAGGGGAGTCCTCAGCGATGTTATATACCTAGGATCATAGGAAATTTCTGTTCTTTCAACATCGGATTTCCTCGCCTAGGGGACCAATCGGGGTTGATCAAACCCCGATCCTCCCCCCTCGGCAATTGGCTTTCCAATTATTATTTATTATTATTATTATTTATTATTATTATTATTATTATTATTTGATTCCATGTAACTGTTTGAGAACACATGACAATTATCAAATAGAAATAATTACTTGAAACCATATAATTTTGTATAAAATATCATTATTAGAAAGGAATACGTTAAATAATATAATTGTGTGCAAATTATTTGTATAAGATAGGAATACTTGATATCATATAAGTGTGTGAAAAAATTTCTTATGAAAAGATATACATAAAAATGTAAATATTAATGTACGATATAAGCGATTCCCTAACTCCTGGACATAAAATAAGCCTAAATTGATTGATATGCCTTTAAGATAATCAATCAATCTGTCAACTATTTAATTCATATAAATCTTCTCACGCACACGTTGTTTTTTTTGTTTTTTTTTTTGTTTTTTCCAATGAAAATTTCTCTTTTGGAATGGCTAGCGAATAAAACTGACGAAAACGCAGAATACTTGTTGTTATTCACGGGAAGAAGCAGATCGCTAACCGTGGAGTGGGGTCACTGATAGCGTTTATTTCTAAAATGAGAAACACTACAGTAGCCAAGAGATGAGAATTCCTCTGGCCTCAACTTGGTCATTTCTTTTTTTTTGTTCATTGTTATCACTTCTTTACTTCTAACACTTTCCTCTTCTCTCATTATGATCACATTCCAACAAATGAACGTCGACCCCCACCCCACCCGAGAGATGGGATAAGAGAGGAAAAAGCAAAAAAATAAAAAATAAAAAAAGGGAAAAATAACCACGCAGTTTGATAAATGGGAGATCGATATATTTATAAACGAGTTTCAAATATAAAAAAAAAAACGAATAAAAAAAACACTATCGACTGACATCTTTCTAAAAATAAACCATTGATCAGCGCTCTTTACACTACTGAAGGCGATGCAGTAGGTTGGCCTAGCCAGGGGCTATGAGCGTGCCCAACAGGAAGGGGGAGATTGTGCTGGGGAGACATCTAGAGTTTAAAGGAGAAGCTGCGTTACCTAAAGAAGGAATTGCAGACTTCTTTCCAAAATTCTGATTAAAGAAGATTCTATATCAGTAAGAAGTCTGTGAGCAACTTACTTTTTTGCGTTTGGGTAAATGAGATAAAATTGAAAGCCAATATCCCCATCATCATCATCATCATCATCATCATCAAATTCATGCTGATAGCATGGATTTCCTTGTGTATCTCTTTCTCTTGCCCCCTCTCTCTCTCTCTCTCTTGCTCTTTCTCTCTCTCTCACACACACATCTCTTTCTCTCAGGTACGGCCATCACTCTTGGCAAGTTCTCATGGAACATGGACTATCTTGAGGCAAATCTAACTCAGATTTTCATTGAGACATCATTAATGAATGAAATTTATTATTAAATATATTAATGAGGTTGACTATAAATTAAATATCCATTGATAAACTTACGCAATTCCTGGGGGTTTTCTGTCGTAATCAGTAATGTAGTTTCGATTACAGAGAGACAGACACCGGATCTCCATTGTAAGGGAATATTCCAAGTATTGAACTTTCCCGAAATCTCTCAGAGTAGTGATTTTTTTTTTATTTTTAGACATTTTTAATGTCTAAATGCTGTACTAGTGTGCATGATACCAGCAACAACATCAAACCCTCACATGACCCAACATCAAACCCTCACATGACCCAACATCAAACCCTCACATGACCCAACATCAAACAATCAAGATAGCAGTATAAAAGTAAAGCTTAGTAAATAACACTATAGATTGTCTTTTTACAAAGCTTTGAAAACAAGTATTACTGTGAAGTGAAAGCCCACTCGTAGTTCGAACTCAATTTCCTGATTCATTTATCCCACCGTTGACCATTACGCTATTCTTACTCCTGTGTCGCTAGTTTAGATGAAGCAATAAACATTCAAGTGAGTCAGTCTTCTTGGAAATTTTCATGAAAATTAACAAATATGTTTTTGTTTTTTTCATTTTGGATATATTTACTCATCTAAATCAAAACAAATCTCGGATAAATTGTAGTCTGAACCTCCACCTAAAAATAAAAAATGAAACAAAAAAAAAGCGAAACAAAAAGAAAAGACATTGTTCAAAATTTTGAGTATAGATCTGTTTCTTTTTGTTCTTGTGGCTGATATGAATTCATATCTGATAAATAAGCTTTTATAGTTTATCCTCTGTTTGTACTGGTGTCAGCCGAGAGAAAGGCATATCTTAAAATTATGACGATTTTATTTCATTGTTTGTAACCTTAAAAAAACGGACTCCATTCAACAGAAATACAGAAGAATAATTAATTTTGATATCAATAGGATAGATTCGGTACGCGTTCTCATCGAAATGCCTTTATTTTTTTTATTTTTTATCATTGCATCTGATTCAATATTCTTGGTTTGGTTCGGTGCCGGCTTTTGTATTCCTTGATTTCGTTTTGGTCTTGGACATTGTTATTTCTTTTATTACATTTGTTTTGTTCTCAGCAGCAGCGCCGAATTGCCAATACTCTGCGGCTGTGATTAGTAGAAAAGCGTCAAAAGGAATCTGTTTTGGGAAACAAACATGAAGATTATATAAATTATGATATTTAATAAAACAAGCAGAATTCAACGAAATAACAACGCCTGTAAAAGTAACGGCAGCATCAGCATCAGCATCAGCATCATCACCAGCAGCAGTCAATATTATCAACAGGATTTTATAACCCGAAGCAGCGTCCATGTGATTATCTCAATGCAACTTAATGTTAGTCCTTCTTGGAGAAACAAGCGAAGATTTTTCAGATTCAAACAGCAATTAACGTTGTTTGCTGCAGGTTAAAGAATTTAAAGTTAAATCTCACTCACCGGCCAGTGATGTTCCTTAACTAAACAATTCACCTAAGGGAACAACAATCACTTTTTCCAAAAAAAAAAAAAAAGAAAAAAAAAATGTAAAGAAGAATATTTTTACGTAAACTCATAATTGCCATTATTATCAAGCAGGAAATAATTTTGTCTATTTGTCACATATTTTACTCATTCGTAATATATATATATATTTATATATATATATATATATATATATTATATTATATATATATATATATATATATATATATATATCATATATGTATATATATATATTCATATATGCATGTATATAAAGAAATATATTAGTGTAAATATATATATATATATTCATATATGTATGTATATAAAAAATATGTTAGTGTATATATATATATGTATATATATATATATATATATATATATATGTTGTGAACCCGGGTTTCATACTTTAACGTATTCGACAGACGGACTTTGACGAATATAATATATATATATAAATATATATATATATATACACACACACACACACACACACACACACACACATATATATATATATATATATATATATATATATATATATATATAAGTAAATAGTAGGACAGTCTGTGCTCTTTAACTTTGATACGGCAACTAGTCTAAGAGAAGGAAAACTGATTTCACACCTGTTGTACTCCACTTAAAATTGACCTTATGCCATATTCGACTCATTCAAAGGGAATGGTATATACATTCACACTTATAAATCTAGCCAGGTTAAGCTCGTATTGACCCCTCCCCCTGTATATAGATAAAGAAATCGATTCACCTTACTTGCTCTCCGGTTGGTTATGCATTAATCTATGGAATCGCAATAAATAGGTGAATGATAGTTCACGTTTATTGATTCTTTAAGATTCTGCGTTGAGAAAACCAAAATCTCACTTCGAAATTGTTCTTTTTCCCTGTGATATGTTTCTTTTGAGATAGGAAATCATGCGTTAATAAATAGATTTGATATGCGAATAACTTTTCAACACTGTTTTCTTTTATCAATCCATTCATAAGTGATTTTATATACAGCTCTGTGATTTGAAGAAAACAAAAATTCATTTGACTTGTAGAAATTCTACGGGTTAATTGATAACAACTAGCAGGAATAAAATCTATTATGAAATATTGAAAAATTTTATGTATAGAACACATTATTTATACGATATATATATATATATATATATATATATATATATATATATATATATATATATAGAGAGAGAGAGAGAGAGAGAGAGAGAGAGAGAGAGAGAGAGGCGCGTAGTCTAATTGTTAGAGTCGTAGGGAATGGACTCATTGATCTGAGTTCAAATCCTGGACGCTTTCTCTTGGGAAAGGTATGCATCCGACTATTCCCCCCCCCCCAGCTATGGGTAACTAGTAAGGCAGACCGGGCTCTTTAACCTTGAATAGGTAACCAGTCTAGAAGAAGGAAAACTCTAAATTCATACCCGTTAAACTCAGCTAAAGAAATTGACCTTGTGTTGTATCCTGCGTGTGCATAGTCGTGTGCATATATATATGTATATATATATATATATATATATATATATATATATATATATATGTGTGTGTGTGTGTGTGTGTTGTGTGTGTGTTTATAATATAACAAAATGAAACGAGTAAGTCTTACACTATGAAACCCATTTACGTTGTGTTCATTATTTTTTTAAAAACTAACAACGGATGCAAGGAAAGAAAGAAACCAAAAGAACCCAGGTAGATCTAGACTCAAAGAACAAATAGAATAACAGTCAGCCCAGGAACAGACCAACAATCCAGCAACTCCCAACCAGAATACTCAGATCAGCAAATAAGTAGAGAAATAAAATTACATATACCTCAATTTGATGCTATGTTATGTTTGATGCGTAATGACGATACACACATTCCATCAATTTGACGCCACGTCACATATAGATATTTTCTTACAACTTCTTTGAATCAGAACCCCGCAACCTAACAGCAGCATCCAAAATCCGCACACAGCTGATTGATGTGGATATGTGTTGGTCGGTCTACACTAGTGTGTTCATGTGTTAGTGTCCTGGAGAACACAACAGAGTTCAGTAATCTTGCTCCGGCATACCACTACATTCAGAGAAATGAGAGTATTATATTCTCCAAAAGAGTGTGTAGCACCAGAAACCATTGATAGCAGGATGATAGATGTAAAGGAAGGCGGATGAACCCAAAGTGGGACAATGGCGTGCTTTACAAGATGTGGGTACAGAACCTCAGAGGTCAATGACTAGGATCAAAGAGTTTTGTCAGGAAACTAATGCTACTCATCTCTAAGGGTTGCGTTTATTGATGAGCTAAATGAAAGATAGACATGGACGAATTTTCCATTTACTTTAAGGATAAGCAACTTGGAAACTTAAATTTCTATGCAGAAACAATGATAAGTAGAATGTTACATGGTGTTATTAACTCTTAGAATTTTAATAGGGCATGACGACGTGTAAATGGGACAAAATTCAGGTTACCCTAGTATATGTAAGGAGAATCACAAATACCAGCGAGTGGTTCAGGTACTAAGGGTTAAACATGAAACTACTGAAAATAATTGTTGTGGCTGGATTTATTAATTAACAAAATTGAAAAACCGGAAAATGTTTATTAACTTGCGCGCTTGATACTAGTTGACATCGACTACGAATATTTGTATCTTTGTTCTCACCATCGCTCAGATTAAAGTCACAAGTTTAATTTATTCCACTCGTAACCTCAATTTCATCAACCATTCCGTAGAAGTGGGATGTGACACAATGAATGCATCTCTCCACCAAATCTCAAATGGAAAATACTGGACATGGAAAAATGATTATCTACAGTATTAATTACGGGTTTGGCCCTATTTCTTGGATTGATGACACAAATGAAAAACAATAAGAATAAAAACATAAGGAAAAGCAATTACGTAATAAGACACACATATCAAAATATAAATAATATGTTTTCTAGGGAATGTACAAAAAAAAGTCGTCGGGGCGGCCTAATGTCGGTACCAGCCAATCAGCGAGGGAGTCTATCCCCTTTTCAATAGCGCTAGACCAAGGAGATTGTTTTTGCGTCTGAGTTGAAGCACCACACCTACCATCAGCTCCTTACTTTACCACACAGATTCCTGTGCTACTCATACACTGAGTTGGCGAGGGCCGGTATCGAACTAGGAACCTTGCGGTTTCTAGTCGAACGCTCTACCGACTGAGCTAACCTGGCCCTATGGAATGTAAACTCATAAAAAAACTGGATATATAAATATATTTCTTTAAAATAACTATGATTTCGTAAATGGCCAAAAGCGAAGATGACCCACCCAGCTAGCATGAAGTAACAGACCACATGTGAACTTTATTTGAATTTTGAGTTTACTTTTGTCTGTATCTGTATCTGTGTTATGTTTATTTTTATTTTCTATTGTGTCTTTTTATATATTTTTCTGTTTCAAGTTCCAACCTGAATTGTAAGCCACCCCAGACAATTAATCAACTATGCAACTAACATAGAGCCTATTCTCCTTCCACTTCCCCTCGCCTCATCGAAAATTCCCAGCATTTAGAAATTAAAGCTCCAGTATTCTCTGCAATCCCTTCACTAATAACCATGTTTTTCTCATGTCTGATACTGATGCGAAATTGAAATTAATTATTACAATGAAGTAAATTTAATGTTTTTCCTTCATTCATTGAATATATATATATATATATATATATATATATATATATATATATATATATATATATATATATAAGATAAATCTAATGAGTCAGACGAACCTACTATTTGTTTCGCTTAATGCTCTTCAGGGGTAAGAGTCAGATCTTAGCCCTGAAGAGCATTAAGCAAAACTAATATTAGGTTCGTCTGACGCATTAGATTTATCTTTATTATTTGCTCTACTTAGGTATTGAGCACTTTTTACTTATTAGCTTATTCTCCTAGCGGTTATATGAATATATATATATATATATCTTATATACATATATGCATATAAATTGTTTTTTTTTTGGCCAAATACTGTACCAATAGATTACATTTTGTTGGTACGACTATCTTGGTCTTTTCTTTTTTCCAAAAATTTTTTTCTCCCCGGTTGATGTTTGGTAGTATATTTTTACAATCAAACTATTTGCTGGTTTTTTTTCTCACCGCGAGGATTTACCAACACGCTTGGTATATATATATATATATATATATATATATATATATATATATATACACATAAACACACACACACACACACACACACACATATATATATATTGAATAAATGAAGGGAAAAAAAATTAAATTCACTCATTCATATATATATATATATATATATATATATTATATATATATATATTCTTATTTTCATATGAAGCACATATTACACTTGAAAATATCTAGATTGATACTACCGTATTGACATAGCGATTATTGATTGTTTTTCGACACATTTTGTTTAGAATATTTATTTTTTGGGTTTATCTCATTTGACCTTCATATTGGTGTGTCAATTCCAATGTCAAATACTGTATAAGCCAACAATGTACGTAAAATCAACAAGAAGGGAAACTAGTACAATTCCACAATTCTTTTGCCATAACTTATTCTAAACTTACCAAGATCAAAAGACTCAATATTGCAAAGATACTTGGAGACACTTGAAATTCCTACCACACTCGCATTATGCCTCGGGGGAGAAAACAGATGGAGTTCTACGCCTGTTTTTAATCATATGTTGTTGATTTCCTCCTGGATGAGATTCTGAATTTATCCAGTATCATGACTTCGAGGGGGAGACTCAAGTGTCATTGATCGAACTGAGAGTAAACAGATTCACGAGGTTCTACTCTAAAGTTCGTGAAACTTAAACAGCCATTCGAGAACAAATGTACAAACAATAAACAGGGGACTATTTCGGGTCGGCTGGGGATTTAGAATACACTGATTGGACCTCTATAGATGGGTAAGACCCCTCTTCACAACGGGGTTACCAGTTGGTCGTGCGTGGCGACCCGTGATGCTTAACGATATAACTCTGGTGACTGAGCTGTCCACGTCATGTAACCCTCCACTTTGGCTATTACTTAGGCTAGACGGGCGGTCAGAGAGGCCCCCTCTGATCAATCGGCGGGTCATATCAAGTCTAGCACCTATATGATTGTACTGACCTATGGCAAGCCCCAGCCATTTTTATCATATACTCGCTAGAAGTGGTATCTGAGGTTTAATGTTCTGGGAATGACGTTAAACTCTATTTTATGGTGAAGTTCCAATTCTAGTGGTATGTGGAATCACGATTACTCCAAGGTCCACGCTGACCCGAGTGGTAGTGCCTGTTAGAGTTCCATCTATGGGTTAAATAAAAACCACGAGTTTAAAATATGTGTTGTTTTAAAAATGAGTTTGAATAAAACAAAACGTCTTCGGTATAAAATAATCCAACAAGGGTTGACATGCCGTAAAATTCAACTACTTCAGTGGAAAATAGGAATATTTACTTTTGAACTTGCAATGTCTACTGACCATGGCGAGGTTTCATAGAAATGCCAATAGGTTTTTTTTCCACTTGTTGATTAGTCATAAACTTTTAAAAAACTGGGAATAACAAAAATACATTTTACGGGTTTGAGCTGAAATATTCAGTGGCTTAAAAATCATATAAAGACTTCCTATCCGTTGTTGATAACATTTTTGACCGATGGTATCCAAGCACTGCAACACTAATGAAAGAAGTGTGTGGAATAAAAGAGGGTAATAGGTTGAAAAATAAACCTTATTTAGTCACATTCCATGGGAGTACTACTAACCTTTCAGACGAAACTCAAAAATATCAAATTGTAAGAACGGTATTTTGTAAGATTAAATTATAATAAGTTTTAATGTTCATTATAAATAAGTGATAGTTTCATTGATATATTTATGTAATTGAACAGTTTACTAATTGTTAGATTAAAATATTTTTCAAGTATGAAACTAGGAATGACTTTGATCCAAATTTAAATCGGTAGTAATGCAGAATAGCGCACAAGAGATAATATCATTAGACTACATATAAAAATCATTACATTTAGGTACATTTCTCAGAAATAACCGAAACATTTGAGACACTAGGGTTAGGGCTAGTATTAGTGTTAATTTTAGGGTTAGGGTCAGTATCATTAGTGTTAGCGTCAGGGTTAGTTTTAGGGTTAGGGTTTAGCTACTTCGAGAGTTTCTGTAATCTAATGCTATTTATACGAAAATATAATTGTTGTACCGGCCGTTCCTACAGTGGAGAATATACACCGGTTCTCACTATAAATAGTGAGACACCGAGTGAAAAGGTTGTACTGTTACCGTTTAGCGGCAAGCTAGCCGTTCCTGTACCTTATTGTAAATACACTTGTCTCATTTTACCCTACCTCGACTTGACTTCTTTTTTTACTGTTGAACTAACATCACAACAATAATATAAAAAATTATTCATTTTGTATGATACTGACTATTTCTTTAGTCTATAATGTTCTTTGTTTAAAGTTTAATGTTCTATACGCCAACAACCTTCTTCTGACGTATTTACTGTTGAGCCAATCGGTTATATAATAGTTATCGTAGTAAGAAATGAACACAGTAACTCAAGTTCAAATCCTGGCACAGGAAGGTTTTACTGACAGTCTCCTGAACTATTGATTTCCTTTACAAAATGTGCAATTGTAAACAGTGCTTTAGATTGCCAACTCTTTTCGGCAAAATTCACTGTTTTCATTGAATGTGTAAGTAAATGGTAAATGGAATAAAAGAAAAACAACAAAAACTCGCCAATTCCAAAGTAAATAAACGAACATAAATCCCGATGGTTAAATGGTAGAAACCCTGTGAACAAAGAACAAAGAGTCCAGTTAATAGAAAATCAATTACAATAAACTGTGTATTACGAAATTCAGGCAAGTAGGTGTTAGGGTCATTTTTCATGCTCAAATTTCACCATGTATCAATAACCCTTTGTATCGATTGAAATGTTAAAAACAAAAGTAAATGGCTTTCTATGCCTCAATTATTTTCCATAAATCGTATAAGTAATTTGATTCTTTTATAAATAATATATATATATATATATATATATATATATATATATATATATATATATATATATATATATATATATTAATGTAATTGTGTATGAGGCGGTCACTGAGTCCATTAAGTTCAAGTTGTGAAACAATCTTCGATAAAGCTTTTGCTTCTAAAGAAAAAAAAAAGATTATAATTGGCATTTCATAGTTACTTATATCAAGGATTTCCATGGTTATTCACACAAACACACACACACACACACATTTATGTTTTTACGGTAACTGCAGTTGCTTAAGTGCTCACCCAAACAAATATTGAAGAGACTCATCACTGCTTAACTTTGATCAAGCTGCAACTGACTATAATAGAAAAGAGACATACGACGTAAAAATTAATTGGGTGGATGGTTTAGATATTTATCATAACGTCCTTTGTAGAATAATGATCCGGTAAATTTTAAGAAAAATTTCTTGGAACATTATAAATATCTATTGGGTTGGCATGGTAATATCACACACACACACACACACACACACACACACACACACACACATATATATATATATATATATATATATATGTCTGTGTGTGTGTATGTGCGTGTGTGTGTTTATCCATCTCATTCTCTGTCCGTCCGTCTGTCTGTCTGTCTCTCTCTATATATATATATGCATGTGTATTCGCTTTTTCTTCTGTTATATTCTAGACGTTATCATGCACACACACAACATACACACACACACACACATAGACACACAAACACACACACGCGCGTGCGCACACACTCATAGATTTATAGGCAAGTCTAATATTTATACTTTCTAAATAAACTTTACATTTATGTTTTTTTTTTTCTAAATTTTAAATATTTTCTGCATTGTTGAAAAAATTCTCTTCTTACAAGAATATAAATATCAAATATTTCTTGAACTTTTCTAGAATACAATTTCACTTGCTAAGCAAATAAAAGTCTCAATAACAATATTATTATGCCAGATACAAAAAAAACTTTTACAGAAACATTTCATTTTTAAATCTGATAAAAACTGAATGGATTCAATATTTTCTTATTCAAAAAGTAACTCTTCATGTTTAAACCACACGGCAATACGCTCAGTGAAATTTATCGTTTCGTATTTTTGTCTTAATAATAAACTTATGACATAAATTATTTGATTCAATGTTTGTAGTTTTTTTTTAATGTTTGAACTACATTTTTGTCTGTAGCAATTTAATTTATGTATTCAGCTTTCAATAGGAATGTCTTTCTCGAATGTATAATACTATTTTCCTATTAAACCATGTAATCATTCAAATATAAAAATTGCGTTTGTTAGTAACCGTTTATTCATAAACAAATTACTATATATATATATATATATATATATATATATATATATATATATATATATATATTAGTCAGCTGGGTGGCTTATTGTCGGTGTCAGCTGAACAGTGAGGGACTCTATCCTCTTCTTACTTGTGCTAATCCAGGGATATTGTTTGTTGAGGTAGAGCCCCTATCCATGAATAGCATGATTACTTCTTTAAGATCAAACCTCACAGTCTCTCGCATTGATAGTATTGTGACATAAGCTCAAGGAGAGGTCACCTCATGTGTTGTAATGGTTAGTAAAGTAGTCTAGCAAGCCATTACTAGTGATTTTAGGTCTCACTGGGTGCCCAATACATACAGCCTTGTGCCACAATTATGCAAAGTTTAGTAAATAAAAGGGCGTCCCATCGTGATATAATGGTTACCAAGATAGTATCATTACTACTGAATAGCGAGTTAGATTATCGCTAAATACCCCATGTTTGTATCGTTGTACCATATCCTACCCGTGGAGAACGTGTTGGTTAATCAGCTATTAAGCTATAGGAGATTTGTTTGGAAGTAACTTTGATATCGTAGACCACGCTTCAATCATGGATATACGTCAGTCTCAGTTTTTATAGAAAACAACTGTATAAGTATTTATGTTTAAATCTCAGACAAGTCTGTTTACATTTTACATAGTGCTTGTGAAAGGTATGCATTCAACTATTCTCCTCAGACCTGGCTCTTTAACCTTGGCTAAGAAACCAGTCTGGGAGAAAGAAAACACTGAATTAAAACCTGTTAAATTCTGCTTAAAAATTTACCTTGTGTCACATCCTGCTCGTGCGGAGGGGGTGTTAAATGTATATAAGTAACTGTGTAAGTATGAACCACGTCTGGTTCTCCACATTGATAACCTTGTGTCATGCTAGAGTAAGAGAAGTTCCCATGGTGTAGTGGTTATTGAAATAGAAAATAAACACAGTGACACGAGTAAAATCCTGAACGAAACTGTTTGCATTTCATATCCTGCTTATACCCTTGACAAATGTATTAATCCGACTAGTCTCCCTGTAGCTATGGATATATAGTAGGGTAGAAAAGCTGGTCTAGCGCTAGTGAAAAGGAAATAGACTCTCTCGTTGTTCGGTTGATACCGACAATAGGAAACTCCGCCTACTTTACTTACTTATAAGCAACCAGTTTAGGAGAAAGAAAACTCTGAATTCAACACAGTTATACTGCGCTTAGTAGGTGACCTTGTGTAACATCCTGCTCGTGCTGAGGTTGGTAAATACATAAAAAGGAAGAGAAAATTGCCTTGTGTACGTATTTACAAGTTAGTCATTCAAAATATAATTCATTTTGTCGCTTGGATGCTTGGTTTGTTTTGGGTTTTTTTTTAATTAGGTCATTTTATGCCGAAGTCGTTTTTGTTTTATTCATTCTTGATGGGTACTCAATTTTTTTAACTCAATTAAAAAAAGAAGTTAAATTTTGTTTTTCTTTTTAACCCATATATAGGAATCTGACAGGTACAAGCACTCTAGGTCAGAATGGACCTGGGTGTAATGGTGATGAGGGGTAGTCCACATTCCCAAAGCTCAATAATTTGAACTTCATCATCAGTTTAACGTCATACTCAAGACATCAAGAACCTCAGCCACCCTGCTTCTAGCACATGTATGATAAAAAAAACTTGGAGCTTGCCAAAAGGACAATAGGGTTGGGACTATCATATAGGTGCTAGGGCTTGACATGACCAACTGATTGATTGGAGGGGACCTCTCCAACAGCCCGTCTAACCTAAAGAAGTGCCAAAGTGAAATATTGCATGTCATTGACTGATCAGGCACCAGGGTTCCTGGTATAATACATGTCGCCACACATGACCAACAGGTGGCCTCATTAGGGAGGTCGTGTACAGGTGCATTCGGTATATTCAGCCGACATATCTGTTTGTCACTTGATCTCTCAGACTGATAGCCTTGTGTAATACTAAGCTAGGAGCAATCTGGGGAGTAGTGTTTAAGAAGAAGTTGTTAAGTTATTCGATCGGTACAAGGTGCTGCACAATTATGACCGTGTGCCAGCCACGACAGATACCCCCCACCCGATTTAGAACATTTTATGTGTTCGTTCTCTGTTGTGAACGATGAAGATATTTCACTTTCACGTCTTAGAAGTGAACAATAAAACTGGAGAACATTTCCTCGACTAAAGCTGTAAACACTGTCTTTCCCGAGGGATCGGATTTAAATGATTTCATAAAGTCGACTCAGCCTATTATTAACTATAATAACATACCCACGTTGCTTTATCGCTTCAAGTACTCAAAAATCTATTCCATTTGCTTTTATTGATCAGTAGATCTGCTAGAATCAGTTTTGTTCGTTTACCCAAGTTATTTCTATAACCGGAATTTTACAGTATTCCTCTTATTATGAAAAATACTGTAGTCGAATAATGGAGACGCCAAGAAAGACCGGCAAATGCCCCAAGAAGCCTAGTAGATTCTATTTTGTTCGGATTGCTTTATAAATTTCTAAGAATCTTTCTTTTATTCTTCTTTTTTTTTTGTTAATTTATCAATGTTGTTTCTTTTATCATCATCGGTTTTCGTACTTATTTTTATTTTTGGTAAAGATTTATCACAGTATTTTCTATTTTTATTGATAGTTATTATCTATATCTAAAGTGGCAAATCAAAATAACTAAAAAGAAAAAAAACAACTAAAAGAAAAAGAAAAAAAGGGCGTTAAATCATGAAGACTGAGTTTTTATGTGATCTTTATATTCGGCTGTTATATTGCTGGAGTCACAAAGAGCAATTCATCTTGTTTTTGTTTGGTTTTTTGTGTTTTTTTTATCTCTTGTTTTAAAAATGAATATACTCTGCTTTTAATAAACCAGATTTTCCTCAATGTCCAGTAGTCTGACCAGGTCTACAGGTCTCTTCCGAGAACTTTAGCCAATCATTACAATGCAGTGGTTTATAGGGTTTCATTATTTCCTGTGTGTCGAGTAAAGAGGCAAGCCAGTAGATGACGCACCTGACCGGAAATCGGTATACTCATAAATAGGCGTCTCATGTGTCGAGATGCTGGTAATCGCCACACTCAACTACCACCACGGAAGTGAACCTCTATACTATGATCTTTACTTCCTTTTCTTTCCTTTGTGAACTGTTTGAAAGGCACCAACTACAAATGCCATTACTGTTAACTTCATGTTTCAGAGCATTTTAGCTCTTAGCAAGATCTTAGTTGTTGTCTATCTCTATTTTCTCTCAGGTTTCCACAAGATGAAAAGGTATTTTATTATTTTTAATTGACCCTAAATATGGCCTTTCGGATAAGATTAAATGATCCGTTTGTATCTTAAATCCCAGAGTATGTTATTTGTCCTATTAGTGGCGGGGGAGATTCTTGTTTGAGGATGTACAATTTGGTTGTATTGAAACATTCTAATCTACCGTTGCAACAAAATCTATTACCACCGATGTCGTTTCAACAAAGGACATTTAATATTAATTAATAACCAACTAAACATGAACATTGATTAACAATTTATCTTGATTAAATAATTTGTTTAATAAAGTCTTACAGCCTTGTCCGACATTTCATTAGGATAAGTCGTTAAACATCTAATTTATTTTATTTCATTTTAAAAGCGATTTTTCACATTTTATTGCCGGAATTTTATCTTCTTGTAAAAAATTGGAACCATATGAATTGTTGAAAAAAATTACGTGGTTCATTCAATAAATACGATTAATTCTGCCTGAAAAGTTGGCAACATGAGACGCTGTTGCCCATTTTCAAGGAAATCGGGTCCTTTAATGTTAGCATGACCCACTTTACTGACCACATCGCTCGGAACTTTTTCATTACCGAAGATCCAGTGTGTCGTTTAAACTCAGGCTCGTAATAACACATCCGTGTTTAACCCATCTTTATTTTTTTTAGACACCAAAAATGTGATTACAGATCTCTGCCAAAGTCTCGAGGACGCTGTTTGATGTCCTGCCATTTTGAATAACTTAATAATAAACAAATATTTTGGCAAAATTAAAATATTTTTTGCCGTAAACCAATTGGAAATTATACAGCATCATCAATTATTGAAAAACAGTTTCTTATAATGATTTGCCCTTATTTATTAAATATGTTTTTACTTGAAGCAGACCTTCGGATTTAGGTGGTATTTAGATTATGTTTACTTTAAAATTCATGATTTCCAATCGAACATTTCTTCAAAGGAAGTATTGTGTCTAATTTAATAGTAGAAAGACACACTAACTACAATTCATTAATGAAATCAAAGGTTATGGATTTACATTAGTTATAATATAAAGTGTACGTCCAAAAATTGAATTAACCTTTTGTTCAGAAAATCAATATTAATATCTCTACTATCTATATAATAATACGCGTGTTCTTAATTGCAAAACATTCTGGTTAAACATGAGAACGTTTAAATCATCCAAGAAGAAATACAAATCCCCTCAGCTAAATAATGGACCATTACCTTTTTATTAGAAAGAAAGAAAGTGAAGAAAGGACATGCTACACAGAAAAGTTAATAAGAAAGTAAGAGAAACATAGAGTGGGTGAGCGATAACGGTAATATCGAACATAATGAAAATATGAAAAGAAGGAAATAATTAAATCAAGATTATGATTACTATTTCACATATTTTGCCGTTGGTAACTTACGGTTCACTGAAAAAAAATGGGAATGCAGTTATGGAGTTACAATTATTCCTTTTTAAGTATGCTCAAAAAGGACTTTATTATAAAGGTTATTAACAAAAAGTAGCCAAAATAGGGAAAAGGCGGACTGTGTCCCGTGCAGAGATGTAAGACCGACCCAACCCTCAAAAAGGTATGCCATGAGTGTGATAATAAATTTCATCTGAAGGTGAGGCTTCAGTTCCTATCCATAGACATTAATATAACTCAAGGTGATAGTACCTGTACGACGAGTCTCACGTATGGATAAAATACAACTGTGCAAAAATTCTCAAGAGTCAAGACTACAAAAATGTAAAATATAATTGTTTAATGAACGCAATTCCCTAACTCCTAGACATAAAATCACACTACTTGTCGTCAAAAACAATCAATCTATATATCTAGCCCAATGATTAAATATAATCTTTTTTTGTTCATTAATTCATTATACAAATTCATATGATCATATTATCTGACAGTTGCCTTTCTAGTATAAAGCAGATATTAATGGTGTGTCAAATTCTCTGGGTTATTTAATGCCAAAACATCCTTGTTAAGAACAGTAGTGATACTTGGTTTTATACCTTTTCGATTAGTCATAAATTAAACGTAATAGTGCAACTGTAGTTAAAGCTCTCTTACTACGATGTTTCGGTTCAGTATGTTAGCCACTACGCCAGGGGAACTCCCTTTACAGGCAAGAGAGCAACTATCACTTCAAAAAATGATCCCCGAGGAAAATGCGACTAGACTTTTTGTTTTTTGGTGAGAATCTCTTCTTTATTTCCGAGTCTGAAGAGTTCAGATGGGAAGGAACTGATGGTCAAATGAAATAAATATAAGTAAAAAAAAAAAATCATAACGCTTGGTCGCTATTGTCTGTCATTTTGAAAAATGTCATTATCATTCCAAGATATATTTGGACAACTGGAACAATTTCTTGTGTTCTTTATCTTGCTAGAACAACGTTTCGGTCTGTCAGTTCTGCAGCCTTATTCAGGCGTTAAACCAATAACAAAATACTAGATTGTCTTATATATATCGAGAGAGACAGAGAGAAGGAGAGTGACAGACAGACAGAGTGAGTGAGGCTGAGAGATGAGCAAAGCTTAATTTGAAAAGAGGTATACAACGTATTATTAAATCATAACAAAAATTAATACAAATATAATATTCACAAAAACCTAATAATGGAACCATCGTTTCACTAGATGTAGATAAATTATTTACTAATGTACCTGTAAAAAAACAATTAACAGTATCATAAAAATATCTATAGTAAACCAGCACTCCCCCTTCTAAAAAATAATCCCATCATACTTCGAAAAATACTATCAATTTGTACCACCGAAGTCCAATTTGGGTAACACCTATATACAAAAAGACGGTGTGTCTATGGAATCTGTTCTCGGTCCTATTTTTAGTAACTTCTATATGTGCAATCTTTAAAAATAAAAATAAATCTACCTAAGACATGTGGATGACATACACATATTCACTAAATATACTAAAGAAATAACCATACTACAAGACACATTCCAAAAGAATCCAGTCCTCAACTCTACCCAAGAAATAAACAAAAAAAAAACAAACAATAAAATCACCTTTTTTAATGTTCTTATTGAAACGAACGATATATACTACACTACTTCTATCTACAAAAAACAACTAATAACAAGTCCTGTATCCTGAACTTTAAAAGTGGATGCCCCTTCCGATATAAAAAAAACAATCATTAATAACCTAGTATTCCGGGCAAATTATATATATATATATATATATATATATATATATATATATATGGGCTTCTATGTCAAATCATCCAGAAAAAGTTCAACTGTCATCCACGCCCTTCAGTTCAAAAATTGAAAGGATTAGGTGATATGGCCTAGATGACTTGACATTGAATAACCCATATATATATATATATATATATATATATCTTATTATAATGGAGATTGTGTGTTTGTCTGTCTGTAACCGAAACTATATCCCTACTCAAGTCACAATTCCCTTTGTTATTTACATCACATTCTCTATGATTTTATTTATATTTAAACTTCAATTATTAATAAAATTGTTTTACATTATTAATACTGTTAACCATATCTACATACTAATAACATGCAATTGTATTTATATATACAACAAAATAGAGGTTTACTGTGTGAACGAAAAGGCTAATTTGCATATTGATATTAAAAAATCGAATTTAATAAATATGTGCTTAGTATTATTGATTTCTAACTGTTTGGTTTTATTTTAATGAATATAAGCAAAAATCTCTTCAATGAATTTTAAATGAAATCCATTAACAAGATAAAATAACTGTCATTTTATTCTTTACTTCCTCTGTTAACTAAATACTTAAATTAGAAAAAAAAAACAATGAAAGACAAGTGTGATGGAAGAGTAAGTTTCAGTTGTTCCATTTTTTATTATACTCCCTCTGTTTCAAATCTTTTATTATACTCCCTCTGTTTCAAATCTTTTTATCTGTATTCTTATTTAGTTTCATTAGCCTTTCTAATTTAATACAATATTTTATTATATTAAAACTTAAATACTTGCACCCGGAGGGTGCATATATTTGCTAGTATATATAATGAACAAATGAATAGACATGTATATGATTTTACAATTTTTGTTTACAAATTTATTAATACCGACCGCTTTCAGCCTAAGGTCAACTTCAGTGGACATAATTTAATGTTCAATGTTTCGTTTAGTTTATTTGTATAACGACATATCAATATTGCATTGGTGCAAATGTATAAGTAGCACAAAGCATTCGTGTACATTTTAACGTAACGTGTTTAACGTAACGGTTAACATCGTAAGAAATGAAATCTGCACCTCATTTCAAATCCTGGACGAGACATTTCACTTTAGTGCCCTTGCAAAAGGTATGCATCTGTCTAGTCACCTTAGCTATGGGTAAATAATTAGACAGTCTGGGTTCTTTAATCTTGGTTAAGAAGAAGGTGAAAGAAACAAAAAATTGCATTCTGATGGCGCTATACTTTAGCGAAATATGACAATCATTTCTATATATATATATATATATAATATATATATATATATATTTATATATATATATATATATATATATATATATATATATATGTCTGTGTGTCTGTGTGTCTGTGAAAATGATTGACATGTTTCGCCAGAAGTATACATTTATTTATAAACATAGCACCCATACTATCAATTATATATATATATATATATATATATATATATATATATATATATATATATATATATATACCAACCCCTCCGCACGAGCAGGATGTGACACAAGGTCAATTTCTTAAGCGGAGTTTAACAGGTTTGAATTCAGAGTTTTCCTTCTCCTAGACCGGTTGCCTAACCAAGGTTAAAGAGCCCAGTCTGCCATACTATTTACCCATAGCTGGAGGGAGAGTAAAATTCATACATTTCCCAAGGGTATTAGCGCTAAGTGAAATGCAATTACCACATCCAATTTATATATATATCCACCTCTCTCTCTCTCTCTCTCTCTCTCTCTCACTCTATATCTCTCTCTCCCTCTCTCTCTCTCTCTATATATATTATATGTGTGTGTGGTGTGTGTGTGTGTGTATATATATATATATGTGTGTATATATATATATATATATAGAGAGAGAGAGAGAGTGTGTGTGTGTGTGTGTGTGAGAGAGAGAGAGAGAGAGAGAAAGAGAGAGAGTATGGATGCTATATTTATAAGTAAATGCTAAAATATTGACATTTTGTTCGCTGCGGTGGGAATAGGTAAATACATGGATGGTTTGTTTTAAAAAATGTTTCCATTATCATCAGCATCATTTTTCTCTTGTTCGTTCTCATCAATATCATTATAATTAACATTGTTATTCTTCTCCATCTCACCTATTATTTGTTCTGTCTTTTATTTATTAGTATTAACATAATCTTCATCCCAACTCATCATCTACCTTACACCCTTCGCTAACTAATCAATTTCTCCCCTGCCACCTCTTCTACCCCTCTCCCCTTTGCGTAGATTTTGATAAATGTATTGAACCATGAAGAAAACCCATATTGATATAACTCATCGTTGTGGAAATAAATCTTTCCGATATGAATTTATTGCCGAGACGCTTATCAAGATTTTCTCTTGGAGTGAATTCCTACTTGCTTTCCATTGCAGTTAACCAACATAAGTTATTATTATAAATTGTATTTGCTTTTAAGAGGCTGTTCGACTGTTTACAAGAAAATATATTATGAGCATTGGCCATTAAGCGAAGGTTAACAACCTAAGCCCGATGTTCAATCCCAATTCTAATACCAACAATTATATTTACCAGACGAAACTAAGCTAATAATCTAAGGGTGTCTCTTTTAGATGTATGGTCATCGTCTTCTCTTAGCTGGAGGCTAGACGGGCGGTTGAAGAGGCCCACTCCAATCAATGGGATGGTCACGTCAAGCCTTAACAACTATATTATTGTTCCAACCCTATTGCCTTTATGGCAAACCCCCAATCCTTTTTATCATGTATGTGCTAGAATGCAGTGACCGCTTCATGTCCTGCGTATGACGTTAAACTCTATCTAATGGGGAAGTTCCAGTTCTGAAACTCTGGGGAATGTGGACTACTCCTTCATCACCATTACTCTCAGGTCCACTATGGCCCGAAATGGTAGTACCTGTTAGGGTCTTATCTGTGGGTTTGATAAAAACAACGAGTTAAAAGGTGTTTTAAAAATTGTGAGTTTGAAAAAAAATTGCATAAAACAAAATGTCTTCGGCTTAATATAACCCAACAAAAGTTGACATGCCGTAAATTCTAACCAACCAAAATCTAAGCTGTTGTTCGTTTCTCATCGTCTTGTCTTCTCTCATCTTCCTACACTGTTCCATGTTGTCTACTGGTGGAATCAAAGACAAAGATAGTTTTGTGTGCACGTATACTTTAATATCATTGACGATTTTTCTTCACATAAATTTTCTTACCTTATTCCGTACGGAAGTCGGGAATAAGACATTGAACCAGACAGCGATAATTAGATATGCATCCTCTCTGGTTTCTCGGCTAAATAAATGAAGTTCCAATCTAACTTGTAAAACCTTTAGGACTTCAGTCACCTGACTTCAATAAAAAAGCCAACTGACCTTTCAACTATCAATCATACTGATTTTACACTAACAGTTACAATCTTTAAAACTTATTTACACACCTTTTTAAAAATAGTTAAAGCTAACAAAACTTAACAAAAATCAACGTGCCTCCAATGGATTGATGTACAGGACAGTAAATAGATAAATAAAATAGCAAAAAAGTAAAAAGGACGACGTATGAAAAATAATAGATATTGGTAAAAGGTACCAGATTCTTGTCAAATGCTACTGTAATAAGTGAGGGTTATGATTGGTAATGTGTATTACGGAATATATGATCTGAATCTGTAATAATGTGATAGTTAATATGTATTTGAAAGAAAGGGATTTGCAAAATATAAGATCAAAATTCTCTAAGGTAGAATATTGAATAATGGGTTATCAATAAAATCAAAACGAATATACCAACGAACAAGTCTTGGTAAGTAAAAACTACAATATTTATACTTTCTGATTGTGTATGAAGAAACTTAAACTACAGCATAGTGAGGTTACAGGCTCACTGAGTCTGTCAAAATGGGATTTAGGCTGTGAGGGTGGTTGAGCCTATCACAAAGTGAACGAGCTACTTGCAAGGCATAACGCAAAGCCGAAATGATGAAATATCTAGAATACAAAAATAGGAAGAAAAAAACAACTATACGGATACTTTAAGCAAGAAGCTATGCAAATTGCACACGAGCCGGTTTGGACACGGTTGCGAAGAGGAAACTCGTAGAGAGAAACTGTCTCTAGTAATAGCAGCACGCAGAAAATCTCATAAGGACTAATTATGTTAAATCCAAATTGATAATAATCAGGAGAATAGCAAGTGCATTTTATGTTGTGAAAGAGATGAAATAATTAATCTCATAGGCGAATGCAGCAAACTATCACAAAAGGCACGGCGGGACGGGGAAAATGATGCACTGCGAATTGAGATATCACTAAACTGATAGTAGGTAATATACAAACCAGAATCTGTGCTTGAAAATGAGACGCATGAGATTCTCTGAGATATAAACGGATCATTCAATCAAGGCCAGTGGATCAGAACTAGAATTAATTACTCTACTCTTTTGAGATGAATCGTGATAATTTGGATTATTTGGATTATTCAAAGAGTAGGCTCCCGATTTTGAGAGGTTACCGAGTTCGACATGTAACACCTGAAGAAGGCCGGATTCCACATCAGCCGAAACGTTGTATATATAACATAAGATGAGGACACTAGTCCGAATAACCCAAACAATACATAGAATCAATTAACATGAAAAAAGTAATTGTCATCTTGTGGGTGTTTCTGTGCCAAAAGACCTCTGAGTAAAAGTAAAGGATGGGGTAAAAGTCAACAAATATCTGTACCTTGCCAGATCAGAAAAAGAATTGAAATCATCAAGCATCTTTGAAATACGTTCGAATATTTAAAAGAGCCCTGGAAACCTCAGAAGAGTTGCTGTGACTCCCAATTCAGAGAAAAACTACGAGTTACAGCTAGATTAAAAATAAAAAGGGGTAAAATAATTATGAAATGAAAATGATTGTTTATTTTTGCTAGAATATCGTGTATCAGATTCTATGTGTCAGTTCGAATATAGCGTAAAAATGAATAGAGAATGAAAAAGAATTCTGTTCAAAATTGGAGTGACCTTTTCATCTTTTTAATGAAATGCTATCATCAAACAAACGACAACGACGGGGAAATGAAAAGAAAAGGTTAATAAAAATAAAAGATGAAACATGACGTCTCAAAAAAGGAAACCCAAGAAAAAATTGTGAAACATAAAAGAAAAAAGAGAAAAAAGACCGACACAAATGGGCCATAAAATTAAAGAAAAAAACTAATAAAAATCTTATGTGGGCGTGAATAATAATAATAATAATAATAATAATAATAATAATAATAATAATAATAATAAATACTCAGTCAAAGACTACAAGCTACCGCTGGTGTGAAAAACTCGCAAGGTGTGATATAATAATCAAAACTGAAAAAACGTGAAAAACTGTAAACATACCTTGATCTTGCTAGTGCTGAAAAAGTTCTGGAAAATAAAACTGACTAAAATCGGCCAGGTTACTTACAAGAGTCCTTTTTTAAACTCAAACTCCATTGAAAAAACGATCACATAAAATTGATTCGAAAAGCTCTCCCAATAATAATAATAATAATAATAATAATAATAATAATAATAATAATAATAATGGCACACCAACTATATCCAGCTATACTTTTTGGTGATGGCAGTATACGATGTATTGCCAAGTCCCACAAATCTCCACACCTGGAAGTAAATAGTTCCCAGCTTGCCAACTTTGTGGAGGTAGAAGTTCAATGGAGCATATTCTAAGAGCGTCATGACTATTAGCGTCATGTACAGATTTTAAAAGCAATCACAGACAAATTTAAGACCATGATTCGCTCTAACAACCTAAAGGAGCACTAAACATTTTGTTACGGTTGGATAGAGTTAGAAAAAATACTACGTCTGGGCCCAAGTTTCTCTCTACTACACGATTGGGAAATGTTTGTTGATTCTCCAGATCTACTCTCATCTGCCAGTTTATTGTTGATGAGACCATACAGATATTCCTTTCCGTCTCTGTGAAGAATCCCTACACAGAGACGGAAAGGAATATCCTGTATGGTCTCATCAGCAATAAACTGGCAGATGAGAGTAGATCTGGAAGATCAACAAAAATTTCCCAATCGTGTAGTAGAGAGAAACTTGGGCCCAGGCATAGTATTTTTTTTCTAACTCTACAAAGCAAATAATTTTGTTGGAGCTGACTGTGGCGTGGGAGGATAAAGTAGAGGAAGCTAACGAAAGGAAAAGGGCAAAATATCAAGAATTAGTGGAAGATTGTAAGAAAAAAGGTTGGAAGCAAGCTGCACACCTATTGAAGTAGGGTGTAGAGGATTCGCTGCAGGACATACACAAAGCACTGAGTAATTTCGGATTAACAGCAAAACAAAGCCATCCGATATATTTAGCACATGGATTAGGAATTGAAATTTAAATTTGCAGTAATAATCTTATCCAAATTTGTCATGATTAATTAATGTGATAAACTCGATATATGTTTTGAATTTCGTCAGAGTTTGATTTGTTTAAAACTCTTTTTTGGGGGGAGGGGGTACATGTCCCTTGTGGGTTGGTGTCTGACCCTCAAATTGGGGTATAGACTTCGGATAGTGATAATATTGGGATGTCGAGTGATTTATTGCGGGACACAATTGAGAGAAACCCTCCCCCTTTTTTTCCGTGTGTGTATGTGTATAATAAGTATTTCCCTATCCACAAATTGTAAGCATTATTATCTGATTCGTTTAAGTAGCCGCTTCGTTTATGTAATTTCGTCAAAGAAAATTGTAAATAATCGTTTCTTTTAGGCAAGCCGTTCAATTTTATTTATTTGATTTTTTAAATCAAAAAACGTAAAACTAATTAATTAATGAGAATTTCTTTGTGTGTGAGATAACTGAAGAAACAATTGTGGAAAACCCCTCTCCTGAAATGAGGAAGGGAAAATAAAATAAAATAGAATTTTAAAAAATATCTTACCACGGCCAATAATTTCCTAGTAATGAAATTGGCGCCAAATTCGCGCTATTCAAAGACATATATAAGTAGCGAAATACAGAACTCCAAGGTCATTGGCTTGGGGTCACATGACTGGTAGTATAAAGCTACCTATACGGTCAGCTATAATCAATATGGAGGTGAGGTTAATCAAAGGATATTGCTAAAGGGAGGGATTTGAGTCTGAACAGTCTGGGCGAGAAAATACGATGTTGAAAGACCCGAAATTTTTAATGAACTCAGGAATATAACATTGCTGACCCTCATCATCTGAAAGATGCATTTAGCGAAATAATAATAATAATAATAATAATAATAATAATAATAATAATAATAATAAATGAGAATTGACACATTATTAGCAATATAACTCAAATGTTATTTGGGGGGATTGTGATATTGTTATTATTTTCCCTGTCTCAATTTATTATTTTTGTTAATCCACCATTATTTTCCGTCGTCTTAAAATTAGGATTTTCTCTCATTTCTTTAGCTAACGGCAGAATAATTGTCATTTTTATTAAAATAATTAGCAAGGCTGATCTGATATTTTTTGGCATTTTCCCTGTTGATGCAGTCATCATTATAAACATGTTTTCTATTCAAATATTGGATTCGTACCATCATCGCTAATTAAATGACAGTTTCTTTCGCGTGAATTTTGGAATTAATATTTCGCATTATGTTACTTCTTTCTTCTTCTTCTTCTTCTTCTTCTTCTTCTTCTTCTTCTTCTTCTTATTATTATTATTATTATTATTATTATTATTATTATTATTAGCAGTAGTAGTAGTAGTAGTAGTAGTAGTAGTAGTAGTAGAAGTATTGATACAATCGATAGTGGTTAATCGCATGATTTTTTTTCTCTGTAGTTCTTGTATTTGGCGTTAGCACACCCACGTTTACTCTACTTTTTTGTCGTTGCAATAATTATTAATTTATCATATACTACTACTATTACTACTTAAAACTTTTCCACCTAAAAAAATTGTCGTTTCGATCCATCCTTCTACTAGAAACGATGGCTCGTGCCCAAAAAAACTGGAACTAAGTAGCATAGGCGTGTTGATATAGAGGATGAGTAGTCCCCCAAGCAGCAGACTCACTTCTCCAAAGGAAAGACAAAAAAAAACACCAATTCAGTTTGGTAATGATAGTGTCACAGGAGTCGCTGGATAGCGCTGAATTCCAGCATCACACTACCTTTGGGACTCCAGCACCGTATTTGATTTCGAG
Source organism: Doryteuthis pealeii (assembly GCA_023376005.1). NCBI lineage: Eukaryota > Metazoa > Mollusca > Cephalopoda > Myopsida > Loliginidae > Doryteuthis > Doryteuthis pealeii. The sequence goes on along the minus strand of CM042161.1, from coordinate 86,980,557 downwards.
CTTTACTCCCCTAGCCTTTTCTTGAAATGAGTATAGCCACCTGGCAGGGAAAATTCTATAACAGACTTTTCCTTGTCGATATAGATTACTTTCCAAGGCTAATGAGTTCTGTCAACCTCATTTAGACATTTATATGTGTAGAAATACCCCAATACTACTATTATCGGTGTGGATGGCCGTTGGAGCTCATCCATCCTTTCACAGCTCTTGCTTTTAGGGATGCTGAGTTGTCTACACAACCACCTCACCAAATAAGCCGAGGCGTGCCTGATAAAATAGATGTTTAAAAGATTATTCGTATTAGATAGGAATAAAATCTCGTAAGAAACAACTACATAAAATATTTAAATACAGACATATAAATAACGTGGTCCATAAGTCCTAGGCACCAATTAACCCACAATTTGAAATGCCGTTAAATCAATAAATTAATCAATATTTAACTTTTATTCACAAATTTATTGATTTATTTTGCTGCATATTTGTTTTCTCTTTTTGCTTTTTTAAAAGTTGTATCTAATAGTGAGATTACAGTTCTGGGCTTTTGGAGGGTAAGTACCTTTTTATTGCAATTAATTTCAAGTTGTCTCTAACCCGGAGTTCTTGTACCTATAAAGATCCCGTTTATGGTCAAATAGATCTGTTTAAAAATGAAAAAAAAAGTTTACGGGACCAGAAAGCTATGCAGGATTTTATGACCAAATGCAAAAGTAATATTATAATTGAGCTGTAGACCAGATCGAATAACAAGAGGTTCTAAATACAGCACAGCACCTCCTCATTACAATAAAGGAGGGGTGTCGTTGGCCACACTGTCTTGTGTCGTTTACAAGTCGGCACATCACAGATTAAAACTAACCAACTGTCGTAATTGCCTTTAATTAGCATCACCAATCAATGACATTATTATTTCTAACAGAAATAGTTGTAGCTGTTGCTTTGTTTCAAAATCATTTGCTTTGCGATTGGCAAAGTTGTTTAACACGGTAATTGCTACGAGAGAGAATGGGTATTGGAGGGAAAACGAACAGACTTTCCTTTGCAAAAGATAGCTGTTAGAAATCAGTAATTTTCTCAATGCTGGTTTTTAAGGCGTAGGTGGGAAGTGAGGGGGTGAGAAAACCGTTCCGATCGCGAAAGGAAAGAGAGAACAGGTTAAAAAAGAGAGTAGAGGGTGAACAGAATTCTTCCCGGTGGGGCAGAGTGAGGTAGGTTACGTGGTTGAGGATTGAACTGGTGCGGATAAGAAAATATTGATAAATATCGGATCGATAAAATCATTGAAAATCGGTTTGAAAATTAAATGACGAAAACTAAAGAATCTAGTGACAATGGTGGGCATCCTGTGAAATTCACAGCACAAGAATTTTGAAATAAATGACTGCACAAAATTGTTGAACATTTTCCTATGTGTGTCAGATGGAGAGACCTACACAGAATATATATTACTATATATATATATATATATATATATATATATATATATATATATATATATATATATATATATATATATATATATATATATATATATATATATATATAAAAGCACGTGTGTGTCAGTTGACACACATGTCCTTCTAAATATGCATATATCATTGTAAAATATGTGTTTACAAATCGTACCCACTCAAGTTTAATATAGAGGAATAATTGAGAGATAATAAAGGATAATAATAGTTTTCCAGTAAAATCACCTCCCTATCTGTTGATATATCTTATCATAAAGGAGATTGTGTGTTTTTCTGTCTGTATGTAACTAAAATCATGTCACCACCAACGTCACAATTTCCTTTAGTTATTTAAGTTATATTATCACTTGGTATTAAATAATCATTATTTTATCTTAATTAGCATCTTATTTATTAATAATGTCTATTAGGGCCTAGCTGAGATAGAATTATCTGAAAACAGTCCATATAATTAATTTGTTTAAAATCCTGCAATGTATGTTATATATCATTAAGAAATAAATGTATATATAGTAGATGGTGTTAATAATTTAACAAAAAACCTGTTTAATAAGCAATTCTTGGTGTTATTGATCCTAATATTATTGTTTTATTCTCAAACGTATTAAAAGCAATCCTATGTATTTTTAAATCAATTTTTAAAAATTAAAAATAAGAGTAATCTTTTTTTGTTTCGTGTTTGATTTCATTTGTCATTCTAATTCATTATACTATTTAATTATTTCAAAAGATAAATACTTATGCCCGGAGGGCGCATATTCTTGCTAGTGAAAATAATTTTTGAATGTATTTTATCCAGTAAAGTTTTCTATCAATGAGCAAAAGTTTACTTTTAGTTTCTTGTATTTATATATAACGCTAACAGAACAGACATACTTCTGTATAAAGTATTCTTCAAGGAAAGGTGAGGGATATCAGACTGTTTGTTCTTTAAAACACGTATATGTGTGTGCGTATGTGTGCATATGTATGTCTGTGTGAGTGTGGGTGAGTGTGGGTTGGATAGCTTTTCAACTGTATTTAAATAATTGCCGGTCTGCATAATTTAAAAACTGCGTACGCTTCTGTTTATGTTAGCTTGTGAGACTATGAAATTGTGTTCTATGTATATTTGCAAATATGAGTGTATTTGCTGACGTCAGCGAGTAAATTTATAGACATGAAAATGAGTCATAAATAAATATATTCGATCGTATTTTCAGGAACGCTAAAATGAGTAGCCATATTTTCACATCATTGTTTCCACAATTCACTCACGCACACACACACACTATGAATAACACACACACATACCCACACACGCATATATATGTGTGTGGATATGTGTATGTTTGAGTCTATGTGGCAAGACTTTTAGAAATATATATATATATATATATGTATATGTGTGTGTGTGTGTGTGTGTGTGTGTGTATGTGTGTTGTGTGTGTGTGTGTTTTGTTGTGTTTGTGTGTGCATGTGGGTGGTTGTGGAGTAGATCTGTGTGTATGTTGCCATTTGTGATAAGTCGAACATTATACTACATAGAATCACAACAGTAAAGGATGAACATGTCGAATATATCTATCTATATATCTATCTTTATATATATAATATATATATATAGATAGAGAGAGAGAGAGAGAGAGAAGAGAGAGAGAATGAGAGAGAGACATTCAGATACAGAGAGATAACTTTCGTTACTGTGTATAACTTTAATTTGACCAAATTTATAGATTAGAAAATTCAAACCACGCACACACACGCACACACACACACATACAGACAATCGCACTTTTATTTTTTCTACTTATTATAGTGTACAATACATTTAAGGTGCAACAATTGGTTTCTAGGCAGTATCAAGGATACTGCCTAGAAACCAGTGGTAGCAGTTGCATCTTAAATGTATTGTACACCATAATAAACAAATACAGCTCTTAGAAAAGTAATCGAGCACTTTATTCGTATCCTGCATGTCTTGTTCGTCTTACTCGGGTGGTCTATGTGGTAGGAGACAAGTGGCCGTGCAACTTCTTTGTTTAGTTCACATAAAGCTATTTCATTACGTGCTTCGTAAGCGTCCAAGTGGCGCAGCCATAGATTAGCTTTGGCACAGTGCTTGGAATAATGTATATATGTAATTTCTCTATATTTGTTTCTAATGAATTTGAATGACTTAATTCCCTCGTATTTGGCTATATCCATGCAAGTATAAAGGCAGATATTTTTTCTTAGCCAATTCTGATTCTAATAGACTCACCCTTATGTTAGAGAAGTGAAACATTTAAATGACCTGTTGTCAGCATTCTAATGTCAGATCGCAGAGAGTTCCTTTGGTGGTCTTGTTGATACAATGCCTGAACGGGTAAGCATATTTGTTGGCATGTGTAGGACCGATACCTTATTAGGCAGTTAGCCAACATATTTTGCCTCATCAGTGTAATATCTAAATATTTGGGTACTGAGGCGAAAGGCTAACCGAAAGAAGCAATTTCTCTAACTATTTCTGAATCTCTCTCTCTCTCTCTCTCTCTCTCTTATATATATATATATATATATATATATATATATATATATATATATATAGTTAATCTTTTTTAGTAGTATATAAGCTAAAAACAAACAAGATGCAAAACATTATTCATTTTATTGCTGAACATCCCGGTTTCATAAATATATGCCATAAACAAACTAGA
>CM042161.1:86948907-86971407 GCA_023376005.1 Doryteuthis pealeii | reverse complement strand
GAATTTAGCTTTTTAAATAAAGATGTCATAGAAGTATATCAAGTCGTGCCTTCATTTCTAAGTACAAATCAATGGACACATAGATAAAGAAAGAACCAATAAATCCAAAGAAACGGTTAAATCGAACTAAATTCCACCATCGTATTTCACCCCGAAAGAGAAAAATACCAAAGATCAGGGATTTAACCGAATTTAATGAAATTTTCAGTGTTAATATATTAATGAATAAAAGATATAATGCACCCGTTATTTCATTTAAAGACTTAGATTTTTTTTCAGGTCAGTTAACTTTGGATCTGTGTTACGACTCAAAGATACTTGGTTAAAAAATAACTAGTGCATTATATTCTTTATTTATTAATGTATCAACACTGAAAATTTCATTAAATTCGGTACATTACCTGATTTTTAGAATTTTTTTCTTTCGGGGGGGGGGGATACGATGTCAGAATTTAATTTCGATTTAACCAAAGAAAAGCCCAAGAAGTTTCAGGCCAGAAGAGAGGATTTATCCAGAATAGAACATAACAAAAAGAAGAAAAGTAATAATTGGTTTATAATATTAAGAAATGTATAGAAGGCTATGCAACATGCATTTAAATGTGGCGCTCCAGTTCTGTGGCTGAGTACTCCATCATTATCATTATTCCCAGGTTCACTCTATATTATATATCATAAAGTTTTAGAACATAGTAGAGTTGCACCTATGGATACAATTCACCTGTTTAAAAAAATTGCTATTCAATAGAAATACTTGAAACCACACAATTGTGTGCAAAGTATTACATAGAAATACTTGATATCATATAACTTTTAAGAACAAACATAGATAAACGCAGAAGGTACGTGATTCCCTAACCTATAATAAAAAATAACCTTAAACGGGTTGACATAGCGTTAAAATCAATTTGCCATTCGGCACACGTCATATCTGCTATTAATGACTTTTGTTAACATTGGTATCCTCACACACACACACACACACACACACACACACACACACAAACACACATATATATATATATATATATATATATATATATATATATATATATATATATATATATATATATCAAACCCTCCATATGAGCAGGATATGACACAAGGTAAATTTTTTAAGTGGATTTTAACAAGTTCGAAATTTTATTTCTAGTTTGGTTACCTAACTAAGTTTTAAAAATACAGCTTTCCTAGTATTTTACCCATAGCTGGAGGGAGTGTAATTAGATGCATACGTTTCCCACGGGTATTAGCAATGTGTGAAATGCTTACAGCCTCATTCAGAATTTGAACTCGGGTCGACGAGTCTATTTCATAAGATTCTAACCATTATATATATATATATATATATATATATATATTTATATATATATATATATATATAATATATATGAGATTTATCCAAAACTTGGTAGTAAGGGATGATTCTATATGTGATTTTAAGATCCACTGTACTAATATTGATGATCCAGTATGTATAAATACAGTGAATCATTAAATCACTAAAGAGAGCTCAATGTAAAATAACCTTTTAGATTATATACAGAGCAATATTTATCAATTAACCTGATAAATTTATTAAATTGATATATATATATATATATATATATATATATATATATATATATATATATATATATATATATATATATATATATATATATATATATATATATGGCAGGGGGGGAGTAAGAAAAGATGTAAAACCAATTTGGGTAAGTTTTTTATGTATAAATTTATTATGACTTAGGTAAGCATAATAACAATTTATTGTCAACTTAAAACTGATCCTAATGTACTGTTCAATTGTAAGTTATAACTAATAATATTTCCCTATTCACACAACTGTTATGTTTTCAAATCATTTTAATTCTTTGCTTAGATAACATCGAACAACTTTTATTTCCTACATTTTAAATATTCAATACGATCGGTGTTCCTAAATTTCTTTACCTGGTAATCTGTGTTACATAATGAATAGGGAAAGCTTATCATTCGGACCGATCAAAAAAAAAACGTGAAGTAGTATTTTCATGTCGATCAAGGAACTACCTATCCTTTGAAAAATAGTTGCCCACCCAAAATGGATAAGGTGTTTTGTAGCCACGAAATGTAGGCAGTTATCTGTCGCCCTCCTGGTAAGCAAGTGACCTTTTTCATTGGTCCTTACCCCTCTGTAGAAGATGAAGTCGTTTATTTTAAGTTCTTCTAACAAGATGAGAGAATTGTCATGACATCCCAGTGACTTTAGATTATGGAATACTTTCTTATATCGATGAACCTGTTCATGTCAATTGCGGTCATTTTCTCTGTGGGAACAGGTTATTGATTTCGGAAAAATACATTAAGAAATAATGGTGAATAAATTGATAGGATAAATGTCATAGCTACCTGTCTAAATTTAAATGATCTCATTATATTTTAGTTGATACCTTTGCCCCAAGAAGTTATACAATTTAATATCAATTTACCTCTATCATAATAAAGTAAAAGGCTCTCTTTCATATCTCTATCTATCTATCTATCTATCTCTCTCTCTCTATATATATATATATATATATATATATATATATATATATATATATAGTTAAAGTAATATTGGCTGAGTGGCCCATAGTCGGTGGCAGCCGGACAGCAAGGGAACCTATCCCCTTTTCACTAGCGCCAGAACAGAGATATTGTTTTTGATGAAATGGCCCACTACACCCTCTGAGCGTCCCACTTTACCGCTCAGATCAGATAACCCAATCTGTACAACTCATGCATTAAGTTGGCGGGAACCGGTATCGAATCAGGAACCTTGCGATTTCTAGGCTAGACGTCTACCAACTGAGCTATACCGGCCCCTGTGTGCGTGTGTGTTTATGTGTAAGCGTCAATAAATGTATATCTAAATATTCAGGTGTCATGTATGTCAGGGTATATATATATATATATATATATATATATATATATATATATATATAATAATCAGGTGAAGATGTCATTTGAAACATCTTCACCTGATGAATGCATCGTATGAAACCAATATGGTTGTAAATGTTCCTTTGTCACCCAATAAATAGATATGTAAAACCTATATATTTATCTTAATATATTATATAACAGCTCTATTTTATATTGAGCACTCTACCAATTAATACTGCCTTTGGTACACCATTCCAGCAAAAGCTGAAATAGTGACCATCTCACACTACAGTATATATATATATATATATATATATATATATATATATATATATATATATATATATATAAAATAGTAAAGTCTAATGAGTCAGAGACTATCTACCAAGGTTTCTCCTAATGGATCATCAGGATAATTCTATATCAGAATTATCCTGATGATCTATTAGGATAACCTAGGTAGATAGTCTCATTAGGCTTTACTATTAATATTTGCTATACTCAGTGTAATTAGGACTTTAGTATATTTAACTTAGGCAGCTCTTTCGGTATTTTTTTCTTTTGGACATAACGTTAGTGCAAGCAGATTATTTTTCAGTGGAGCATATGTTTTGTTTTTTCTTTTTTTATGTAATTTAAATTGGGTCATCTATTAAGTTTAAGTCTATTTCTGCCCATATGTATATGTATACTGATATGAGTTCCATTAGTCCGGTAAATGTTATTAAAAATATTTTCAATAAAATGTCGTGGTCCTATTAAAACATATGTATATACATATTCATATGGGTAGAAATAGATCTATAACTGCTAATAAGACCAATTCCAAGTTTTTCCTTAATCAAATATATTGCTCTTTACAAAATCATTGAACATTGAGCTTTCAACCTGTGCCATACCAAATTTTAACATTCCGTTCTATAAAATGCCAACCTTAGAATCAGGCTAACACCAGTATGGGGGGTATCAGTGTTTTGTCTTGGTAATAGTCTCTCTCTCTCTCTCTCTCTCTCTCTCTCTCTCTCTCTCTCTCTCTCTCTCTCTCTCTCTCTCTCTCTCTCTCTCTCTCTCTGTGGTGTGTGTGTGTACGTCTACTTATCCATATACGGGATCGATAAATTGATAGATATAATATATATATATATATATATAATATATATATTATATATATTTGTTTTGGTATCACTCTCGCTCATCTCTTCTCTCTCTCTCTCTCTCTCTTCCTCTCCTCTCTCTCTCTCTCTCTCTCTCTCTCTCTCTGTACGTCTACTTATCCATATACGGGATCGATAAAAATTGATAGATATAATATATACATTTATATATATAAATATAAATATATATATATATATATATATATATATGTTTTGGTATCACTCTTGCTCCATCTCTCTCTCTCTCTCTCTCTCTCTCTCTCTCTCTCTCTCTTCTCTCTCTCTCTCGCTTGCTTTACCTTTAGGTCTATATATCCATATATTTGATAGATAAATAGAATATGCTGTCAGACACATTGATAGACGTGCTAAATTTATAGTTATAAAGATACTTAGAACGTATAAGAATTCTCATAAATATCACTGTGCGTTCAACTGCTTATTTATGATGCCATCCACCTTCAGATGCCATAGTTCAGTTCTTTTGTTTGATGCGTGATTTATATTGACTTTTTATGATGCTTTCACTTTATTGCTCAATATAATCAACACGTGACAAATTGTGATGCGATACAGTGGTGAGTATTGCTTAGAAACCAAAACTCATTGTTCTTTCAGATTGAAATAGAAAAATTGTTGTCTAAGGAGTTATCACACACAGATGTTCGATATGTTTCACCTTTGTTATTTTTAACTTTCAAACTGAATTTAATTTTATTGATGCATGTTAATAAGTTGTTTGTTTTTTTTTTTTCATCATAGAAGGTAAACTGAGATTTCGTATTAAAATTTAGTTGGATATCTATGTAGTACTGTCTTATTATTGTTTTAATCTTATCATAATGGATATTCGGCGGTCTGTCTGTCTGTCTGTCTGTATCCGAAAATACGTCACTGCTTACACATCACAGTACCTCAGGTATTGCGTAAGATTATCATGAGTGTTTAATTCATAGTCAAAAATTCTTCGATAAAACCAATTAGCGTTTATCACTTCCACTCACTCCACCTCTCTGCTAAACAATATTTCCCCCATCTTTCTTTTTTTTCTGACTTTCTTTATCTTTCTTATATTTTTCTGTGTAGTATGTCTTTTTCTTGTCCTTTTTGTTTCTTTATAATAAAAAACGGAATTGTCCCTTATTCAAACTGAGGTGACAACACTCATAAGACCATGAGAATTCGGAGGATGAGAAAACACCAGGTCACAAGGATTTACATTTTTTGCATTTCATTTTGGACAAGTTGGTCCAATTTTAACACAGATTGGTAACGGTCTGTACGACCGTTACCATCTGGTTAAGGAACATGATTAATTAATCTATAGAAGTTTTATCCCTCAGGCAGAAATATGAGACATCGAGGAAAATTCCATTCACATAAACAAATGCTTCCGTTGCTAAAACGGTTGCACAGTCTGTAAAATATAACACCATGAAGAGACATGTAACACTATAACTTAACAAATACAAAAGAAAGAGAAAGTTAAAACGAAACGTGCAAAGAATCCGATTGATTTCGTAGTAATGAATAAGAAAAATGTTCATGGAAATGTTTCCTCACCCGGGTAAATTCCATAGTTACTATGCGCCGTTCAGGCACGAATCCTTTTCTAAAATTGAGACACGGACTTATGTTGACAACTTTCTTAGAACTGGAATCTAAAACCTGAATGTACAAAATAACGCTAATCTTACCGACAGAACGAACGATGTCTAAAACGTCTTTCAAGAAATTTTTGAATATTTCTTCTGTGGTTTTCTTTCTTTTTTTTCCCAATCTTTTTTCTCGCTTCTTGTAAGACAATGCGCGTTTCAAACTCTGCTGGCATTCTCACCCGTCGAATTTGATCACTTTTTTCGTCCTTCACATCTTTGTCTATCTTCTCCTTCGTTGTGGCATTCTTAAGCTTTTTTCAAACAAACCGAATATCTTCTCTTAATGTATTCACTTCTAATTCTCTTGCCATTTCGTTTTTTTTTATTACTTTTTTTTCTAATTCTTTTATTGCCGTAATAAACGTGTTGAAGTGATTGTCATGTTTAGAGACGTACGAATCTACACTTGTAAACGAAAGTATCCGTATATAGATTTTACCTAAAACTTAAAAGAAAATTAATGGTTGGTTTGTTAAAATATAATAAACAGTTCCAAATGGTGCAAGCTGTAGAGTAGCTACGTGACACCGTCCTGGCTAAGAAGTCCATTAAAGTGATTATATTTTTTTATGATGATATTTACATAAATTTAGCTTAAGTGTATGTTTTATATCCTCTCTGGTAATCGTATTTATTTTCCCCGAACATCCTGATATTTTTGCTTTGATAAAAACATAACTCAAACTGATAGCCAAGTATGCAAGCGCTATGATAGTACCCTGACAATGATAAATGTGATATTGTGCTGAAAATAATGTTGGGGAGTAAAATATTACTTTGAAAAATAAAGAAGGGAAAAAAAAAAAAAAAAAAACCAAACGTGAAATCAGAAAAATATTGTTGAAAAATAAAAAGCTCGTCCCTACAAATTCATTCTATTTTTCTTGAATCTTTCTACAATTGATCTGTCAAACGTTGGTTCTTGTATCCCTACATTTCATACACCACCTCCACCCACGTCTCCCACAGTTAGTGGTTTGCAGCCATTGTTTTTGTGGTGTCCTAACATTTTTCACCTGCCTTTTGTTTCACCATCTAGGATTTATCGATAAAATATACATATTTTACCAATGATCCGAACGCTAGGAGCGTGGACACAAGGTAAATTTCTTAAGCGGAGTTTTAACAGGTTTGAATTCATTTTACTTTTCCAAGACCAGGTTGCTTAACCAACGGTTAATGAGTGCAGTCTGCCCTACTATTTGTCCATAGCTGAAGGGAAAATAGTTTGATTCATATCTTTGCCAAAAGGTAATTAATGCTATGTAAAATGTTCAGGATTCGAAAACTCGTGTCGTTGATGACCATTTCTAACGACGGTAACTATTCATATACCCTATCTCCAAATTGATTTAATTAATGTTTATGACACGCCACACAACAATAATTGACAAATATCAAACTGACTAAACAAGTTGATGATCCCGGATCCTCTGTATCAGAGTGGGATTTTTCTTTTATAAAAATATATGCTAGTCTTTAATTTTTCATTAGAAACTATGGATTACCCGTTGATCAAGATAAAATCTTAGATATTGTATTTTAATTTTACATTTTTATATTTTTTGTCCGCTCATTATATAATCATATTCTTATAATTTAAGAATGCAAGTATCTTTATAAAATAATTTCGTTTAAAATACTAAATTTTCAAATTTTTTCTAAATGGTGAAATATATTATTATTTTCGCTTAACGACGTAGAAAAATCCGGTCTTTTTGTTCATAGTCAGATCATTCGTTTTATTTTAAAATGACGCCTGATGTTTTTTGAAAACAGGTCGTATGAAAAACGACGCATTACGAGTGGCCTAATAATCAATTAGGCATTCTGCTATGGGTTCGATATCTTGCCTACTAATTTATCACGATCTGTGATTTTTTTGCTCATGTTATGAATAGATTTATACACGTGACATAGTAATCCTCCCCCGAGGACTCTATACATTTATTCAACTACCTGTCGAAAATGTTAATGATACCGACAGGGCTCCATGGAATCAAATTTGGAGAAGCCATTAGCTTTTCCACTATTATATTTAGAAGATATAATTTAATTTACTGTGACCCTAAATCAACTATCAGTAATAATAAATGAGTTTTGTAATCCGCGATAAAGTTCAAGAAATAAAAAAAAAATCCTTAAACATAATCGTTATAATTTTTAAAGTGTATATTGGTAGTACAGAGTTTATCTGGCTTTGGACAGATCTATATAGACGCAACTTCGGTAGCCATTTGCATTCCATTCTTTTTGCCATTTATACGAGATGTTATCTTCGTGTTTCCTAAGTTACAAAGGAGTGACCTTATTGTAGCATTATGGTTTAGCAAGCTCATCTTCACAGATGCCATTCCTACTGAGAAGTGAGATTTCATTCTTAAAACCAGATTTCGCTTCGCTCTTCAGCTTTGTTTCAAAATGTAAGCAAACATTTTAATTAGAAAAAGTACTCGCATGATGCTGATGGTCAACATTTTAGTTTTATCAGAACTCATTTTTTTTAGGGAGTTTGATTTTGGACCAAAATATCTCACAATTCTCCACGAATACATTGATACTTTGGAACTGAGATCGCTTCTAACCAGATTCCTGATACTTGCAGCTTTTTTTTCTAACTTTAAGCTTTAGCTTAACATATAAGTGGTATCTAAATAGTCTAATGATCAACAAATTAAGACGAAACAGGCCATCTATTAGGTGGTTTTTCCTAACGAGATACGGTTGAATCTAGTAGTCAGATGTGAGGTACTTATTAAGGATTGAAGCAAGGGGTAGTAAAAGCCGTATTAACCATTACTTTTCCAGACAATAACGGGACATAGGCTATGGAAATACGGATATATTAACAAGATTATATTTATATCGCTGTGGGAGCGATGAATATTTTTTAACAATGTGGGTTTATAGTCCTTTGATAATAATTGATTCGTTAATTTCTCAAAAAATTCGGCCTGATTTTTCTAGGATATTTCCTTTTAATTTTAAAGAAGAGATTTAAGGTGACAACGTTCATTTGCTACGCATTGAGGTCCAAATTCTGTACCTTCAGGTTTCAAGCAGCATGCACTAATGGGATCTAACTGAGAAGCGGAGTAGTGCATATCGGTAACCTTTTGCGTGTTTGCTTGTCGCTCATGCTGCTTACCCGGCTTGGAAACGCCGAAATTCTTTCATTACACCGGCCATTCTCTTTTCTTGTGACGTTTCTGCTAGTAGCTAGTTATTGCAACTCCAGAGATCTTGATACGCAACCTGAGGGAGAGTTGCTTCATTTTGTATTCATACCCGCTTGCGTGGATCACGGCACCGATTTTCTGCTGGGGGACGGCAGACATTTATCCAACAATCCTTTGTTGATACCCAGCGAGCTAGGTATGATGTCCGTGACATGACCGGAAGTATTCATAATGGGATCTTTACGCCAAGGTTGAAATACTTTGAAAAATACAAAACTAGATCCATGCGTTGGCAATTACTCCTACCCCTAACAACGTCCATTCGTTTACAACCTTACTACTGGCTAATTTCAAATGAAGAAATTATTTTAAAAAAATTAAACACCTAAGTTTGAGTTTGAGTTTTTTTGGGTTTTTTAACGGCATATTGCCAACTCGCCTGTGGGGTCATTTATCCAGAAAAGTAATCATATAGAAAATTGTTTTTTCCAGTGTATGTTTAGTCTTTAAAATAATGGTTTTATGGAGGTTATTTTCGGTTATGTTTTGTTAGATCTTGTTGAATAAAGTTATTTTTTTTAGAAAATTTAAAAATATTGGTCTGATTATATTTGGTGGCAGGTTTGTCTGAGAACCGTTACAGTTTAGGAAATGTGTTTGTGAGCGTGTACTTTGCATATTGGGCATATTGGGGCATCGCCTCTTTTTTTTTTTAAAAAAAATGGGGGGGGTGAAAAAGAAAAATGGAAAAAAAAAAGATGTGTGTGCCCATACGCAGTCTAGAGAGTATCACTTCTTTTCTGTTTTTTCTGTGGGCCTTGCTGGCCACTTACCAATAATTCTTGTATCTCATGGAGCTTATAATGAATCTGAAATTATGCATGATTTTTGCCATTTGTCTCCGAATATTGGAATTTGTTGATAGCTTGGTTTTAAATGGGATTTTTGTGTTAGTCAAATGTCTAACCTTGCAATCGTTGTCTGTCTTTCATTTCCTTGTTCCGATGTGACTGCACTAAGGTAAGCATTATGTACCATGTCGCAAAATGATCAATAACTGTATTGAATAAGAACAAGTTTGCCCAAATGGTACATAATGCTTACCTAGGTGGCAGTCCACATCGGTATACAAGGAAATGAAAGAAGCATGACAACGATGCAAAGGTAGACATGACTAACACCAAAAATCCCATTTAAAACCAGCTATCAACAAATTCATATCGGACAAATGGCAAAAATCATGGCATAATCAGAATTCATAATAAGCCTCCATGAGATACAAGAAGTTATTGGTAAGTGGCCAGCAGGCTCAACAGAAAAAAACAGAAAAGAAAGTGATAGCTCTCTAGACGCGTAATTGGGCACACACATCTTCCATTCTCACAATTTAAAAGAGGGATGGGCGCCCAAATATGCCCAATTGCAAAGTACGCTTTCCACAAACACATCTTCCTAAACTGTAACGGTCTCGACAACCTGCACCAAATTATAATCAAGACAATTATTTTAAATTTTCTAAAAAAATAACTTTTTCAAACAAGATCTAACAAAACATAACCGAATACCTCCATAAAACCATTATTTTAAAAAAGAACTAACATACATGGAAAACATCTCTATATATACTTTTCTGGCATTAAATGACCCACAGAGTTTTGATATAGCCGTTAAAAAACAAACTCAAACTCAAACTTAGGTGTTTAATTTTTTAAAATATATATATATAAATATATATATATAGAAATTAGGCAGTAGTAGTGTAAACGAATGGAGTTGTTAGGTAGGGAGTAATGCAAAGCGCAATGGATCTAGTTTTTGTATTTCAAGTATTTTCAACCTTTGCGTAAAAATATTCCATTATGAATACTTCCGGTCTGTCACGGACATTCATCAGCTCGCTGGGTCTATCTAACAAAAGAATTGTTGGCATAAATGTCTGGTCCCCCCAGCAGAAAATCGTGGTGATCCACGGCAAGCGGTATTGAATATCAAAATGAAGCAACTTCTCCCTCAGGTTGGTATCAAGATCTCTGAGTTGCAATGAACTAGCCTCTAGAGAGAGACACGTCACAAGCAAAGAGTAATGGCCGGTGTATGAAGAACATTTCGGGGTTTCCAAGGGCGGGTAGCAGCTGAGGACAAGCAAACACGCAAAAGGTACCGATATGCCTTACTTCCGCTTCTCCAGTTAGATCCATAGTGCATGCTGCTTGAAACCTGAGGTACAGAATTGGACTCAATGGTTAGCAATGAACGTGTCACCTCTTAATCTCTTCTAAAATAAAGAAATATCATGAAAATCAGCCGAATTTAGAAAATTAACGAATCAATATTTATTCAAAGGACTATAAACCCAATTGTTAAAAAATATTCGTCGTCCCACAGCGAATAAATATAATCTTTGTTTAATATGGACCGTATTCCATAGCCTATGTCGTTATTGTCTGAAAAGTAATGGTTAATACGGCTTTTACTACCCTATTGCATTCAATCCTTAATAAGTGGACCTCACATGTGACCTAGATTCAACCGTATCTCGTGAAAACCACCTAATGATGGCCTGTGTTGTCTAATTGTTGATCATTAGACTATTAGATACCACTTATATGTTAAGTAAAGCTTAAAGTTAGAAAAAAGCTGCAAGTATCAGGAATCTGGTTAGAAGCGATCTCAGTTCCAAGTATCAATGTATCGTGAGAATTGTGAGATATTTTGTCAAAATCAAACTCCCTAAAAATGGTCTGATAAACTAAAATGTTGACCATCAGATCATGCGAGTACTTTTTCTAATTAAAATGTTGCTTACATTTGAAACAAAGCTGAAGAGGAAGGAAATCTGGTTAGAAGTGATCTCACTTCTCAGTAGGAATGGATCTGTGAGATGAGCTTGTAAACCATAATGCTACAATAAAGGTACTCCTTTGTAACTTAGGAAACACGAGATAACCATCTCGTATAAATGGCAAGAATGGAATGCAAATGGCTACCAAATTGGTCTATATAGATCTGTCCAAAGGCAGATCACTCTGTACTACCAATATACACTTAAAAATTATACGATTATGTTAAAGGGATTTTTTTTATCTTGAAACTTTTCGCTGATACTAAACTCATATTATTACTGATAGTGATTAGGGTCACAGTTAAATAAATTATATCTCTAAATATAATAGTGAAAACTAAGGCTTCTCAAATTGATTCACATGGACCCCTGGGGTATCATTAACATTTCGACAGGGTGAATAAATGTATATGAGTCCTCGGGGATGGATTTACTATTTTACGTGTATAAATCTATTCATAACATGAGAAAAAATCACCAGATCGTATAAATTAGTAGGCAGATATCGAACCCATAGCAGAATGCCTGGTTGATTTATTGGCCACTCGTAATGCGTCGTTTTCATACGACCTGTTCAAAACATCAGGGTCATTTAAATAAACGAATGATCTGACTATGAACAAAAAGATCCGGATGTTTTCTACGTCGTTAAGGCGAAAATAATAATATTTTCACCATAGAAAAAATTTGAAAATTTAGTATTTTAAACGAATTATTTTATAAAGATACTGCATTCTTAAATTATTAAGAAATGATTATATTAATGAGGACAAAAATATAAAAATGTAAAATTAAAATACAATATCTAAGATTTTATTTCTTATCAACGGTAACATATTTCTAATGAATAAATTAAAGTTAGATTATTATAAAAGAAAAATCCCACTCTGATCAGAGAGATCCGGATCATCACTTGTTTAGTCAGTTTTGATATTGTCAATTATTTGTTGTGTGGGTGTCATAACATAATTAAATTCAATTTGGAGATAGGTGGTATAATAGTTACCGTCGTAGGAAATGGTCATCACGACACGAGTTCGAATCCTGAACATTTTACATAGCATTAATACCTTTGGCAAAGATATGAATCAAACTATTTTCCCTTCAGCTATGGACAAATAGTAGGGCAGACTGCACTCATTAACCTTGGTTAAGCAACTGGTCTTGGAAAAGTAAAACTGAATTCAAACCTGTTAAACTCCGCTTAAGAAATTTACCTTGTGTCACGTCCTACGCGTTCGGATCATTTGGTAAATATGTATATTTTATCGTAATCCTAATGGTGAAACAAAGGCAGGTGAAAATGTAGACACCACAAAACATGGCTGCAAACCACTAACTGTGGGAGGACGTGGGTGGTGTATGAAATGTAGGGATACAAAGAACAACGTTTGACAGATCAATTGTAGAAAGATTAAGAAAAATTAGAATGAATTTGTGGGACGAGCTTTTATTTTCAACAATATTTTCTGATTTCACGTTTGTTTTCCTTCTTTATTTTTCAAAGTAATATTTTACTCCCAACATTATTTTCAGCACAATATCACATTTATCATTGTCAGGTACTATCATAGCGCTTGCATACTTGGCTATCAGTTTGATGTTATGTTTTATCAAAGCAAAATATCAGGATGTTCGGAAAATAAATACGATTACCAGAGAGGATATAAAACATACACTTAAGCTAAATTTATGTAAATATCATCATAAAAATATAATCAGCTTTAATGACTTCTTAGCCAGGACGGTGTCAGTACTACTCTACAGCTGCACCATTTGGACTGTGTTATTATATTTTAACAAACCAAACATTAATTTCTTTTAAGTTTAGTAAAATATATATACATACTTTCGTTACAATTGTAGGATTCGGTACGTCTCTACATGCAATCGACTTCAACACGTTTATACGGCAATAAAAGAATTAGAAAAAAGTATAAAAAAACAAATGCAAGAGAATTAAAGTGAATACATTGAAGAAGAAGATATTCGGTTTGTTGAAAAAGCTTAAGAATGCCACAACGAAGGAGAGATAGACAAAAGATGTGAAGGAGAAAAAGTGATCCAAATTCGACGGGTGAGAATGCAGCAGAGTTTGATAACGCATTGTCTTACAAGAAGGAGAAAAAAGATTGGGGAAAAAAAAGAAAGAAAACCACAGAAGAAATATTCAAAAATTCTGAAGACGTATTTAGACGTCGTCGTCTGTCGGTAAGATTAGCGTTGTACATTCAGGTTTTAGATTCAGTTCTAAGAAAGTTGTCAACATAAGTCCGTGTCTCAATTTTAGAAAAGATTCGTGCCTGAACGGCGCATAGTTAACTATGGATTTACGGGGAGAAACATTTCCATGAACATTTTCTTTTCATACTACGAAATCAATCGGATTCTTGCAACGTTTCGTTTAACTTTCTCTTTCCTTTGTATTTGGTAGTGTTAGGCATGTCTCTTCATGGTGTTATATTTTACAGACTGTGCAAGTTTTAGCAAGGAAGCATTTGTTAGTGAATTGGAATTTTCCTCGATGTCTCATATTTATGGCCTGAGGATAAACTTCTATAGATTAATAATCATGTTCCTTAACCAGATGGTAACGGTCGTACAGACCGTTACCATCTGGTTAAAATTGGGACCAACTTGTCCAAGATCAAATGCAAAAATGTAAATGCTGGTTACCTGGTGTTTCTCATCCTCCGAATTCTCATGTCTTATGAGTGTTGTCACCTCAGTTGAATAAGGGACAATTCCGTTTTTATTATAAAGAAACAAAAAGGAAGAAAAAGACATACTACACAGAAAATATAAGAAAGATAAAGAAAGTCAGAAAAAAAAGAAAGATGGGGAAATATGTAGAGAGAGGGTGAGTGAGTGGAAGTGATAACGCTAATCTGTTTTAATCGAAGAATTTTGACTATGAATTAAACACTCATTGATAATCTTACGCAATAGCTGAGGGTACTGTGATGTAAGCAGTGACGTATTTTCGGATACAGACAGACAGACAGACCCCGAATATCCATTATGATAAGATTTAACAATAATAAGACAGTACTACATAGATATCCAACTAAATTTTAATACGAAATCTCAGTTACCTTCTATGATGAAAAAAAAACAAACAACTTATTAACATGCTCAATAAAAATTTTAAATCAGTTTGAATTAAAATACAAAGGTGAAACATATCGAACATCTGTGTGATAAACTCCTTAGACAACAATTTCTATTTCAATCTGAAAGAACAATGAGTTTGGTTTCTAAGCAATACTCACCACTGTATCGCATCACAATTTGTCACGTGTTGATTATATTGAGCAATAAAGTGAAAGCATCATAAAAAGTCAATATAAATCACGCATCAAACAAAAGAACTGAACTATGGCATCTGAAGGTGGATGGCATCATAAATAAGCAGTTGAACGCACAGTGATATTTATGAGAATTCTTATACGTTCAAAGTATCTTTATAACTATAAATTTAGCACGTCTATTCAATGTGTCTGACAGTATATCTATTTATCTATCAAATATATGGATATATAACCTAAAGTAAAGCAAGCGAGAGAGAGAGAGAGAAGAGAGAGAGAAGAAGAGAGAGAGAGAGAGAGAGGGAGAGATGAGAGAGATGAGCGAGAGTGAACCAAAAAACAATATATATATATATATATATATATATATATATATATTTTATATTTATATTATATATATAAATGTATATATTAATATCTACAATTTATCGATCCCGTATATGGATAAGTGACGTTACAGAGAGAGAGAGAGAGAGAGAGAGGAGAGAGAGAAGAGAGAGAGAGAGAGAGAGAGAAAGAGGACTGGACCAAAGACAAACACTGATACCCCCCATACTGGTGTATCCTGATCTAAGGTTGAACATTTATAAGAACGGAATATTAAAGTGGGTATGGCACAGGTTGAAAGCTCAATTGTTCAATATTGGGGTAAAGAGCAAATATATTTGTTAAGGGAAAAACGTAGAACGTCTTATTAGCATTATAGATCTATTTAAATTACATTAAAAAGAAAAAAAACATATGCACCACTGGAAAAATGATGCTTGCATTAACGTTATGGCCAAAAAAGAAAGAATACCGAAAAGCTGCCTAAGTTAAAATATTATAAAGTCCTAATTACACTGGTATAGCAAATATTATAAGTAAAGCCCTAATGAGACTAATCTCCCTAGGTGTCCTAATAGATCAGGGCAGGATAATCTGATATTAAAATTTATCCTGATATCCATTAGGAGAAAACCTTGGTTAGATAGTCTCTGCTCATTAGGGCTTTACTATTATATATATATATTAATATATATATATATATATATATATATTATATATATATATATATACTGTAGTGTGAGATGGGGCACTATTTCAGCTTTTGCTTGAATGGTCTACCAAAGGCGAGTATTAATTTGGTAGATGCTTCAATATAAAAATAGAGCTGTTATATAATTTAATAAGATTAAATTATATTAGGTTTTACATATCTATTTATTGGGTGACAAAGGAACATTTTACAACCATATTGCTTCATGCGATGCATTCATCAGGTGAGATGTTTCAAATGACATCTTCACACTGATATTATATTTATATATAATATAGATATATATATATATATATTATATATATATTATACCTGAACATACATTGACACCTGAATTATTAGATATACATTTATATTGACGCTTACACATAAACACACACGCACAGCAGGTGGCCGGTATAGCTCAGTGGGTAGACGTCTAGCTAGAATCGCAAGGTTCCTGATTCGATACGTTCCCGCCAACTTAATGCATAGTTGTACAGATGTGGTTATCTGATCTGAGCGGTAAAGTGGGACGCTCAGAGGGTGTAGTGGGCCATTTCATCAAAAAACAATCTCTCTGTTCTGGCGCTAGTGAAAAGGGGATAGTTCCCTTCTGTCCGGCTTGCCACCGACTATGGGCCACTCAGCCAATATTACTTTAACTATATATATATATATATATATTAATATATAATATATATATATATAATTATATTAGATAGATAGATAGATAGATACATAGATAGATAGATAGATATATGAAAGAGAGCCTGTTTAATTTATTATTATAGAGTTAAATTATATTAAATTGTTATTTACTTCTTGGGGCCAAAGTATCAACTAAAATATAATTGAGATCATTTAAATTGAGACAGGTCTGTACATTTATCCTATCATTATTCACCTACTATTTCTTAATGTATTTTTCGAAATCAATAAACCTGTTCCCACAGAGAAAAAATGACCGCAATTGACATGAAACAGGTTCATCGATATAAGAAAGTATTCCAAATTAAGTCACTGGGATTGCATGACAATTCCCTTACCCTGTTTAGAAAAACTTAAGAATAAATGACTTCATCTCTGCAAGGGGGGGGGGGGGGGGGGGGGGGGTGGGTTAAGAACCAATGAAAAGTCACTTGCTTATCGCGAGGCCGACAGATAACACCTACATTTCGTGGCTACAAAAAAAACGTATCCATTTTGGGTGGGCAACTATTTTTCAAAGGATAGTAGTTCCGGATCGACATGGAAATACTATTTCACGTTTTTTTTTTTTTGATAGGTTCCAATTATAAGCTTTGCCTATTCATTAAAGTAAACATAGATTACCAGGTAAAGAATTATATATATATATTATATATATATATATATATTTGTTAGAATCGTATGAAATTTTTAAAATGTAGGAAATGAAAATTGTTCGATGTTATCTAAGCACAAATTTAAAATGATTTGAAAACATAACAGTGTGTGAATAGAGAACTTCATTAGTGTATTAAACTTACAATTGAAAAGTACATTTGAATCAGTTTTAAGTTGACAATAAATTTTATTATGCTTAAAACCTAGGTCATAAAAATGTTTACATAAAAACTACCCCAAATTGGTTTTACATCTTTCTTACCCCCCCTATATATATATATATATATATATATATATATTATATATAATATATATATATTAATGTTTAGAATCTTATGAAATGGACTCGTTCGCCCTAGTTCAAATCCTGAATGAGGCCGTAAGCATTTTCACATATTGCTAATACCCGTGGAAACATATGCATCTAATTACACCCTCCAGCTTATGGGGAAAATAGTAGAAAGACATGTTCTTTAACTTAAGTAACCAAACTAGAAAGAGAAAATTCAAAACTTGTTAAAATCACTGGGTAAAATTTACCTTTGTGTCATATCCTGCTCATATGAGGGTTTGTATATATATATATATTATAGTATAATATATATATTATATATATATATAGTATAGTGTGTGTGTGTGTGTGGTGTGTGTGTGTTGGTGTGAGAGAGAAGAGAGAGAGAGAGAGAGAGGAGAGGAGAGAGAGAAGAGATGAGAGAGAGGATGCCAATGTTAACAAAAGTCATTAATAAGCAGATATGACGTGTCCGAATGGCAAATTGATTTAACGCTATGTCAACCCGTTAAGGTAATTTTTTTTATATAGTTAGGGAATCACGTACTTCTGCGTTTATCTATATTTTTGTTTCTTTAAAAGTTAATGATATCAAGTATTTCTATGTAATACTTTTGCACACAATTGTGTGCGTTTCAAGTATTTCTATTGAATAGCCAAATTTTTTAAGCAGATGAATTGTATCCATAGATGCAACTCTGAAAACTTTTATGATATGTATTATAAGAGTGACCTGGGAATAATGACAATGAAGGATTACTCGCATCAGAACTAGAGCGCCACATTTAAATGCATGCTTGCATAACCTTCTATACATCTCTAAATAGTATAAACCTATCTTACTTCTTCTCTTTGTTATGTTCTATTTCTGCTTAAAATCTCTTTTCTGGCCTGGAACTTATGGCTTTCTTTGGTGAAATTCGAAAATTACGGATCTAAATTCTGACATCCTATGTCCCCCCCCCCCCGAAAGAAAAAATACCAAAAATCAGGTAATGTACCGAATTAATGAAATTTCAGTGTTGATACATTAAATAAATAAGAATATATGCACTAGTTATTTTTACCAAGTATCTTTGAGGCCGTAACACAGATCCAAAGTAACTGACCTGAAAAAATATCAAAGTCTTTAAATGAAAATAACGGGGCGATTATATATTTTATTCATTAATATATTAACACTGAAAATTCATTTTAAAATTCGGTTAAATCCCTGATCTTTGGTATTTCTCTTCGGCGGGGTGAAATACGAGGCGGAATTATAGGTCCTTAAGTTCGATTTAACCGTTCTTGGATTTATTGGTTCTTTCTTTATCTATGTGTCCATTGATTTGTACTTACAAATGAAGGCACGAACTTGATATACTTCTATGACATCTTTATTAAAAAGATAAGTTCCCAATGGTAAACCCCCCACGCGTAGGGGAAAATAGCTCGTCATTATCCGTTGACTTTGGATTTGTAAACCTTCGTCCTTACGATTAAATACCAGTAAAGAAACAGCTAAAATGTTCAGCTTCAAAACTATTGATTATCATTTTTACTGGGATTTCCAATAACTGTTTAAAAAAAAATAGCAAGTGGCCATTGAGGAAGAGAAAATTTAATTGTTCAATTACATAGAGCGAATCTGGGAAGTGAGGCGGATCTAATAAACTAATTATAGGGTTACCTGTTGAAGATGATATAATGCTGTAACACCAAGAATCTCTAAGGATTACAGGTGTAACATCCCTAATGACCAACATTTGGTGATTTTGGCATTTATCAAAAACCATTACTCCTCTCTGGCGAAGATATTAGCTATTAGATTTAAATTTATTCTTTTTACTTACCGTACATAATTAGTAGGTGAGCCCATGTATTTTGTAACATGCAATATATGTCATAACTGCCGTTTTAAAGCATTTACCTTTTGCAGGGATACAGTTAACGCATTCTAAGCTCGCCAGCAGAGCATCGTGTGATGTTGGTGTGCACCGCATGTGTGCCAGTTGTGTTGTGTGCTATTGTGTATTTTCTATCGCGGCAAAGATATTAGTGGTTCATGCCTTAGCCTATATAAATTAGTATTTCGAATGCTCATTTCTAGCAAGCGCACCTCTATATTGTATCTGTAATTGTCGGCTCTGTTGGTTTTCCTTCAAAAGACAAGGGCATGAAAAGATTTCTACAGTCAAAAAGATACATGAATTTTCAATCTTTATCTATAATGTTTTCGTTTCATATCCGCCAAAGATACCTGCACAATCTTATAGGCCTCATTTAAAGCCTCGTGCATAAAACAATATATATTATATATATATATATATATATATATAAATTATTATATATATATATATATATAATATATATATATTGTTTACATATATTGTATATATATTGTTACATATATTTTATATATATATGTTATATATATATATATATATACCATATTTATATCTATATTTTATATCTTTTATCTTCTATATCTATCATATCTATCATCTATCTCTATCTATATATATATATATATATATATATATAAACAAATATATATTATATTTCTACATATACTATATATTAAATATATATACAACATATATATATATATAATATATATATATAGATCTATATAGGATTATATATATATTATATATATATATATATATATATATATATATATTTCCGCTGATTTTGCGGAATTATGACTGGCAGCATAACAACGTTGATTTATTATGTTTACACTCGACTCTATATTATATATTCACGTTGCACATCACTAACGCACCTAAGTGAAAGTTATTTACGACATGAATTTATCTATAGATAACATTATGTGGATGTGATGTGGGGTGTGTATGTGTGCTGCGCGTAGAGAGAGAGAGAGAGAGAAGGAAAAGAGCAAAGAGGAAGCAGAAGAAGAAAGAGAAAGAAAGAGAGAGAGAAAAGGGTAAAGGAGAGAGAAGTACAGAGAGATAAAGAGAAAATTAGAAGGAAAGAGAATATATATATATAAGGATATATAGAGAGAGGGGGAAGCGTAATGGATGAAAGGAAGATTATGTCCAGAGATAAACAGAGAAATTTGCTTTGTGTGTGTCCAACTAGATGAAATATGCATGTTGTATGTTCCTACTGATTCTTTGTTGCTTGTCTTCTATTCCTTTTACATGCATCGGCCGCAAATACGCGCGCATCCACATAATGTTGATCTATAATAAATTCATGTCGTAAATATTATTTTCACTTAGGTGCGTAGGTGTGCACGTGAATATATAATATAGAGTCGAGTGTAAACATTATAATCAACGTTTGTTATGCTGCAAGTCATAATTCCAAAATCCACGGAAAATATATATATATAGATATATATATATATATATATATATATAAATATATATATTATATATATATATATATATATATATATATATTAGTATATATATATATTATATAGATATATTATATATATATATATATTAAAATATATATTATATATGAATATATATATATATATATATTATGTAAGTAGATAAGATAGATAGATAGATATAGGATAGGATAATAGAGAGATAAAGATATAACAATATAGATATAAATATGGTAATAATATATATATATATAACATATATATATAAATATATATGTAACAATATAATAAAATATATATGTAAACAATATATATATATATATATATATAATATATATATATATATATATATATATATAATATATAATAGTATATATATTGTTATGCACGAGGTTTAATGAGCCTATAAGAATTGTGCAGGTTATCTTTGAGCGGAGATGAAACGAAACATTATAGATAAAGATTGAAATTCATGTATCTTTTTGATGTAGAAATATTTATCATGCTTGTCTTTGAAGGAAAACAACAGAGGCCGAACAATTACAGATACATATAGAGGTGCGCTTGCCTAGAAAAATGAGCATTCGAAATACTAATATATAGCCTGGCATGAACACTAATATCTTGCGCCGATAGAAAATACACAATAGCACACACACACGTGCACACATGCGTGTGCACACCACACATACACACGCTGCTCTGCTGGCGAGCTTAGAATGCGTTAACTGTATCCCCTGCAAAAGGGTAATATGCTTTAAAACGGAGTTATGACATATATTGCATGTTACAAAATACATGGGTCACCTACTAATTATGTACGGTAAGAATAGAATTTAAAATCTAATAGCTAATTCTTCAGAAGAGGAGTAATGGTTTTGATAACATTGCCAAAATTCACAAAATGTGGTCATTAGGGATGTTACACCTGTATCCTTAGAGATCTTGGTGTTTACAGCATTATATCATTTCAACAGGTAACCCTAAATTGTTATTAGACCGCCTCATTCCCAGATTCGCTCTATGTAATTTAACAAATTAAATTTTCTCTTCCTCCAATGCCACTTGCTATTTTTTTTAAACAGTTATGGAAAATACCCAGTAAAATGATAATCAAATAGTTTGACTGACATTTTAGCTGTTCTCTTACTGGTCAGTTTAATCGTAAGGACGAGTTACAAATTCAAAGTCAAACGGATAATGACGAGCTATTTTCCCTACGCGTGGGTTACCATTGGGAACTTAGCTTTTAAATAAGATGCATAAAGTATATCAAGTCGTGCCTTCATTTGTAGTACAAATCAATGGACACATAGATAAAGAAAAGAACAAAAATCCAAAAACGGTTAAATCGAACTTAAAGGACCTAAATTCGCCATCGTATTTCACCCGCCGAAAGAGAAAAATACCAAAGATCAGGGA
>CM042161.1:86928907-86946407 GCA_023376005.1 Doryteuthis pealeii | reverse complement strand
TCAGGGTACATATATATATATTATATATATATATATATATATATATATATAAAATATAATAATCAGGTGAAGATGTCATTTGAAACATCTTCACCTGATGAATGCATCGCATGAAACCAATATGTTGTAAAATGTTCCTTGTCACCCAATAAATAGATATGTAAAACCTATATATTATCTTATTATATTATATAAACAGCTCTATTTTATATTGAGCACTCTACCAATTAATACTGCCTTTGGTACACCATTCCAGCAAAAGCTGAAATAGTGACCATCTCACACTACAGTATATATATATATATATATATATATATATATATATATAATATATAATATATAATATATATATAGTAAAGCCTAATGAGCAGAGACTATCTACCAAGGTTTCTCCTAATGGATCATCAGGATAATTTATATCAGAATTATCCTGATATCTATTAGGACAACCTAGGAGATAGTCTCATTAGGCTTTACTATTAATATTTGCTATACTCAGTGTAATTAGGACTTTAGTATATTTAACTTAGGCAGCTCTTTCGGTATTCTTTTCTTTTGGACATAACGTTAATGCAAGCAGATCATTTTTCAGTGGTGCATATGTTTTTTTTTCTTTTTTAATGTAATTTAAATAGATCTATAATTGCTAATAAGACCGATTCTACGTTTTTCCTTAATCAAATATATTGCTCTTTACAAAATCATTGAACATTGAGCTTTTCAACCTGTGCCATACCAATTTAATATTCCGTTCTTATAAAATGTCAACCTTAGAATCAGGATAACACCAAGTATGGGGGTATCAGTGTTTTGTCTGGTAATAGTCTCTTCTCTCTTCTCTCTCTCTCTCTCTCTCTCTCTCTCTCTCTCTCTCTCTCTCTCTCTCTGTACGTCTACTTATCCATATACGGGATCGATAAATTGATAGATATAATATATACATTTATATATATAAATATAATATAAATATATATATATATATATATTATATATATATATATATGTTTTGGTATCACTCTCGCTCATCTCCTCTCTCTCTCCCCCTCTCTCTCTCTCTCTCTCTCTCTCTCTCTCTCTCTCTCTCTCTCTCTCTCGCTTGCTTTACCTTTAGGTCTATATATCCATATATTTGATAGATAAATAGATATACTGTCAGACACATTGATAGACGTGCTAAATTTATAGTTATAAAGATACTTTAGAACGTATAAGAATTCTCATAAATATCACTGTGCGTTCAACTGCTTATTTATGATGCCATCCACCTTCAGATGCCATAGTTCAGTTCTTTTGTTTGATGCGTGATTTATATTGACTTTTTATGATGCTTTCACTTTATTGCTCAATATAATCAACACGTGACAAATTGTGATGCGATACAGTGGTGAGTATTGCTTAGAAACCAATACTCATTGTTCTTTCAGATTGAAATAGAAAATTGTTGTCTAAGGAGTTTATCACACAGATGTTCGATATGTTTCACCTTTGTATTTTAATTTCAAACTGATTTTAAATTTTTATTGACGCATGTTAATAAGTTGTTTGTTTTTTTTTCATCATAGAAGGTAACTGAGATTTCGTATTAAAATTTAGTTGGATATCTATGTAGTACTGTCTTATTATTGTTAAATCTTATCATAATGGATATTCGGGGTCTGTCTGTCTGTCTGTATCCGAAAATACGTCACTGCTTACATCACAGTACCCTCAGCTATTGCGTAAGATTATCAATGAGTGTTTAATTCATAGTCAAAATTCTTCGATTAAAACAGATTAGCGTTATCACTTCCACTCACTCACCTCTCTCTACATATTTCCCCATCTTTCTTTTTTTCTGACTTTCTTTATCTTTCTTATATTTTCTGTGTAGTATGTCTTTTTTCTTCCTTTTTGTTTCTTTATAATAAAAACGGAATTGTCCCTTATTCAACTGAGGTGACAACACTCATAAGACATAAGAATTCGGAGGTGAGAAACACCAGGTAACCAGCATTTACATTTTTGCATTTGATCTTGGACAAGTTGGTCCCAATTTTAACCAGATGGTAACGGTCTGTACGACCGTTACCATCTGGTTAAGGAACATGATTATTAATCTATAGAAGTTTATCCTCAGGCCATAAATATGAGACATCGAGGAAAATTCCAATTCACTAACAAATGCTTCCTTGCTAAAACTTGCACAGTCTGTAAAATATAACACCATGAAGAGACATGCCTAACACTACCAAATACAAAGGAAAGAGAAAGTTAAACGAAACGTTGCAAGAATCCGATTGATTTCGTAGTATGAAAAGAAAATGTTCATGGAAATGTTTCTCCCCGTAAATCCATAGTTAACTATGCGCCGTTCAGGCACGAATCTTTTCTAAAATTGAGACACGGACTTATGTTGACAACTTTCTTAGAACTGAATCTAAAACCTGAATGTACAACGCTAATCTTACCGACAGACGACGACGTCTAAATACGTCTTCAGAATTTTTGAATATTTCTTCTGTGGTTTTCTTCTTTTTTTCCCCCAATCTTTTTTCTCCTTCTTGTAAGACAATGCGTTATCAAACTCTGCTGCATTCTCACCCCGAATTTGGATCACTTTTTCTCCTTCACATCTTTTGTCTATCTCCTCCTTCGTTGTGGCATTCTTAAGCTTTTTCAACAAACCGAATATCTTCTTCTTCAATGTATTCACTTTAATTCTCTTGCATTTGTTTTTTTTTTAATACTTTTTTCTAATTCTTTTATTGCCGTATAAACGTGTTGAAGTCGATTGCATGTAGAGACGTACCGAATCCTACAATTGTAACGAAAGTATGTATATATTTTACTAAACTTAAAAGAAATTAATGTTTGGTTTGTTAAAATATAATAACACAGTCCAAATGGTGCAGCTGTAGAGTAGTACTGACACCGTCCTGGCTAAGAAGTCATTAAAGCTGATTATATTTTTATGATGATATTTACATAAATTTAGCTTAAGTGTATGTTTTATATCCTCTCTGGTAATCGTATTTATTTTCCGAACATCCTGATATTTTGCTTTGATAAAACATAACATCAAACTGAGAGCCAAGTATGCAAGCGCTATGATAGTACCTGACAATGATAAATGTGATATTGTGCTGAAAATAATGTTGGGAGTAAAATATTACTTTGAAAAATAAAGAAGGAAAACAAACGTGAAATCAGAAAATATTGTTGAAAATAAAAGCTCGTCCCACAAATTCATTCTAATTTTTCTTAATCTTTCTACAATTGATCTGTCAAACGTTGTTCTTTGTATCCCTACATTTCATACACCACCCACGTCCTCCCACAGTTAGTGGTTTGTAGCCATGTTTTGTGGTGTCTACATTTTCACCTGCCTTTGTTTCACTATTAGGATTACGATAAAATATACATATTTACCAAATGATCCGAACGCGTAGGACGTGACACAAGGTAAATTTCTTAAGCGGAGTTTAACAGGTTTGAATTCAGTTTTACTTTTCCAAGACCAGTTGCTTAACCAAGGTTAATGAGTGCAGTCTGCCCTACTATTTGTCCATAGCTGAAGGGAAAATAGTTTGATTCATATCTTTGCCAAAGGTATTAATGCTATGTGAAATGTTCAGGATTCGAACTCGTGTCGTGATGACCATTTCCTACGACGGTAACTATTATACCACCTATCTCCAAATTGAATTTAATTATGTTATGACACCCACACAACAAATAATTGACAATATTAAAACTGACTAAACAAGTGATGATCCGGATCTCTCTGGTCAGAGTGGGATTTTTCGTTTATAATAATCTAACTTTAATTTATTTATTAGAAATATGTTACCGTTGATAAGAAATAAAATCTTAGATATTGTATTTTAATTTTACATTTTTATATTTTTGTCCTCATTAATATAATCATTTCTTAATAATTTAAGAATGCAGTATCTTTATAAAATAATTCGTTTAAAATACTAAATTTTCAATTTTTTTCTATGTTGAAAATATTATTATTTTCGTCTTAACGACGTAGAAAACATCCGGATCTTTTTGTTCATAGTCAGATCATTCGTTTATTTAAATGACCCTGATGTTTTGAACAGGTCGTATGAAAACGACGCATTACGAGTGGCCAATAAATCAACCAGGCATTCTGCTATGGGTTCGATATCTGCCTACTAATTTATACGATCTGGTGATTTTTTCTCATGTTATGAATAGATTTATACACGTAAAATAGTAAATCCATCCCCTGAGGACTCATATACATTTATTCACCCTGTCGAAATGTTAATGATACCCCAGGGGTCCATGTGAATCAATTTGAGAAGCCTTAGTTTTCACTATTATATTTAGAGATATAATTTATTTAACTGTGACCCTAATCACTATCAGTAATAATATGAGTTTAGTATCAGCGAAAAGTTTCAAGATAAAAAAAATCCCTTTAACATAATCGTATAATTTTTAAGTGTATATTGGTAGTACAGAGTGATCTGCCTTTGGACAGATCTATATAGACCAATTTGGTAGCCATTTGCATTCCATTCTTGCCATTTATATGAGGCGGTCATCACATGTTTCCTAAGTTACAAAGGAGTACCTTTATTGCAGTATTATGGTTAACAGCTCATCTCCCGATCCATCCCTACTGAAGGGATTTCC
The DNA here is from genome assembly GCA_023376005.1 of Doryteuthis pealeii. NCBI lineage: Eukaryota > Metazoa > Mollusca > Cephalopoda > Myopsida > Loliginidae > Doryteuthis > Doryteuthis pealeii. Next base: position 86,941,757 of record CM042161.1, on the reverse strand, counting down.
TTCCCTTTCAGCTTTGTTTCAAACGTAAGCAACATTTTAATTAGAAAAAGTACTCGCATGATCTGATGGTCAACATTTTAGTTTATCAGACCATTTTTAGAGAGTTTGATTTTGACAAAATATCTCACAATTCTCACGATACATTGATACTTGGAACTGAGATCGCTTCTAACCAGATTCCTGATACTTGCAGCTTTTTTCTAACTTTAAGCTTTACTTAACATATAAGTGGTATCTAATAGTCTAATGATCAACAATTAAGACAAACAGGCCATCATTAGGTGGTTTTCACGAGATACGGTTGAATCTAGGTCACATGTGAGGTCACTTATTAAGGATTGAATGCAATAGGGTAGTAAAAGCCGTATTAACCATTACTTTTCAGACAATAACGGACATAGGCTATGGAATACGGATCATATTAAACAAAGATTATATTTATTCGCTGTGGGACGACGAATATTTTTTAACAATTGGGTTTATAGTCCTTTGATAAATATTGATTCGTTAATTTCTCAAATTCGGCTGATTTTTCATGGATATTTCTTTATTTTAGAAGAGATTAAGGGTGACACGTTCATTGCTAACCATTGAGTCCAATTCTGTACCTTCAGGTTTTCAAGCAGCATGCACTATGGATCTAACTGGAGAAGCGGAAGTAAGGCATATCGGTACCTTTTGCGTGTTTGCTTGTCCTCAGCTGCTACCCGCTTGGAAACCCCGAAATTCTTTCATTACACCGGCCATTCTCTTTTCTTGTGACGTTTCTGCTAGAGGACAGTTATTGCAACTCAGAGATCTTGATACCAACCGGAGGGAGAAGTTGCTTCATTTTGTATTCATACCGCTTGCGTGGATCACCACGATTTTCTGCTGGGGGACCAGACATTTATCCAACAATTCTTTGTTAGATAACCCAGCGAGCTAGATGATGTCCGTGACAGACCGGAAGTATTCATAATGGGAATATTTACGCAAAGGTTGAAATACTTTGAAATACAAAACTAGATCCATGCGTTGCATTACTCCCTACCTAACAACGTCCATTCGTTTACACTACTACTGCTAATTTCAAATGAAGAATATTTAAAAAAATTAAACACCTAAGTTTGAGTTTGAGTTTGAGTTTTGTTTAACGGCATATCAAACTCTGTGGGTCATTTAATGCCAGAAAAGTATATATAGAATGTTTTTCCATGTATGTTAGTCTTTAAAATAATGGTTTTATGGAGGTATTCGGTTATGTTTTGTTAGATCTTGTTGAAAAAGTTGCTCTTTTTAGAAAATTCAAAATATTGTCTGATTATATTTGGTGCAGGTTTGTCTGAGACTGTTACAGTTTAGGAAGATGTGTTTGTGAGCTGTACTTTGCATATTGGGCATATTGGGGCATCCCCTCTTTTTAAATGGTGAGAATGGAAGATGTGTGTGCCCAATACGCAGTCTAGAGAGTATCACTTCTTTTCTATTTTTTTCTGTGGCCTGCTGGCCACTTACCAATAACTTCTTGTATCTCATGGAGCTTATTATGAATCTGATTATGCCATGATTTTTGCCATTTGTCCGATATGAATTTGTTGATAGCTGGTTTTAAATGGGATTTTTGTGTTAGTCATGTCTACCTTTGCATCGTTGTCTGCTCTTTCATTTCCTCGTATACCGATGTGACTGCACCTAAGGTAAGCATTATGTACCATTTGGCAAGCTTGTCTTATTCAATAAAGTTATTGATCATTTTGCGACATGTCAACCCTCATTGGGTTATTTAATACCAAAGTCAGTTTAACAATTACCGTTTCAAATTATATACAGTACAAATAATATATCTTTAATATCAGTTGGTAGACCACCCACCTAGAAACCACAAGGTATCGGGTTCGATACCGGCACTCGCCAACTTAGTGTATGAACAGCACAGATTGGGTAATCTGATCTGTGAGATCAATACTTGGCAGTAGATGTGGCACTCCACTTCTGCACAAACAGTCTCCTTGTTAAAAAGGAGATAGAGTCCCTCGCTGTCCGGCTGATACCGACAACAGGCCATTCTGCCAACTTTATATATATATATATATATAATATATATATATATATATATATATATATATATATAAAGTTGGCAGAATGGCCTGTTGTCGTATCAGCCCGACAGCGAGGACTCTATCTCCTTTTTTTTGCCCTTAATTTGGGCAAACATGCGGTTGGAGATGCCCTTCCAATAGCTGGCTGGTCACGTCAAGCCCTAGCACCTAAAATGACTGTCCCAAACCTTTTTACCTTTTGGATCCCCCAATCCTTTTCATTATATATGTGCTAGAAGGCGGTGGCTAGGGTCTTAGTGTCCTGTGTATGGCGTTAAACTACATCAAGAGGTGAAGATCCAATTCTAGATCTCTTCGTCGCCATTACTCCTTAGTCCACTCTGACCTTGAGTGGTAGTATCTGTTAGAGTCCCATCTATGGGTTAAATAGAAAAATGTTTTAAAAATATGTTTTAAAGAATTGTTTGAGATTTAATCGTTTTTATATCCATCAAGAACAAAACTTCTTCAGCATAAAATAACCCAATGGGTTAAAAAATGCCGCAAAATCTGAGTGGCCAACCAAACAAGGTTACAGAACTCAGTGTGCGCTACTATTTGCCCATAACTGGAGGGAGAATAATTAGATTCATACCTTTTGCAAGGGTATAGAGCTACGAGAAATAAGGATTTAAAATCAGGTCTACGTGTCAATGTTCCACGACTCTAACCTTTACACCATGTGGTTCGGCAATTATATCTTTACGAAAATGCGTCTTATCCTTCGACTAAGTCGACCTTCATTTCCCTCTTGTTCTTTCCTTTAGTCGTACTTTAATTTCATCTACTGTTTCTTTCATCTTCTAAACGCATTATTTTCATTTTGTATCTTCTTTGTTTGTTTTAATTAATGGTTTCAGTCTCTCTTTGATCCTTGTTCATTTTTAATAAGTCTCCTCTTTTGTTTCATAAATTCTTCTTATTCCCGTCATTTCTTTTTTGTTCTTTTCCAAGCTCATTCATTAATCCCCGTCTATATTATTCCTCATATCTCTCTCTCTCTCTCTCTCTCTCTCTCTCTCTCTCTCTCTCTCTCTTTCTCTCTCTCTCTCTCTCTCTTTTTCTTCATGCAAGTCAACTCCTAAAATAACTCTCGTATATCATCTGATCTTACTTAATCGCTGTGATACTTTAGATTTTGCCATATATCGATTAGACCTATTATGTTATCTTTAATTAAAATTCATATTGATTGATACCCTTCATTTTTATTCAACTCTACAAAGACCTAAATCCTCCTTCTCCTCCCGCCCTCCTTCTCTCCGTTCACAAATAATGTACCAGACATATTTTAATAGTCACTTTCATTGTTTCTCATTCTTGTCCATTCTTGTCTGTGAGACATCAACACAACGTGTCGGTGAGTTTCAAACATATTGTATTTCATACTTTTCAATTTTAGGGAAATAAGTAAAAATAAAGAAAAAAAAGGAAATGTTTGTAAAAGAAATTCTGAGATGTAGATCTTACAGAAAGAAAAAAGAAAAGAAAAAAGAATGAATAAAAAAAAGAAAAAGAAATAATAAAGAAATAAAACTGAAAAAAAAGTATTTAATTTGGTTCATTTTTAACGGCATAATAACTCCTTATGGGTTATTTAATGACAAAATATTATTAACTTGTACATGTTATAATCATAACTTTATAGTAACTCTTTATCAACCAAAAACCCCCCACGGCTTTACCAAATTTTCTTGGTATCCTTGCCTGTATGATGGGATATTTTAAAGTTTAATATCTTTTCACCTCAGAACTAATTCTATTCAAATTAAGTCCTATTGTCATTGTACTCCGACTCTTGTTTATAAACTTATTCGTATTCTATTGAATACGAATAACTTTGTACGAATTGAGTGTAAAAAGTCCCTTAGAAAAGAATTACAAAACAATGAGTTTCATTCTCACATTTTTGGGCATGAATAAGTCTGGACGGGTTCATATGCCATTAAAATCAATCAAACAGTCAATGAAACGTACATAGAATGAAATACTTAAAAGTTATAAAGTTAAGAAATGTGGGAAAATTAATGTTTTGAAGATAAAAGAAACAAACAGTAAAAAAATATCAGATGACAAAGAAATTATTTTACATAAGAAAAATCAAAGAGAGAGAGAGAAGAGAGAGAGAGAGAGAGAGGAGAGAGAGAGAGAGAGAAGAGAGAGAGAAAAAAGAGAGATCGACTTTAATAAATGGAGAGTGTTGTGATGAAAGAAATATGCAGACGACATAAGTAAAAAGAAGAAAAGGGGATTTGTGTAACGATGCAAGACTTTTCTAATATTTTCTTCTTCGATATCCTCTCGATGCCCCGATCTCTCAAACTACTTCAATAAGATTTCCTTTGTTTAGCCTGACCCGCTTTCTATTCAAAATAGAAGAATATGAAAGTATCTAATATCGATTTAGATTACGATTCAAAACAAAAAGGAAAGATTTCGTGATCCTAGTAAATCTAGTTCGCTTAGATATAAATAGATCGCACAAAACATTAAGGTGACTGGCCATAAAAATATTTCGTTCAATAGGCGAACAGATTTTACTGACAATTTCACTATCGTTAATCCTTTACTTACACTGCCATGTGCGACTATAGTCGAATACTTAATATCCAAGCTGTGGGAAACTTTAGTCGAATTCCTAATGTGTGGCAATATTTAGGTCGAATGTCCTACTAAGTTATTTTTTGCATTTCCGTATTTTCCACCCTATGCAAAGTTTTGTGCTGACTTTGTGTTGCATACCCTTCTTCACTTCACTTACTTCTTGTCGTATTTTCTATTCTGGCCGGCTGCTATTCTGATCGTCTTTGGTATATATTCTAACATCTTGACTTGTCTGGTCTAGCGTCTCGGATCTCCTAAGGTCTGGTTTTCTATTGCTATCTTCCTACTGGCTGGTCGTCCTGGATTCATTTCTTAGTCTTGTTACCAAGACATTCATCAACCACAAGAACATATTACTTATACAAACTTTTATTTCCTTAACTATACATTTCATGTAACTAAATATCTGACTAACATAGCGAGCGTGAGTTCCAGTTTTAGGCAAGACCTAAAATGACCGACTTCTCTGCCTGACGTCTAACTGAAAACTGGGGACTCTGAAAAAGGTCCCACGTGACTTCACTTATTTGGCGGGCTTATGTAATTTTCCATAGAAGGACCCGCCATGGTATGAAAGGAGTCATCCCTCAGAATTACAGGGGACCGACAATAATCTTATGCAACCGCATAGATTATGTAACATTTGATCGTTATCATGATGTAAAAGTTGACTATCTATATAATAATACTGGATTTCCTAAGGATAAGACCGTTATCATCCTACAACACTCTCTGGTTAAAAACGAGAGCATCCGAATTGTCCAAGATGAAATGTAAACATCTTGACTATCTGGTGTTGAAGGAATGGTAGCAGATGGTTTTTGCATAGCGTTAATTCTTTTCTTTTCGATTACTATCTGACTGACCCATTTTTAAAAAGCCTACATACTGTGGTATATCCTCAGGTCCCGCTAGTTTTAGTATTATTATCATTCAGTTCGTTGCCATAGAAACCATTAAGAGTAAACGATTTCAGTCATTTCAAAGATGTTGCCTGAAAAGATCGTCTTGTTTTAAAAACATGCACTCATATATATATTATATATATAATATATATATATATATATATATATATATATATAAACGCACACACATACGCACACTACACACGCACACACACACATACATACACACACACATATATATATATATTCTGGTTGTCTCGATATCCATCTACCTATCTGTATTTCTGTGTGAAGTATTTCCAGAGAGGAAATAGTCTTTTAATATTTCAGAAAGGCTCAACTTTCGGCTACCTTTAATATGCTGTCCATAGCTCACGCACACATGTCCCTTAAATTGCTCTTCTCGAATCTCACTCACCTCTCTTTCAATTTTCCCTCTTAGATCTCTCATATCTATCATAGTTCTCCCTTCAAAATTCCTCCCTTTGCCTCACCCTGACCTATCTCACCCTGACCCTTTTTCAAGTTGCATGTGACAATTGCTTTAAATGGATTTATATTTTTAGAACTTTTTGTTCATCGTAGTGCATGTTTTTAATTAAATTTGATGCCTGACCAAAATTTAATATTATGGTTATTTTGTTTTTATAGATTAGCAATTCCTGAAACAACTACTATCAAATTAAACTTGTTCTTCACATGTGCATTACAAATATGGTTAGCTTAGTTCAAAATAAACTATACATAAGAAAATTAGGATTTTCTTGAAAAAATTTAGAAAAACCTTTTCCTCGGTACTCATATATAAAAGTAAAGAAATTGAAATAAAACCGGAAAGTAAGCAATTGTTTCCAGGATTTTCTCCAAAAGAATTCCTTGTAAATATATTTTTGAGCACGTTTTTAGGATGCATCCAAGACCACTGATTAGATTTTAGAAAAGAAAAAGACAAAAACGAAAGAAAAAAAAAGGGAATAGAAAGTGTTGAATTTCAGGAGAATATTCTCTGTTCGCAATACAGCTTCGGCTAAAGCTACGAAGGAATTGGTTACTGGCTTAATTTTCGCCACTCTTATCCCTAGAGTGATTGGCTTCAGATAGAATTTCCATTCTTCAAGTCCATTGGGATAGAATCTTTTAAAAATGAGAATTTTAAATAATCGGAAAGCGTTGGATGTATTAGCAGAAAACAAATGAAAAAATGTACGGAAGCCACTAAAGGAAAAAAATTTGTACACATTTCCTCAGTTAAGGACATTTTCATGACTTTTATTTGATATTTTAATGTAATTTATTGGTCAGGATTCGTGATGTATGCTTTCGAGAGCAATATCTTTGGTTTGGTTTGTTTGTTTTACGGCATATCAACACTTTTCGGATATTTTAATGCCAAAATACATAATTATCATGGAAGTTTCTATATATTTCTTAATATCTTCAAATTGGCATAAATAATTTTCATTGATTTGGTTTGGTTTGATTCGGATTGCTTTGTTTATTGGTTTTGGTCATTTATTGTCAAAAATTGTTTGAGCAATATCTATAGACTTTTAAAATTTTGAAGGACTTATGCAAAGGATTAAAGATAAGTTCTCAATCGCACCAATAAGTTAATGATATTAGAGCCATAAAATATACATATCATTTATTACATTAATTTTCTTTCGAATTAATTTCCATCGATCTTGTAAGGTAAATATCTTCCCTTACAACTCATAAAAACATTCTGTATGAAGTACATTTAATACCTACGCGTGCAAAATATTGTGGGTGGTGTCATAAAGGTTTCCTAGAAATCTCTAAAAACGGTATTTTGATTTAGAAAATTAAACATGGCGGTAATAAAGTGGAACGACTGTAATATATTAATTTCCTCTCCTTATCTAATAGCATCGAATATATAAAGGTCGGGTCGGTGCCACTGTTTATGAGATAACAAAATTTTGGGTACTTCATACAAAAATATCTATCATACTGAATTTGGCTAGAAATAGTATTTTTCACCATCTGATGAGTTCCAGTGACCTGCAATAACCTCGGAGGTTAAACGAGCAGACACTTTTTTGGAAGCTGACGTCAAGTCAATAACTGAAAAAACACAATTTTCACTCGGCCATGATCGTTTGACGCCCCACCAACGCCATAGTATACTTGGTCCCTGAATGAGCTCGTACACAACCCTGTCGACACTAAACTGCATCTATTGATCAAGTCCTAGAGATCTGGTGAGTGTGAAGGACTCGTTAATTTATATTACTCTCAGTTCCACTCTACGCAGAGTACTATTACCTGTTATAGTCCCATCTATAAGTCAAACAGATCTATTTAGCATTATACGTAGTTGATTGGACTGTGAACAGAAAATCTTGAATGTTCAATGAACTTGGTATAAAATAACCCTATACAGGTTGACATACCGTTAAAATCTATCAGTCAATACATCATTAAATCTGTACACGAAGAGAGAAATTATCTGCTTGCTCAGATTCCACACACACACACACACACACACACACACACACAGAAGCACTCACGCACACATACACACACACACGCATACACACACACACACAAGATAGAGCTTTATATAAACTGTTTTAATCAAGACAAGTATTTGTTCATTCTGATATTTTAGAAATGTGTTTTCTCTCTTGTGGACATCGTTCCAAAATGTTAAGCATCTGGAAATGATAGGTTCCTTCTAAACGATATATTACCCTTTTATTTCGAAAGTGTTCGTTTCGTACTTGAATTTCATTTGTACATATATATAAAAAAGAAGTTTCTTTCTTTTTCTTCTGTTTGAGAATCTCATTTCCAGTTCTTAATTGCCTTTTCTCAAAGGTCAATAGAAACGGACTTAGTTTGACTTAAGTCTGATTACTGGCTTCATGTTTACACTGATTCTTTACGATTCAAAAAACACCATAACTTATTATGTCACTGTTTCAAAGTCTTTCTCACCAGCGTTACCTGAAAGTCTTTTATTGGAGTCTGAGAGACACCAATATTCCTCAAGTATCCAGGACGTTTCTAAGTATTCAATTCTAACAATGCTGTGGTCTGAATATCTCCAGGTCTTCCTCTGATCCCTAATTCCTCAAGTCTTTCCAAACTTTTCTAAAATGTTCTTAGTACTTCCTCTACAATTGGCATCTACGTTACCTTCATGCTCCACAGTTTTTAAGCATTCTGGCAAGATACAAATATATTTCTATCTTTTCGCTTTCTTTCATTTCCACTCTGGGCTTCGCATTGTGAGTTTTTCACACTAGCGCTAGCTGATGGTCTTTTACTGCAGTTTGAGGGACATCAAGTTTCCTCAGGTCTGCATGACTCTTTTGAATATTCTAACCGATTTTAACAATGTTGTTGGTGAGATGGTCTCAATTCTTCCTCAGATTTCCAGTTCCTCTAGTATTTTTCTAAACTTTCGGGGACCGTAGAAGTGCATCAACTAAAATTGGTATCACTTTCCCCACATATTCCACAGTTATTTTTTCAATTATCTAGTTAGGTCTACGTATTTGTTTAATTTTTCGTTTTCTTTCATCTTCACTCTGTAATCTACTGGAACTGCAAAATTTACCAGTTGAAAAGTTATCTTTTTCTTGTTAATCAATACTAGGCCTGGTTTTCCGGCTGGGATAAGGGGATCCGTCTTTATCTCAAAGTCCTATAAAATGTTGTGTTTTATTCTGAAGACCAGATTCTGGTTTATGCATATTATTATTATTATTATTATTATTATTATTATTATTATTATTATTAACTGGTAATTTTCTGAGTGACAACAAGTCTCCCCAGGTTTCCAGGACTCTTCTAAGTATTCTAGTTGATTTTAGCATTGCTCTAATAAAAACAAACCGTCTCTTTTTGTGTATTTCATGTGTATTTTGTGTATTACTGAGCGAGATTCGCTGCGTTTTATTAAAGTCTCCACGAACTCACTACAGAAGTGGGCACTATATATTTAAATCACAGAAGTCTTGTCCATTCAGTCGTCTGAAGAGCAACTGTTAAGAACACTAAATACACTTTTTGATATCGTTTCTAATCAAAATAAACCTTTGACCCTTTCCTGTCCATCAAAACACCCAAATCTGCGGTTGGTTTGACAGTTCAGAAAATGTGAGGTTAGTGTCGACAGAGACATTTCATCACACACACACACACACACACACACACACATATATATATATATATATATATATATATTATATATATATATATATATATATAAGATAAATAAAAATGATATGAGTCATTATTTTTGCAATAATTTACATTTTAATTTTTAATCCAACTTTTCGACCGCAGGTCATCACCAAAAATTTATCTTTATAAAAATTCCTATTTTGAAGACTTTAAAAAAAGTTATGTTTGAAAAGCGACGAAAAACGAACCACTAATTTAGTGATATACATTCTTCATTTAAGTATAAACATTTGAATTTTGCATAAATATTAGATTAAAAAAAGGAATATCCTAGAAAGATTTCTATGTGAGCAATGATCTTAGAGAATACACCATTCTTAATCTAACATTCAACTTAACGAAAATGCATTATCACCCATAAATGATTGTCATTCCAATCGATTTCTCTCTGGAAATGTTTCTCGTGAACTCTACTATTAAACTCTAATTAAAGATTAATGATATATTAGTGCTTTCGAATGATTTCTCGTTGGAGATATACGATTTCTAGAAACACGTTGCTGGTCGAAGGAAGTCTTATGCTTTATGCGATAATACAGAATATACTATTCTGTTCAGTAATTATTCTTGAAGAAATATTTTATCCTCTCAAGAATAAATATAAGAACAATTAAGTGCAATTAAAATCACCTTTTATTGACCGATAAAAACAAAGAGAAAGAAATACAAATGAAATGAGCAACTGCATGAGTGAGTGAAGAGGTGTATGTAGAATGTATGTTATCGTACGTAAGTATTTCATCCATCCTCAAAAATTTCCGAACAAATTTGAAAGTTTGTGAGAGACTTGCATATTTGAGAATACTTCATTATATACATATCTGTGTTTAAGTAAGTAATGTACAAAAATTGTATGGTAGGAACTATTTTGTAGTTTTATATTCAATGCGACAGAGGTTTGCTGGGTACGCATAGTTCCCGTACTTGGAGAATGAGATAGGTCTTATCTGTAGGACATCCTTCAGGTAAAAGAGAATGTGTATTCGTATCGTTTTCTTATATACTAGTGCTTGGCGCTATGACAAAGCTATCTAGCTGTCATTTGCAGAAATTGCAGAAATACCTAAATCCTGTGGCACAAGGTCAGTTTTTTCACAGAATACAGCAGGTTTGACTTCTGTGTAACATAGTGTTTCCCACTATTTCCCCACAGCTGGAAGGAGGATAGATGGTTTCGTGTCTTTCACAAGCGCGAACGGAAACACAATCAACTTTGTCCAGGATTTGAACTCGGGTCTTCGATTCCATTTCCTTCGACGATAACCGTTACGCTACAGCCCTAGAACTTCTGGATTTATGTTTACTGATAATAAAACAGTCGGGAATTTCTGGTTTTCCATATTGGGGCAACACAATCAGCTTTTGTACAGCTTATTTTACCGTGTTTTGTGTCTGTCCTGGATTGATATAATGAAGAATTCAGATTTTAAGTTATTTTGATTTAACTGCACAGGAAACGATATTTGGGTGAACAGTTGGTTCATTTATTGTACGAATTTTGCATTGATATATCAATGAGAATAAAATAAACAGACTCTGCTACTCAAGTTGTTAATCTTGGAAACCAGGATTCTATCCAGGTGTCCTGGGTATGACGTTAAACTGTATCTAATAGTGACGTTACAGTTCTGGAGCTCTGGGGAGTGTGTAACCCTGTCATCACCATTGTTCCCAGGCTCACTTTGACGTGGAGTGGTAGTACCAGTTAGGACCCCATCCATGGGTTAAATGCAAAAATGAGTTTAAAAATGAATTAAAGTTTAAATATTTTTGAATACCCATCAAGAATGAATAAAACAAGACGTCATCGGTATGAAATAAACCAACAAGGGTTGACATGCACTAAAATCCAACCAACCAACCAACCAACCATCCAACCAACCAGTAACCCTTCTATTCGGTGTCTCATATTTGCAGCTGTATGTACGCAGCAAAACAATAGAAGCTCCTAGGGTATGGCTGTCCGAATCACATAAGCAGAAGATTAACGAGCCTGGCTTGAAGACGGAAGGTAATAATGGTCCGGTTATGAGTAGCGAAAGGAAAAAGCCTTCTCTCATTTAAAATGTCCTCTTATATCCCTAGTCAGTACTGGACTGTAGAGTGAACATTGTAAATCGTAAAGTCTTGCATCTCTCTTTTGCACTACATTTATATGTGTTGCATTGAATTCGCTTGCATAACTGTCTTTATCTTTTATATTTATATATATGTTGGTAGTTTTGTTGTGGACAAGAAGCAACGTGTATGAAGGACTTCCTGCTGAGATGAAAATCACAGAACTTAATATGTGTTCATTTATTAGATATTGTTTGAATAAGAAAATTCATAAACCCAGGCATAAAGTTACAATATATATATATATATATATATATATATATATATATATATATATATATATATATAATATATATATATAATAAAGAAACAATATCTACAATATATATATATATATATATATATAATATATATATATATATATATAATAAAAGAAAATATCACAATACATATATGTGAGTGTCCATATGTGCATCTTTATCACTACCTGCACAAGCAGATATGTTACATATCTGTGGGAGTTTAGCTATATATAACCCTTTTTCGGTGAATAATGAGTAGTAAACTTCAGCGATTTCTTTTGGTTCCTTAAATCAGCTTTATGTACATATTTAGTATTTTTTTTTACATACGGTTTTCTATGTCTACAAACAGACGTTTTGTTTACAATGACTATATATATATATATATATATATATATATGTATATATATATATATATATATATAATCCAAAAGTCCAGAGAAATAATCTTCCTTACGACACAAGTGTTTTATTTAAAAAAAACCTGTTGCGGTTTGAGAGCTCAATGTGTGCTCTTAATGTTAGAGTCACAGAGCAAATATATAAGTAAGGAAATAACAAAAGACTTAGAGATTTAGTTTTATGGTCTATTTCAGGGAGCTTAGAAAAAGTGTCTAACTCTCCTGATTCATCAGATGCGAATGATGAATTCTTTATTACGTTAAAGGCATTTGAAAACAGA
>CM042161.1:86908907-86921407 GCA_023376005.1 Doryteuthis pealeii | reverse complement strand
ATGAATATCCATCTTTTGGAACACTTCGTGCTTTTCTATATTTTTCGACATACTGTCAGATGGATTTTCTATTTTACTCCCATATTTTATTTAGCAAAATGCACACAGTTTTAAAGACACAGTCTTAATGTAATATTATTATTGCTGGCTGAAAACACGCGGTTTGTGTGTAATTTATCTATTAACACCGAGCAATCTATATATATATATATATATATATATATATATATATATATATATATATATATATATATATATATATAACAATCATTGAGCAGTATAAACGTCTCCTGTCGGTTTCGTTTTTCAATCCTTTCAAGTAAACGGTGGATCTTTTAACGTTAGGGTGAAATTTCTTAATAAAGGTACATGTGGGAGAAAGAACAAATAGAAGTTGGAGTAAGTAGAGAGGGGGGACTCTCAAAACTTTCGAAAATGTTGTGAAGACTAGGTGGATGAGAATTAGCAGGAGATGTGTTGCACGCATTTGAGAATATGGCTGTTAAGATAAGGTTACGGAAATTTGGAGTTTTTGCTTATTTCTTTCTTTATGTAATATGTATATGGTTTCAGTTTGTATTTTTTTTTTAATTAGAGCAAGGCCTGTATGAGTTTTTAAGTATTCATAAATTGAACTAGTGTCGGATAGATGAAGTGTTAATCGTCTCCACGAAGTTATGGTAGTTGGACCTATTTTCTGTATACAAATAGAACTGTGACTAAAACGGCTCAGTGACATCTGTCCCTGAGAATATTTTGTAGTACCGAAGGGACTAGGGAAAACTATGTTAGCTTTATTACTAAATGCCACCCTAGCCTTACAAGATTGACCCGCCAACTTGAAATCATTGAACAGAGAATAGTCAGATACGACACATCTATTCTGTTCAATAATGGTTGTATAAAATAAAAATGCTGTCTAAATTTGTATATATATATATATATATATATATATATATATATATATATATACATTCTTTTTAAGCGAATGTTATAAAAAACGTATATTTAGCTCTTTTTATTGAGCACTTTTTAACTCGATTTCATTTACCTCGAAGTAAATTTATTTGATTCGTGGATTGGCAAAAATCAGTAATATATATATATATATATATATATATATATATATATATATATATATATATATATATATATATATGTATATCAAAAGAAATAACACAAATGGATCAAAAGGAATTGTCATAAATTTGAATATAAATTAAGCAACATTTAGATAAAAAAGTAAATGAGAAATGCGATCTAGTGTTTGGCTTTGATGTTATTTTTTGATGCGATCATATTTTTTCTATTGTATCCTGGACAAATGGAATGATTGAATGGATTGGTAGAAAATTTATTTCAAAGGAAGCATATTTTGTTTTGAAAATTAATAAAACACTGATAAGACCCCATATAAAGTATTGTGCTCATATCTGATCTCCAATGTCTAGACATCGAGAACATAGTAATATTGCGATTGAGGTGCATACAAACAACAATGCCAAAAACAATGAAAGAATAAAAGACTAGAGTTATAAGGTGAGATTATAGATATTGGAATTAAATACTTTACAAGTAAAAATATCAGAAGTGATCTAAGTGAAAGTTTCAAAATGATAAATAGAATTTCTAATTATTGTAGACATTCTTTAAAGTATTCTCCCTCAAACTGGAAAAGATCGATTTCAAAAACTACGTCTTATGACCAATTGGATTCTTTTGCTAAAATATTAATTATGGACTCTCCCGTCGATTTTCGACGTATGAGGGTTAATACACACAATGAACACCCACACAGTGATTTGTTTATAGTGGTGAAAGCTTGTGTTGGACCATCCACACTTTTTGGCACAGTCGATAGGAAAGAATTGGTGCATCAAGGGCTGCCACAAACCCAATCAACGACCGACCTCAGGAATTTTGAATTCAGAGTTATCCCTCTCCTAGACTGGTTACCTACCTAAGGCTGAAGGACCAAGTCTGCCCTACTATTTAACCCATAGCTGGAGGGAATTTTGAATTCAGAGTTATCCCTCTCCTAAACTGGTTACCTACCCAAGGCTGAAGGGCCCAGTCTGCCCTACTATTTAACCCATAGCTAGAGGGAATTTTGAATTCAGAGTTATCCCTCTCCTAGACTGGTTACCTACCCAAGGCTGAAGGGCCCATAGCTGGAGGGAGAATATATGGATTCATACCTTTCCCAAGGATATTAGCGCTATGTGAAATGCCAACAGCTTCGTCTAGGAATTGAACTCGAATAGACGAGTCCATTTTCCACGACTCTAACCACTAGCCCACGCGCCTCCATAATATATATTTGGTAATAGTTGTTTAATCAGATCCAAAACAGTAATAGTGTAAACAAAATTAAGATTAATTTGGATGATTTCAGATGAATGGTAATTAAAGAATAAAGAGGGCATTTTTGAGAAACTATCGGATTTATTATTTAACAAAATGCTATGTGTATGTCGATATTATATAAAGAGTGAACAAGTTCTGTGCAAATATTCTTTTTTTGTTAGAGGCTGATAGGCGTTGATAGAAAAAAGTAGAATGTCCGATGAGACATGATAAATCTGTATATTAATACTCGTGTTCCTTAATTGTATGATTGTTATTATCGTGCAACACCCTCTAGTTCAAAATGAGATCATCCAAATTGTCCAAGATGAAATAAAAAATGTAAATTCTGATTATCTGGTGTTGCTTATCAACTGAATTCATATTTCTCATGAGTGCCGTCACCTTAGCTAAATAATAGACCATTCCATTTGCATTATAAAAAAGAAAGGAAAGAAAAAGACATGCTACACAGAAAAATATAATAACAAAGAAAGAACGAAAGAAAAAAATAAGGAGAAAGAGGAAGTGGATATGCGGAAGCAATAACGGTAATCTCTTTCAATCGAACATAGCATAAAGATGTAAAGAAGAAAGACAGAAGAGAGAGAGAGAGAAGAGAGAGAGAGAGAGAGAGAGAGGGAGGGGGAGGAGAGCGAGAGAGAATATGGGAGAGAGAGAGTTTAATCAAGATTATTATACTTTTTAAATATTGAAGTATATATTGTAATATTTCTTATGTAAACATATCAAACGTTATAATAAGTAAATTAATACACTGTGTTATAGCCCGCTAATGATAAATAATTCCGTATCTCCAACTATTTACTTATAGCTAGAGGAGAACAGATGGATTTAAGCCTATTCCAAAGAGATTTTTTCATTCTAGAAAATTTGGTAATATAACTATATATGCAATAGGCTTTAAATAGACGTTGTGATAAGTAAATTATCAAACTGTTGTTTATTCACAGGTTATACTAGTAGATAAATAACTGCCTCCTATAATGGTCATTTTGACATCCTAATTTTGTAAACAGAAAATTTCATTTTGATAAGTGTTGGAGTTTAATGTGTGGCTGGGAAAAAACAAGGACAAATAATCATAGAAAAATATAGAAATATTCTACAGAATGTAAACAGAAAATGTTTATTTTATTTAGCAAAATACACACCGGTTCAAAGTGAGAGGAATCGATATATGATTTGTTTTTATATACATATATATATATTTTTTTTCACTTCGGAGATATTTTTTAGAAAATCTTTCCCTATTTTTTTCATTTTTTTCATTCATTCTTAACAATATATATATATATATATATATATATATATATATATAAATATTATATATATATATATATATAATATATATATATAGAGAGAGAGAGAGAGAGAGAGAGAGAGAGAGTTGTGGTCATTGCGCAGGCTAGATATGTAAACAGAGTACTCCATTGTGGTAAGTGTTGATTTTTCGGTGACTGGGGAAAAAAGCAATTATAAATAATTACAAAAATAATTCATAACTTTGAATTGAAGCCAGAAAAAATGTCTCTGTAATATGTTTTATCTTTTAAATAATTATCTCGTGTTTATTTAAAAAGAAAAACGGTAGTGACATGTCAATGGAATTCTATCTCTGCAAATAGTCTACCTACTGTGTGAATCTCACTATGTATTAAACAATATTGCTTTTTGCTTTTTATTTATATCATATTTTAATGGATATTCGGTGGCTGTTTTGTCTGTAACCAAACGTCATTCGTACGGTACAATATCCTAAAAAGTTGCATAAGTTTATCACTGAGTATCTTATAGTCAAAATCATTTTACTTAGGAGAATTATTTTTTATTACTGATGTTTCAATGAAAATCTGAGTAAGATATGCCTCAAAACAGACCATGTTATTAGTGCGTTTAAATTCCTGCCATGTTCCTCTCTCTCTCACTTTTCTCTCTCTCTCTCTCTCTCTCTCTCTCTCTATATATATATATATATATATATATATATATATATATATATATATATATAGATATAGATATAGAATAGATATAGATAGATAGATATTACATGGAAATAAAGATTTACATATTATATAGTGTGGTTAATTTACGTACTGGTTTTAACAAAACGGGTTTTAATAAATAATTACTTGGTGTTATTGATCTTTAATATCATTGTTTTATTCCCCAAATTATCAAAATCAACCCGATGAATGACTTTACATAGAAATTAATTAAAATATATAGGAAATGAGTGTAATCTTTTATATGAGTTTTTATTTGATTTCGTTAGTCTTTCTAATTCAATATATTACATTACATTAAAAATTAAATACTTACACAAATTCTTGCTAATTAATATTCTTGATCAATTAGGACAGCCATGGAAGTGAATCTGTGTTCAGACCATTCATATAACACTTAAAGTTTAACCTTGTGCTAGAAAAATTGCAGAAACACACACAACCTATCAAATATCGGACATATTCTGCAAAATTAATAACTCAATGCCTGAAGAAGACAACAGATCAGAAACACATGTCGCGTATGTAAGATAAAAGGAATAAAGCATTTTTTCTGAGAACATAATACATTTTGCGGACCTTCTTCTTTTTTATAAAATATTACATTTTCTCCCGTTGGAACCAGAACAACATTTATATATATATATATATATATATATATATATATATATATATATATTCTAGAATTATTAAGAAGAAACAAGAATAGGTGTTTAATTTCTGCTGACTCAGAAATAGAACATATTTTTACGAAACTATATCGCAGAAAAAGGTATCCCAATATATATATATATATATATATATATATGCGTGTGTGTGTGTCTGTCCGTCTGTCTGTCTGTGTCTGTGTGTGTGTGTCTGTGTGTGTGTCTGTGTCTGTGTGTGTGTGTATCTGTCTCTGTGTGTGTGTTATGACAAACAATTTACCATCTGCCGTTATTATGAAACCTAAATTGTTTTCTTGAGTAAACCCCAAGGAAAACAATGAACACGCCTATTGCCTGATGAATAAAGAACAAAGGGTAGTCGCAAGAATGAATCAGCAAAAACCTATTTAGTTTTCCTTCTCTGTGATTTTTAGATCATGCAAAAGTTTCTGATGCCAATTTTACGTTCCGTTACGAAAGTTTTCATGTGTCTTTGAATAAAAAAAAAAACACATTTTATTGCTATCAATAAAAAATGTTTTTTTTTTATTAGATAATCGTTCAACTCATTATACATTGTTTAAATATTCCTTATCATTAACAATTTGTTCCAAATGAGATTGCATATTGAGAAGAGACAGAAGAAACTTTTCTAATTTTTCATATAGATTTAAAATGTTCAATTATAAACTAGGCGAGATTTTCTTCCCGTTGTAATTATGGTCAATGAAGATTTAGTAAGATATATAATTGGCATATCATAGTTATATACGTCATATTCAGGTGCAACGTCACTCAAGACTGATAAAAACTACAAAGTAGTTTCAAATTTCACAGAAAATCACTATATTATCTATAGATTGTTTTGAAAGAATAAACATTATAACAAATCTTGTTAGCAAGTTCTATTTTAGATGGCTTACGTATATACTATATATATATATATATATATATATATATATATATATATATATGTGTGTGTGTGTGTGTGTTTGTGTGTGTGATTGTGTGTGTGTGTGTGATTGTGTGTGTGTGTGTGTGTGTGTGAATAAAAAGCCTTAAATACCAAGGATATCGTAATTATGGACCATTTCCACTCGTGGGTAACTGAGGCCCATCGAATTTCCTCATACCACGTTTTTATTTTATTTAGAATCACCCTTGTATCAAGAAACTTGGTACCTTAACAAAGTGTATATATATATATATATATATATATATATATATATATATATATATATATATACTATATATATATATATATATATATATATATATATATATATATATATATATATATATATAAGACAGTTTTATAATTTGCTTGAAGCATTGTGTATATATTGGTTAGGAGGTTGATTTAGAAGGCTATCACAATGCAGGTTCAAATTTACACCTGCATTGTGAGAGCCTTCTAAATCAACCTCCTAACCAATATATATATATATATATATATATATATATATATATATATATATATATATATAATATATATTATATTATATCATATATTTAATATATATATATACAAATACCATTCTATGTATCTACGAATCTATCGTTAGTATATATAACTATCTCATTTAATAATGTTGTGTTAACTGTGAAAGAAGAGAGGCATAAAAGGTATGATATGTAAAAAAAAGAGAGAAACAAAAAACAGAACGATAAGATAAAAGGGAAGTGACAAATGAATAAAACGAAGAAAAAGAAAAAAGAAAAAAAAGAAAGAATAAAAAATAAATAAGATAAATACAGAAAACAGAGGGAATGGATGAGAATAAAAAGAGAGAGAAAAGAGAAAGAAAGAAAGAAATCAAGCTAGAGGACATCAAAAGAAAACACTCGACTATGATTCATCTTATAACGTTATTTACACGAAGGAAAAAGAAAAAGAAGAAAAAGAAAGAAAGAAAGAAATATACCAAGAAAGAAATAGATAAAAACTAAAAAGAAAAGTAAAATAGAAAGTGAAAAGTAAATAAATGAAAGATAGAAAGCAGAGTGAAAACAGAGAGTGAAGATTCACGAAAATTAAGAAAAAAGAAATGAAAGAAAAAAAAAGAACGATTAATGAAAAAAATAAATGAAAGAAAAAAGGAAATAAAGTGAAAGAACTCTATTGAGTGAGAGAAACCGAATAATAATATACAACTATTCAGCTCAGAATTTTGTTCCCATGAAAGAAAAAGTAAGGAACCAAAGAAAGAAAGAAAGAAAGAAAGGAGTTGAATAAATATTCATATAATGTTTCGAAAACTGTACGAATAATACTTGGAAGAAAAAAGACCATATGTAAACTTATAAACGCTTAGGAAGACTCTTCCATTATTTGAACATATATCTGATTACCTGCTGAGCAAACCTTTAAATACACCTATTATAAATGATTATATTTTCTGTCTGATAATAATTTTGTTTTAAATATAATCATTTATATGCGTCAGGTTTAGGAATCGGATATAAAATTAATAAAATGGTGGAAATTAATTTTAAAATTCCGACTCATTCACTTATTTAGATTGTACACTTTTCTATTGAATACAAACAATATTGAGGTTTTTTTAAAAATTTGATGCTACATATTGCATGCATAGATTTATCAAGTAAAATTCACTCTAAATATTCATCTCTCATTTGTAATGAAGTAGAATTTGTAGAATTTTGTGGGCATTTCGTTGAATTTCTATGGGTCAAATTAGTTTCAAAATTTGTTGTGTGATGTCTCTATCTATTTATCTATCAATCAATCGCTCTCTCTTCCTCCCCCTCTCTCTCTCTCTACACACACAAATATATATATTATATATATGTATATGTATGTATGTATATATATACATACATACATATATAATTTGGGTTGTATGTTTATTAGTAAACAGTGCTCTATATAGAGAGATCTATATAGAGAGTCAACGGCTCCGGGTAAGTAGGAACTTCTCTCCTATGCAATTTTCAGACCTGAAGATCGTATAGGCGACAAACTTTCAGTAACCATGGAGTGCTAATTCCATGGCTACACTTCCTACACTATATATATATATATATATATATATATATATATATATATATATATATATATATATATATATATATATATATATATATATATAGAGAGAGAGAGAGAGAGAGAGAGAGAGAGAGAAAGAGAGAGAGAGAGTGAGAGAGCGTTACTAATTTTTTATTCTGACAATTGTGTGATCTACATTTAAGTGTATGAATTTTGGATATGCCAATTTTTAAACCTGCTCTACCATATATATATATATATATATATATATATATATATATATATATATATATATATATATATATATATATATATATATATTCAAATGCTTTGTGATTCGTTCTATCCCTGTGGATCTAGAATTGATTATTTTGTTGGCACCATGTCTAAGTTAAACCTCAACTCAAAAAGCTAAGAGCTATCACAAACACCAGCCGTTTGTGTTTCGACAGTCAAATTGTGATAAAGAAAACTCGGTAATAAAACAACGCCAGAAAACAAACAGTTTTCGGCCTCATATTAATAGCGCACATTCTTTGAGGAATTTGTTTAAGTTCCGCTTTGACAGCTGGGAATTACAGAATGGAATCTGCTGACGAGAAACTACTCGCTGCTGCAAATGGCAAGTGGAATCACATTGGGCGTGACGGCAAGAAGTGAACGAATTTCTTATTGGATTCTTTTTTTATTGTTCGAGTATTTTTTGCTGCTGTCGTCTTTTCCAAAGACGTCATGGATTATCAAACGTCTTTATTTTCAGTAGGTAAACAAATCACCGTCTTATCAGCACTTTTTTTTCCCGCTTCCAGTAAACAACAAGGATGGAAAAAAAACAAGAAAAAACACACACACACACCCATACAAATAACAAAAAACACGGAAATAATGCAGAATAGCACGCTAGAGATAATATCGTTATATTACGTATAAAAAAAACATTAGTTTTCATTATATTTCACGGCAATAACCGAAACCATTGAGACGGTAGGGTTTGGGTTAGGGTACTAGTTATGGTTAGTACTAGGGTAAGTGTTAGGATCAGAGTTAGATTTAGGTTTAAGGTTAGTCTTAGGGTTAGTCTTAGCTTAGGGTTAGGCTACTTCGGAAGTTTCCGTAATCTAATGCATTTATACGTAAAATGCGATTTTAATGATATCATCACTTGCGCGCTATTCTGCATTAGTAGAAAATAAAGTGGAAAGAACCATGAAGAAGAAAAAAAAGGAAAAAAGTGACTGGCATTATCTACCTTCCCACTAAAATCGGTAAATGCGTTTTCTTCAACTTTCTGAGAAGCCGTCTTTGAAGATATTCAGAGCTACACAATCTTACAGGTTTTGAATGTGTCTCTGATAAATACTTATCTAAGAGGGGCATCCTTTGGGCTTAACCATCATTAACATCAAAAACGGAATCGAAGACCCGAGTTCAAATCCGGCACGAAGCTATTTGGGTTTCATTTCTAGTTAATTCCCTTAGGAAAGCCATGAATCCATCGGTTCTCCTTTCCCAAGACAAGTACATTCCAAAAAAGATCCCAAGTAATTTCCAGACTCAAAGGGAAAATGTCAGCCCAAAAACCGGATATAGACAAACCCAGCTACTCCGTACCAGAATAGCAGAGACCCAACCATATCCGGTCCAGAGATAAGTAGAACAGTACAAGGTAAGTATAGAAACTACATACTCCTTTCAATTACCCGCCACATTATATGTCAAAAGTAATGACCCTACATGCATATACTCCAAATGGATCCCATCATGTCACATATCGAAATTTTATTTCATTCCCAAGGGTAAGGTATCTCCCCCATCACATGGATAAATGATAGGGTAGAGTTGATTATTTAGTTTTAATAAGGAAAGAAGGAAAAGTAAAAAAAAAACAACAGCTGAACTTCAGCTAAATATTAGTGGTTTGGCATCCTTATCGTGGCGAAGGGGTTGGGTAAACAGATGTCCACTTGTGTAAGCATTATACGTAAATAATATACGTAATTATAAGTAAATAGTATAACATACAGGATCATTTATCGCTAACAGGACCTGTGGATATGCTACAATAGGATAATTTAATTATTACAACGTTTAATATGTTTACTAAAGAACTATTGCAATTTAGTTCAATATGTCAAAAGTATAATAATATTGATGTAACAACCCTCTCACTCTTTTTTCTTTACTTCTTTTTATATTTTCATTGTGTTAGATTAAAACAGATTTTCGTTATCTCTTCCACGTGCCAACCCCGCCCTCTCTATCTTTCTCCTACCTTATTTCTTACTTTCTTTCTTTTTATATTTTTTCTATTTAGCATGCACATTTTTTTCTTTTCTTTCTTCATAATGAATACAGAATGATCCATTATTTAACTAATGTATCGACACTCATAAGAAATAAAAAATTTGGCGGATAAGTTCACGATTTACATATTTGGTTTTCATTTTGGACGATTTGGACGGTCTCATTTTTTACCAGAAGGTATTGCAAGATGATAACGGTCGTACAGACACGATTGGTAAGATAAACAGTTTAGATTGGCAAGATAAACAGTCTAGAAGAACGAGAAGTCAAACCAGCTGTACTCCGCTAAAAATAGCCTAATGCATTTTGCTCATAGCGTAACATCACACTTCCGCTCTGTTGGGTGCCTAAAGCTGATTTCACTTCTGAGTATTCGAAAACACTCCGGAAATCTGTACGGAAACTTACAACTAATTAAACAACAAAAGAAGCCGGCAAGTTACCTTGGTAACAGCGACCCATGAGAGGGGTTGATTATTCTATTTGGAAGTTGTGAAGGATTCTAATTGAACTCTTATAGCCATCTCTGTTGCATCGGGAATGTAGCTGACTCAAATAGAAAAATAATCATTCAGCAGTCAAATTGGTATTTTCTCTTCCCTAAATTAAAGTATTCTACGCGTGACATTCTCATCTGATGTACCGTTTTTGCGGGGTGATGGATCTTACCCACACACGCGCGTGCGCACGCATATATATGTATATGTACGTGTGTGTGTGTGTATGTGTGTATTAAATGTAACGAAAACGGATTGAGTTTTTTTTTGGTGAACGAGATCTTGCAACTGCAAGACATACTTCGATAATTTTGAAGAACGTAGTTGCTCCTATATTGTGGAGAACTAGGATGATTCTGTATTCAAGGATTTTTTGGTTCAAACCAGCTTTATTCCTCTTTAAAATAGACCTTGTGTTGCAACCTGCAAATTGTGGAAGGGTTGGTACAATTATGTGGGAGATCTTACTAGCTTTCACGCACACACACACACACACACACACACACACACACATATATATATATATATATATATATATATATATACATGATCTTATATATTTTAAAACATACATGTATATACCTGTGAGTGTGTATGTGTGTGTGTGAAAGAAAGATTGTGCGTCTATGCGCATGTGCTCGTGATGGTGTTCTGAGTGTTCTAAACGCGATCATATCTAATGACTGATATAAGGGTTAAACTATTTCCGCGTAAAATATATTGACTTATTTCACAAAATAATATACATATATATATATATATATATATATATAATATATTATATGTGTGTGTGTGTGTGTGTGTGTGTCATTTTTCTTAATTATACACACTCGCAAAAAACCACACACACACACACAACACACACACACACACACACACACACACACACACACACATATATATATATATATATATATATATATATATATATTGATTTTTATAGCAGAAATGTGTCTGTGTTTGTACGTATATTTAAATTACTGTCTAAATGACACTATTACATGTTTCTTTGCACTCTCACGCACGCATAGATAGACACGCACACAAATAGTTGTTCTTCTATGTCTGATAGTCTTAACTTAAATACTAGTTTTGTTATAAAAGCCATTACGATAAACAATGTCATGTACAAAGAAAAACAAAGCAAATCATAACAAACGTCAAAATTATATGAGCATTTCTGTTTTTCTTTACACAAGATATTTCCATTATAATGACGCGACTTTCTACAGCGCTGAATTCATCTGAGTCGAATGCTAAACACATCGGAGATTAGATTTGGAAAATCAAATGAAACATCTATTAAAGTATTTTACGTCGCAAATAATTTGCGTGAGTCAGAATGATTTTGGAATACATCTTAGCTACTCAACAAAAACAACTAGTTAACTGTATATGCAGAACAACACAACGATCATTGACTTTGAACTCAAAATCTTCATGCATATGACAACATTTTTGCGTAAAAATTAACATCAAAGCACATCATTTAAATGTCAAAATTCTGTAATAAATTTATTTAATTATATGTTGATTATATGAACACGTGGTCTAATGGTTAAAGTCGTAGAAATAGACACGGCGAGACGGGTCCACATAGCGCTAATATACTTGGGAAAGGTATGAATCCAACTATTCCCCGTCCGGCTATGGATAATATAGTAGGGTA
>CM042161.1:86883907-86898907 GCA_023376005.1 Doryteuthis pealeii | reverse complement strand
CCTAACTAACTTGGTCCCAAGTGTGATGGAGATATGTAAACTATGAGATAAACTATATATATATATGTGTGTGTGTGTGTGTGTGTGTGTGAGTTAAAAATGGAAGCGAATCCGAACAGTATGTTGAAAATAAAAAATAAATGAAAGAAAATATTGAATGAATAAAATATGATTTATTTTATTTTATTTTACTGACACGTGTTTCGGTCAGGAGTTTATCCATACATACATATATTCTATCTCTTATTATTTTACATCTATCTATCTTCTTCTATCTATATATAAAGGAATTTGCAATTATTTTGTCCGGAGGAAACTTCGAAAATGAAACAATTAACGACAAAGTAAATAGATATACGTATTAAATAACACTAGGTCTGGGTTTTAAAGCAAAAGTAATGAAGATTTTATTTATATTTTCGAATACATTTAAAATTTAAACAGCGTTATAGAATAACATTAAGATAATACTTGCCAGAAAATGGCGTTACTTTTTTTTTTTTGGCAGGAGTATTAATACAGCGCTTACTTACAATTTTCCCTGTGAAATTTACCTCCCTATATTTAACACAATGCAACTTGCAAAAAAATTAATATTTTCTTGAAATGTTTTTTCCATTCGAAAGAAGAAACATTAAACAACCTCCTGATGATTGTGAAAAAAATGTTCACCTTACGGAAATAATGAAGACTATGATTGAAAAACAATGCTTTCATTTTTGCACCGTTAAATCAATTGAAATTTAACGTAGCCAAAAACAAGTTACGACAAGAGGATTTTTTCTTTTAATTTTTTTTTCATGTTTTTACAGATTCACAGTTCTAGTAAATTGTACAAAAAATGTAAATTAAAGAATTATCTTAAATTTAGGAATCGCCTCATTTATATCTTATCTTAAAATCGCCTCATTTATATCTTATCTTAAAAGATATTGTTAATTATTGAATTAAAATTTCTTACTATATCATTATGTGATGGCATTCCCTCCACTCTGACGAAAAAAATTCCTTGACCTCCCACCAGGCTGGAGTGAAATAGGGTATTTTTTACGTGGTGATTTTTATGAGTCATCCTGCGAGGATCGAACTCGCTATTCAGTAGTAATAGATTTGCAAACGATTATTATACCATGTTTTTTAATATATGTATACACATGAAATATTACCAAGGCTTGGATTTTGAGCAAAAATAATAGAGATTTTATTTATGTAGATGAAGATAATTACAATATAAAATTTAAATAATAACAGCATGGATCTTTCTTTTATTTAATATTTTAAATAGTAGACATTAACATTTCTTTTCAGAGTAGCTGGATCAATGTAAGGTCTATTTTTTTTACATAGGGATTTAAATGGGGTATCCCTCGATGATTCAACTCATGATTCAGTAATAATGGATCTGCAGGACTAATTTAAAAAAAAAACTCTACCCAGGCGACGCCGGGTAGCCGCTGCCAAATAAAATAGCAATAATAGAAAAAACTACATAGATTTTTAGTATACAAAGAAATAGCAGCCTTCGTCAGAGTAAATCCTTATTGTTTTAAATGAAATCGTTTGACGTCATCGTCGCATGATTTCAAAATAACTGTTTTCTCCATCGCGTTAGAACACTTTCTTCAAGCGATTTCAAAAAAGTTCTTTTTTCGAACATCTCGGAAATTCTCCGTATTTCAACTGATTTCATTTCAAACTATAAGGATTTACTCTGACGAAGGCCGCTTTGTACACTAAAAATGTATGTAGTTTTTTCTATTATTGTTATTTTATTTAATTTTGTATTTAAAATAATAATAGATAGAATACATGTATGCATGGATAAACTCCTGGCCGAAACATGTGTCAGTAAAATAAAATAAGATAAATCCTATTTTATCCATTCAACATTTTCTTTCCTTTATTTTTCATTTCAATACACACACACACACACACACACACACATATATATATGACTTATATGTATATATATATATATATATATATATATATATATATATATATATATATATATATATGACACAACTAAGCCATGCTTAGTAAACACACACACACACACACACACACACACACATATATATATTATATAATATATATATATATATATATATATATATACATATATATATAAAAATGTTGTTTCTGGTTCCAACGGAAGAAAATTTAATATTTTATAAAAAAGAAGGTCCGCAAAATGTTTCTGAAACACGCACAACCTATGTATATATGTATATGTATATGTGTGTATATATATATGTATATCAATATATGTATTGATCAAAGCCTGAAGAAGATACCAGAATATCTGAAACACGTGTTGCGTATATAAAATACAAAGAATAAAGCATTTTTTTCTGAGAACAATTCATTTTGCGGAAGTTTCTTCTTATTATATATATATATATATATATATATATATATATATGAGCAACATAATATCTTTGTATGTATACTTTATTAAAAATGAGCGACAAGGATTTAGTGTTTAGCTTTTAATTCAGCTTTTCTTTTTTGCGACCGATATGTCATTATTTGGTTTGAGAACAATTTAAAAACTACTATGTTGTAGAGTATTGTACTGATCCTGTGTTTCTACAATTTTTAGTCGGCCTGACACCATGAATGAATGCATTGGTCATTGGTGCTGGTGTGAATTAGTGATACATCCGTCACTGTCACTGTCACGTAGAGGTTGTATCTATATCAAAAGTATTTTAAGTTTCACACACGAAGATAAATGAGATTATGTTTAATATAGTTTGTCTATTTTTAATAAGTATCGCTTCTAATACTTGGAGTCATTCTCTGCAGTTAATGCATTAGAATATTTCGAATATTTATGGAACTGTTCTTCTAGTCTTCTATAGTGGGTTTGTTGATGTGTGCCAATGTCACGCGTGTTTGATAAATGGCAAATTAGCCAACGGAAATGTATTATGGGGTTATGTCCAATGTATGTATTTAGCGTTGTAGCATCATTAGTGTTGGAGATAAAATCTCCAAGACACATGAGAATTGATTTACACGATTAGTGCTACATAGTGACCTTTTTAGAGCAACACTGTTATTGGCAACGGTGAGGTTGATTGATTTATTCTTTAGTATATGACACCCTTACAAAGGTATAATCATGGGATTACATGTGCATCCCAAATAAACTTTCTCATTATTATCTCCCACCCTCGGCCATATGCCTATGCGATAGTGGCATCATCGAATGTATAGTACTTATACCGACTACCCTCCTTCGCGTTGCCTAAGCCTTCTCTGTACATGCTTTTTGCTTTATGTCGTTACCTAATGCGACTACCAGTCTAGAAGCAGGGCAGCAACTCTTCCGCAATCAGTCAAACCCTTTTAGCTTCTTAAACTCCGTGCCCTTTAGCTGCCTCTCATCAAGAATATGGGCACCTCCTTCCTGTCATACATTCCTGCGCCTACTCGTCCGTCTGCGCGCGAGGGTGCGGCTATGAATATATAAATTTAATGAAGTTCAGTCGTCTTAATTGATATTTACACGTACTCATTTATCTTGTATGAGTGTTTTTTTGCATATGTGCTGAATATGTCTTCACCATCCTTATAATTATTACGCTCTGCTGAGTGTCGGCATCTTATTCGCAATAGACATTAGCTGCCGTATTTAGTAGTGTGTGCCATCAAAAATTACATCTCACCAACTCTCTCCCTTCTACTCGTGCTCTTATTCTTTTATTGGCTCATCATTTATTAGTCCATTACTATCTCTTACCTGATTCCTATCTAGTCTTCCCTCCTAACGCGACCCGCACAATGATCAGATTTAATTCTCGTACGTACAACTTATCTCTATATATGGATTCTCTAAATTGCCCGTATTCGTCCACTCCGTAATACTTCTTTACAGTTGTCCCGTCGACGCACATCCACAGCGTTCCGCGTAAGCGGCCAGTTGTCTATTAATCCCGTCCTCCGCAAGTTCGGCAATATGGTTTTTTTTTTATGGCAATGTCACTCTCTTCCTCTGACTGGCTTTTGTTTTTGTTTTTAAGATTCATTAGCCTCCCATGATTTTGTTGTCTTACGCTGCATTAATCATACGCTCTCCGATAAGTTGGGCTCATCATTTAATCTTGGCCGGATATGATCAGTTTGAAAGATTAATCTATCAATAATATACAATTTCAAGTCGATCACTAATATCCCAAGTTGATTTCTTCATTCATAATAACCTGTGTGCTGCGCTATTAACCTCATTAGCATCGCGCGACGCCGCTACTAAGAGCAGTGTCTCTTACTGATATTACACCTACACTTCTGTGCTACGCGGCGTCTGATATTCCTCCACGGGTTCCTGAACAACCATACCGCGTGTCCATCGCGCTAGCCAAAGTGTACGTCTGTGATGAAGGTGTAAGGCTGCTTCCTACATTCACTACGCATAACCCTCCCAGGAATACCTACCAATCAATCCGTTTTTTACGTGCACCGTTACCTTACTCCACTCTACTGCATTTTGCTACCAGCAATTACTCAGTTTTTCTATCTCCATTAACCTCCTCTGACTATGCCGCCCTCTAAGTCTTATTTAACAGTAATTTCTAGTCCCATCGATATCAAATTCCACTATAATTCAGCCTGACCCTCTCTCTGTCTCTAGTCCGATGTCCCATTTAATGCATATCACCTGCTGAGGCCTCCTTCCGACTCTTGATCGCACGCGCCCTTATCATCCTTACCTCCTCATGATCATATCATTAAAAAGGCTTGATCTCGTCGTCTTGGGCATCGATCCCACTACGCAGTTGAAAGGACAATCACTATTAGTTCCTCCCAATCCATGCCGCCATTCGCGATCCTATCGCCATGTTTGGCATGCGCCTCAATAATAATCTCCATCATCCATATTTCATCGATAAAGAGTCGCCCTACCAGGGCTTCTGTACTCTACACTGTATTACTTCATCATATAACCTCCAGTAAGCCCCTCCAAGTTTGAGTCGCGAGTCATCTCAGCTGCTGTCCGTAAAGATGCGATCGGTCCCTATGTGCTGCCTCTCGTCCCGACTCGTCCCTTCCATCATGCCCGAATTATTGCATCAGATGCCAGCCCGAATACAGGTTGGAGAGTCAATGCTACTACATTCGTTCATGAATTGCTCGCCATTCCCACCCCATGACACTGACACTTAATGCATCATCATGGTGTCCGACCAGCTCCACCGCCTGCGCTAACACATGTTTGGCTCCCATTATTGCTCGCTCGAAGTCGCTTACTCCCTCTCTGCCAGAGGTTGCAGTGGCGTGCTATGTTGCATTTACTAACGGCGCTCCAGCGCGACAGTCAGATGTACTGGTGCTCCATCGTTTTGCTGTACAAAGTTCCACTCTTGATATTATTCGGTTATTGTCATGTGAGACGGGCACAGTAGTAGCTTTCCGACTCCGGCATTCTAAGCACGTCATTATTATCTTTCATATTGATACAGCCCTATATAGACGACCAACCAAACAAGGCTATCTTTATTAGAGACTTACTATCAGAACCGCAGTATCTTGCATCATCAGTTGAGGTCTATCTTTTAATAACTCGGAGCTTCCTTGGGATATATCGAGATGAGCATCTCTCTAATCATCTTTAATTAGCCCTAGTTTCTATTCTTCGATTTTAAGCCGATCAACCATTGACACATGTCTCCTTAGTGAGCATCAATCCTCACATCGTCTAATGCTTAAAAACATTCTAGTTGATGGGGTCATCTTCCAGGCTAATGGTATTGTTTTATATCGAGACATATACTTGTGCATTTCGAATTTTATTTATCTACGTCAGCGTATTTGTTTCGAATTCTGCCTCGAGAGTATTGCTCCTGTAATGTGAACCCTAAGACCTCACGAGTACGTGCTGATGTGTACTATTGTACTTATTTACTTTATTATTATTTATTCAATTATTTATTCAATCTAATTATTATTGATTGTCGTTTATATGTTGTAACATTGTGCAGCAACGATCTGACACTCTCGCCTCACTTTCTTACATCCACACCTTTGCGTTGCTTTGCGTCGTTTACAATTTCTTTCTCAGTCGAAGATAGTATGCCCTCCGGGGATCCATAGAGCCTCTCTGTTCCTCTAAGACGCTCTGGTGCTCAATTCCCTTCTACTTATGCTGTCAGTTTCCTCACCTCATCCAAGTTAGCTACATCCTTGTTATGATAATTTCATACTTTATTATTCCTCCATTGTATCAAATCGTGGGACTTCTGCTCTGCTATTCTGTCTGCCAATAACATTGAGTCACCCAACTTACTACAGGTGATACCTCTTCGCGTGCGGATGCGCGTCGTGCCTCTCCTGTGTATTATCGTTCAACTTATTTTACCAGTAGCAAGTGTGTTGTATACGAAACACATACATTGTTCCATAAAACCATCCCACGCCATCATATCTGCTTTTGAATTACACGAAACAGATGCTAAACTGTTACAAATTTAACTGATTTTAAGACGGGCCAGCTCCTTAGTACTTACTCCGTGTATTCACATGAATTTAATCGTTTCTTTGCAACGCTTACTCCTCCAATACTGTGTTTTTTAAGCACACACTCAAGCTTAACGTGATACGATCTGCGCTCACTAAGCAGCCCATTAGTACTGGAGTTTTAATCATTTAATGTGCATTTACTACAGTTCTTAAATATCCAAGTATGAATTCGTAACGTTTATGGAGTGCACTCCTAAAACTAGCATACGGGTTTGCCCAAGTTTTGGTAATTCCATGACAAATATAACTCTCAGCTATCCTCATCACACATCACACACAAACTCTTATATTAATCATACCATCTATATTATAATATCTGCGCCTATAGTCGAACCTAGTATACTCAATATTTGCTGTGTGTGAGAGAAAAAGAACAAACAATCCCTAACACCAACCCACACCGACTTTTCCTCACCCCTCTTCACCTTCTCACCCCAGCTCCCCTTGATATCATGATATACAACGACACAGAACGTGTATCAATCACCCATTAACCTTTGCACATTACTGTCAAAAAGCGTCTTGCGATACAACATCTTAATCTCAAAATTAGCGTCGGCGAATATCCAATGAGTTTCATCGACTAGTCTGAGTATCTCCTGTCCTATTCAATCACATTATCCTCTCATTTCTCAACTCCAGCAGCCTCTACTTTCCATTAATCCTTAGCACGATCTCTATCGTCTATCCCAGTTATAACTACTATCTAGTAGCGATTGTATATATATAACTATAATATACTATATTTTGTATAGTCATATACTCTGCTTACTGTAACTTGTCTACAGTTCGTTCATATATTCTCTTATGATGAGATTCTAATGCTCATAAACTGGTCCTTCATGCTCTCGGGCTAAACTCCACACATCACACACCACACACAAACTACACAGAATCAGACAGACAGTCATTGGTGACTAAAAATCACACTCAATCACACAACAACACACAACCTCATCTACTACCCTAGATAATCAGCACTACATATAGTCATATGTGTGTGTGTGTTGTTGTGTGTGTGTTGAGTTAGATTCTCGTCATCAAGCTGTCTACGCACCAGTCTGTGTGTGTGCTCCTTTGTGTGTTAGTGTTATAAATTAAAGCGAGACCAAACATAAATATTTGCTTCATCTAATATGATTCTATGTTCTGTGCCATGTCTGCAACAATGATATAGCTTATTCATCGAGCATCTACTCTACGCAGACTATTATAGCCGGGAACAAAACTTATTGATTAGCGCTGAGTGTGTCTTTGTGCAATTCTAGTCGCACTATTTACGACTAAGCACATACAGTTGCTTTGATCTTAGTGTGGATGTGTGTGTGTAACTTTGAGTCGATAGTAGCGGACTCTCTCTCGGCACCAGTGGTATCGTTTATGATAGTAGGAGGACGAGTAAGTGCAAAAGTGAGATAAAAATATAAAAACATAGTAGAGACCTGGCGATCTACGTTCTATTCACGAATAGTAGCTCTCTGGCGACGTGAGAGTCCTGTTCCCCATTTTAGGGATTTTGCAGCCTGGTCTCTACTTCCAGTAAAAAAAAAAAACATGATGGTACAAACAAAAATATCACAGGAGATCATTGTGATTGTAGTATCCCAGTAGACCTTACCTCTTTATGCTCCGATATCCTTATATATACAGAGGAGACTCGTGCTGTCATTAATTACTAAGTTTACCAATACCCTTCGCATATCCCCTGTGTGTACTGCAAATCAGCTACTACACATCACCCTTATGCGGTTAACAGCTTGTCCGATTCTGAGCGAATCTTCCAGATCAGGATTTAACCCGTAGCTATGTACGGTGTAGGTTACTCACCAATAAGCTCTAGCCATCACTGATGATAAAGAAGATACTTGATAATCGTCGAAACACGATGTGTGTATATGTTGCCGACATTATATATCTATATATAGGTTAAACCTACATATAACCGTATATAGCTCAGTCTGGCGGCGAAATGTAGAGACCGTCCCCGTCCGTCGTCATGTATTCCTGCAAAAGTTTCAAAGATTCCTAGACGACAGCTGTTGATTGTGCTCTCCTTCTACTGCCAGCTTCATTACCTTTTGAGGTGAACCCGGTATCTAATCCCATAGTTAGTCTCTCTGTCACTTAGTGCGTCCTGTCTAAAGAAATACTGGCTAATTATGGGTATACAGTCACTATCGCTGAGATGTCATAACTCCTCGAATTCAAAATCCCTCAGCTTCGTCTTCCGCTGGATTGGTCGTTGTTGTGGCACCCTTGGTATGCACTAATTATTTCCTATCGACTGTGCCAAAAGTGTGGATGGTCCAACACAAGCCTTCACCACATAAACAAATCACTGTGTGGGTGTTCAGTGTGTGTGTGAACCCTCATGCGTCGAAAATCGACGAGAGAGTCCATACTATATATATATATATATATATATATATATATGTGTGTACACATTATCATTATTATTATTATTATTATTATTATTATTATTACTAGCAAATATATGCACCCTCCGGGTGCAAGTATTTAAGTTTTAATGTAATAAAATATTGTATTAAATTAGAAAGGCTAATGAAACTAAATAAGAATACAGATAAAAAGATTTGAAACAGAAGGGGTATAATAAAAGATTTGAAACAGAAGGAGTATAATAAAAAATGGAACAACTGAAACTTACTCTTCCACCACTCTTGTCTTTCATTGTTATTTTTTCTAATTTAAGTATTTAGTTATAAGAGGAAGTAAAGAATAAAATGACAGTTATCTTTATCTTGTTAACGGATTCCATTTAAGATTCATTGAAGAGATTTTTGCTCATATTCATTAAAATAAAACCAAACAGTTAGAAATTAATAATACTAAGCACATATTTATTAAATTCGATTTTTTAATATTAATATGCAAATTAGCCTTCCCGTTCACACTGTAAACCGCTATTTTGTTGTATATATAAATATAATTGCATGTTGTCAGTATGAAGAAATGGTTAACAGTATTAATAATGTAAGACAATTTTATTAATAATTGAGGCTTAGATAAAAATAAAATCATTGAGAATGTGATGTCAATAACTAAGAGAATTGTGACTTGAGTAGGAATATAGTTTCGGTTACAGACAGAAAAATACACACTCTCCATTATAATAAGATTATTATTATTATTACTATTGTTATTGTTTTTGTTATTGCTGTTGTTGTTGTAAAAAAGTAAGTCTCAATGATGAGTATGATGATGCCGGATTTTATATTATATCAGCAGTTAAAACAATGGTAACATCGTAAGACTAACCTTTAATCAAACGAATGACACAGACCTGAGCATCCTCTCCACAAATGTATGGACATCATTACTTTGTCCTGGACTATGCTCTGGGTCAGACATGTGCATCATATTATATATATATATATATATATATATATATATATATATATATATATTGATGAGAAGTCGTTCCTTTGATGTGTTCACCATTCGCAGAGACGGATGCGCAAGACATCTCTTTCTTCTTTGTTGTCGATATTTTAAATAATCTACGCCTGACAGATTCGACACTTCCTACTCCCTCACACTCTCTCTCTCTCTCTCTCTCTCTCTCTCTCTCTCTCTCTCTCTCTCTCTCTCTCTCTCTCTCTTTCCGCCGCTGCATGAAAAGACACGAAAGAAGCTTCTAAGTAGCGTCATGCAGCAAAACAACATCGAAAGTCATGGGTGATGTGCCCGTTGGAAAAAAAAAAAAGAATAAAAGAAAGAAAGAAGAAAAAGAAAAACTGAAACCTGTCACTGTCGAGAGTGCAGTGACAGTAGTGGTGTGGGCAAGATGGCGGATAATGGAGAACCGAGCGCGTCTCTGCAAGAGACTAGCACATGAAAGTGGTAAGAAGAAGGAGGAAAAAACAGCATAAAACAAAAGGCAGTACCGCTGCTGTTGCTGCAGGCTGTCACGTGAAGTAGCAGAACTGGAATCGCAATTTGAAATTAAAATCATATTTCTTTGGCTAAGAATGTGTTATTCTGATTGTCGTTAAATGTCATTAGCAGTGTTTAGTTTCATCTAACTTAACCCGAAAAAAAAGTTATTTTAGATATTTTTCCTCAAACAGGGAACTTACTGGACAAGCAGATTTCAAAAATAAAATCTATTCATCAATATGATTTTTGGATTATTCAGGAATATCTTTTTGGAAGAGATTGTCAACGCAAATAAAAAAATAGCAATAGTTTAAATAAATCTAAGATTAATTAAGGTGATTTCAGAAAAAAATGGTAAGAAAAATAATTTTAAAGGGAGTTTTTTTTAAAACTATCGGATGAATTATATAAAATTTTATCTGTATATATATATATATATATATATATATATATATATATATATATATATATATATATATATATATATATATATATATATATATATATATAATATAATATATATATATATATATATATTATATATATATATATAATATATATATATATAATATATATATATATATATATATATATTATATATATATATTATAACATTCGAACTCATAAGTGATGTCCTCCTATGGAAACCAGCTTATAGACATAACAGTTCGGATCGTACAGCAAAAAACTGCATTGGCATTTGTGGATCGTGGATGCTGAACAGAGGTCCTTCCGAGGACAATGGAGGGTTGGCGCGAGATTGTCATGATACAAACGTGACATGATGATGATGATATCATTACTATATATATTCTGTGCAAATATTCTTTTTGTTTCTTTTTGTCAAAGTTTGATGTGAGAAAATAGAAAAAAAAAGGTAAGATGCCTAAAGTGACATGAAAATAATAAATAGATGAATTACATTCCGACAAATCAGATGGTATTAAGAAAACGTTTTCAAAACTTGATGAAATTCTTTATTAATTTTAACATTTACACGGAAGAATATTAGACTAATTTTTGACGCAATTGTTCTTCCTTATAAAACGTAAAACAATTAGTTTTAGTTTGCAAAATATCATGCTAACATATATATATATATATATATATATATATATATATATATATATATATATATGCCATTGTATATATATATACAACTATATATATATATATATGTGTGTGTGTGTGTGTGTGTATTGTTTCTATGTGTGTGTGCCTCTACAACTGTAATCGAGCACTTTATTTATATTTCTCCAATACAAAGTACTATATATATATATATATATATATGTGTGTGTGTTTGTGTGTGTGTGCATATATGTGTGTGTGTGTGTGTGTATGGTTGGCGTCAGTAATCCAACGTACAGTGCTCAATATCTGTGATAGAGCGTTAATAGTAGATAAATAAACGTTTTAGCTTATATTTTTTTTATCATTGGAACAATTGTGATGACAGTGGTTATTTATCTGCTATATATATATATATATATATATATATATATATATATATATATATATATATAAAGTATATAAAGTAAAGTAAAGTCGTCGAGGCTGCCTAATGTTATCAGACAATCAGCGAGGGAGTCTATTTTTCACAAGCGCTAGACCAAGGAGATTGTTTTTGCATCTGAGGTGGAGCGCCCCACCTACAATCAGCTCCTTACTTTACCGCACATAT
This sequence comes from Doryteuthis pealeii, assembly GCA_023376005.1. Classification (NCBI taxonomy): domain Eukaryota; kingdom Metazoa; phylum Mollusca; class Cephalopoda; order Myopsida; family Loliginidae; genus Doryteuthis; species Doryteuthis pealeii. The sequence continues at coordinate 86,886,798 of CM042161.1, read as the reverse complement.
CCCTGTGCTACTCATAATTTTTAGTTCAATACCGACCCTTATCAATCAAAAAAAAAAAAAAAAATAATATATATATATAATATATATATATATATATAGACCCACAGCACGAATAGTATATAACACATGGTCAATTTCTTAAGTGAAGATTGAATTCAGAGTTTTCCTTCTCCTAGACTGGTTGTTTAAGCAATGTTAAAGAGCCTAATCCACACTTTATTTATCCATAAATGGAAAGAGAATAGTTGGATACATACCGCTCCCAAGACGCTATATTAAATGCAATCGGCCTCGTCCGAGATTTGGATTCGGGTCCATTTTTTACGGTGATAACCATTACACCACGCGTCTCCAACGATCAGATATAACTTAAGGTGCAATTCATTAAAAACATGAATTAATTTTTAAAAAAACACAGTATAGGATGGTTTAAAAAAATAAGTGTGTCGAAAGTGGTTTGCAATGTTTTATTATGATATTTTTTCACTGAATACGGATCCAAGATCTGGTATATCAATAAATCAAAGAGAGGAACGGAAAGTATCATCATCACCACAGCATCATCATCATCACCAAGCCATGCTGATATTACGGGTTTCCCGGCTCTCTCTCTCTCTCTCTCTCTCTCTCTCTCTCTCTCTCTCTCTCTCTCTCTCTCTCTCTCTCTCGCTATCCCAACAAGAAGAGCGAACCTAATATTGATTACTAATAAAAAGAGAACTTGTCAACTGGTAGATTTTGCAGTCCCAGCAGATCACAGGATGATGGTGAAAGAAAACGAAAAAATACATAGATACTTGAATCTTGACTGATGATTTAAAAAACTGTGGAATATAAGGGTAAAAGTAATTGCTGATAGCACGAGTTCCCCATCCGTCCCAATAGATAATCACTCTCAGCATGTCTTCTACACGGCATCGGGTGTTAGCAAAGAGCTGATAAATGCAATTTTTGGTGTTCGTCTAACACTGGTGTATCCATGTGTAGGAGTCCGCAGGAGAATGTTGAGCAATCAACTTTATTGAATTGGGATTTATTATGGCCTTTATCTTATTATAGTAGAGATTATGTAACAGTCTGACTTTAACCAAAACTACGTCACAACTGTCATCACAATTTCCATAGTTATTTAAGTAATATTCTAAACGATTATGAAATAGTCATTATAATCTTAATTATTATCTTATTTATTAACGATGTATTTATCAAAGTGTAGCTGAGTTAGATTTGCCGTAAAACTGCCAAAATTATCAATACATTTAAAATCCTGAAGTATGTGTTATATAAAGATTTACATAGTATATGGTGGGAATAATATGCATAATGATTTTAACAAAACTGGGTTTAATAAATATTTGTTCGCTATTACTGATTTTTAATACTATCATGTTATTCTCAAACGTATTAAAAGCAATCCTATATATAATTTTTTAAATGGTCAAGCAGGAATCATTGGAGACGAAGAGACGGAAATCAGAAGGAGAGAGAGATAGCGATAGTGAGCAGGGAGAAAGTAGAGAGATATATTGTAAAAGAAACAGGTTAGGGGCGGAGGTGGGTGGCCTTCTTGGAGAGAAATTTGATCAAAGCAGCAGCAAAAGGGAGAAATAAAAGGGGAGTGATTGGGTAGGGGAGGGTTAGGGCAGAGTAGGTCACAGAGTGTGAGGGAAGGGTCAGGAGAGGAAGTTTGGTTAGTTGTAGGGGATTGGGGAAAGTAGTTATGTGAAACGAGGAAAGATTTTGAAACATAGGCAAAAAGGGGAGAAAATCAAATTATAGGTGAAGATTTTTTTTCTTTTTTAAAATATTTGAATTACCCATTTTCAATATAAATTTTTATCTTATGTTCATGTGTGATAGTTTTTGCGACAGATAAGTCCAGGTTAAAAAAATCCGGGTCTTAGGTTTATAGTTTCAGTGTGGGCTATTATAGCTGATTCGCATCTCTGCTCCTAACCTGTTTCTATTACAATATATATTTCTTCTTTCTATCTGCTCACTTCTCTCTCTCCTCTTCTGATTCCATATAATTTTTTTTTATAGAAATCAATTAAAATGAAATTAAAATAATATTTTCATATTCGTTCTTATTTAGCTTTGTTAGTCTTTATAATTTAGTATATTTTATTACATTAAAACTTGAATACTTGCGCTTGGGGCGCATACTTTTTCTAGTTTTCTTAATGAAAACTCATTTGAACCTCGGGAAAGACTGCAATATTCTTTTAAAGCTCTTCTGTTGTGATGGAACTATTGACTTGCCTAAAGAATTGCAGAAGATACAATTTAACTAAACCTTAGATCGGTTGTCCAATAGAATTAATGTTGAAAACAAATAAAAAAAATAATTATTAGTTTTTACGGAATAACCACATCCTTTTATATTTCCCAAAAGTCAGAAAAAAGAAAGTTTGACAATTGACACAGCACTTTGACAACATCTAGATTAGACTAAGTCTGTCAAGAAAATATCCAGCTATTTAATAGTAAAACAAGTAGACCACATACAGCAAGAGAGTTTAGTCCCATTTAATGTACTCTCTTGGGAACATACCAGGCTTATCCTATAACTCACTTTTTAAACCAGTAAATAAGATTGAGTTGCGTTCTATCTAATATATTCAACGATCATACATTTACCCTTTTCGACAGCAATTTTACTTTCAAGGTTTTTTTACAAGGTGCATACAAATTTAATAAACTTATAAAAAAGATCATACACTTATATCCATACAGAAAGAAAAAAAGCAATTCGCAGAACAAAACGGAATCAAAAGGAAAACATTTAAAGATCAATTATTGTACACTAAAGATCGGAAAGATAAAACAAGGAATTAAAATAGGTAAGTATTTTAACGTGACTATATATATACAAGGTCACAAGCAGAGTT
>CM042161.1:86851407-86878907 GCA_023376005.1 Doryteuthis pealeii | reverse complement strand
CTCGACACCACTTTTATTGTTGTAGATCACAGATTACATTTTCCTGAGATAGTGTACAAAGGAAAAAAAGATCCCCTATCTAGCGCATGTGTTTATTTTTCTATCTGATAACTCGTAAATTACACCAGTATAATTGTTAATTTTACAAGGACGGACGGATGTACACTGCTTGGAAGCAACGACTAAGAAGGCAATTCGTTGTAACATATGTCTTAGTTACTCAGGACTTTAATAAGAAGCAAGTGAGAGATAAACCAACAATTGTTTTCCTTTTAATATCGAGTCGATAGTTCAAACGTTACTGCGTTACCAATAGTCGGAACGTCATATTCGCCAACCAGTCGGTAGAAACAAATCTGACATTACTCTTTCTTTAATGATTTTCTTCTTTATTATGGAAATGTGTAACTTGTGACTTATGGGAAAACAATTGGTCGTTAACTTCTGCTGAATCGGTTCCCTAAAAAGGCTCCACAAGGACATACTGAGCACATTACAGTATTAATTATCCCTACTGTTCGTTTTCTTATTCTTTTTGCTTATAGTTAAAATTGTGACTCGTTGGATTATTTTTTTTTTCACATTTAGTTTTGCTCATTTTAAATTTCGCCTAAACGTCTACACACACACACATATATATATATATATATATATATATATATATATATATATATATATATATATATATATATATATATATATATTAAGAAAGAATGACAAAAAAACACAGGTTTAAATGGGTTAAGTGGTGAGTTTATTGGCCGACGCTGTAGTATTTTGATCTATTAATTAGATCATCTTCAGGGCATTTGTTGGTATATGGAAGGTAATAAGAATTTTTTTTATTACGAGAAAAGCGAGTGGTAGTCCTTGTTATTCAGCGTCGGCCAATAAACTCACCACTTAACTCATTTAAACCAGTGTTTTTTTAATTCTTTTTTAATATACTACATACCGTCGGATTCACTTCCTTTTCTTCACACACACACACACACACACACACACACACACACACACACATATATATATATATATATATATATATATGAGGAAAAAGGCTTGGAATAAATCCGACAGAATGTGGTAGAGATATGAGGAACACAAGAACAAAACTCAGACAAATGTATGTAGGATAAATTTCGCTAGAGCATTGAGCTTGGCATTATCAGTCCCTTTACCGAATTATCAGAGTATCATACAAGTGTTTTATAGAAGGAGAAGTGGAACGGGCGGGGGTGGATACAAGAAGTGTGCGGGGGGGATACAAGAAGTGGGCGGGCAAACGTTAGTGAGGAAAGGTTTTGATTGGTCAGGCGGGAATTATTGGAAAAGAAGAGAAGGAAATCAGAAGAGAAGAGAGATGGAGATGATAAGCAGAGTCAAAGTGGAAAGATATATCGTGAAAGAAACAAGTTAGGAGCAGAGGTGGGTAGCAATGCTTCACTTATCAAACGAATACTCAAAAAAAAAAGACTTAAACGCCCATGCGAATCAGCTATAATAGCCCACACTGAAAGTATAAACCTAAGACCTGTATTTTTTAATCTGGACTTATCTGTCGCAAAAACTATCACACATGAACTCAAAATTAAAATTAAAATTGAAAATGGGTAATTCAAAAATTAAAAAAAAATTCACCCATAATTTGACTTTCTTCTCCCTCAATAACTCAATCCCACCGCCTCTACCTTCCTCTTTCACCCCCTTTTTGCCTATGTTTCAAAATGTCTCTCCTTACCCCAACATAGAGCGCCACTTTTTCCCCCACTTCTTAGCCTTCTCTTTCCCTTTCCTCTAACCACTCCCCCAACCCCCTACAACTAACCGAACTTCCTCTTCTGACCCCTTTTCCTTCACACATAGTGACCTACTCTGCCATAACCCTCTCCTACCTAGCCACTCCCCTTTTATTACCCCCTTTTGCTGCTTCTTTGATCCAAGAAGGCTACCCATCTCCGCTCTTAACTTATTTATTTCACAATATATCTTTCCACTTTCACTCTGATTACCATTTCCATCTCTCTTCTCTTCTGATTTCCTTCTCTTCCTTTCCAATGATTTTTGCCTGACCAATCAAAACCTTTCCTCACTAAAGCTTACTCACCCACTTGACCTCATCTCCTATCCGCCCTATCCTGTTCCACTTACCTTTCTATAAAACACTTGTGTGATACCCTGATAATTCATTAAAGCGTCTGATGATGCCGAGCTCAAAGCTCTAGCGAAATATATCCAACATACGTTTGTCTGAGGTTTGTTCTTGTATTCCTCATATCTCTACTATATATATATATATAAGGGCATGAAGGAGTCAGAAACTACCTACCTAGGTTTCACCTAAATAACTCGTTATGATAATTGACCCTGAGTCAGAATCATTCTGACGAGCAGTTTACGTGAAACCTAGGTAGGCAGTTTTTGACTCCTTATGTAGATATTAGCTCATGCATTTATCTATTTAAAACTGCATTATCTGTTTTTTTGTACACCGTCAGAATTATAGAAATAAAAACACACACACACACACACACACACATATATATATATATATATATATATATATATATATATATATACGGGAGTTGTTTGCTTTTTACTAGTGAAGTAATGATAATAATCAAACAGAGAACATTAGTCACCTAAAAACATTCCCTGGTAAATAAATAGTTTTTTCGCTTTCTCTTCTTTTATTGCTGTCACATCATTTCCCTGTTGTTTTTCCCGCGACACAAATGTTGACCGATATTTTCAAATGTTTTGTCATTTTCAAATCTATCCTAATCTCATCTTATTCATCCCTTACTTTTGTCAGATGTTTAGTTGGACAACATCGATCAGTTTTGACTATCAAAATCACCCCCACCCACTCAAACAGATTTGGTGATTTTTCCCTCTTAGAGGCTGACTGTAATGCCTGTTGATGCCAGGACCCTGTTTTCTGTGTTTCTCTTGGAATCTCTAGATCCATTTTTTAATATTCAAGAAATTTTATTTGCTAGAAAAAAATTGGTAGTATTTATTCCCTCTGGAAATTGCTGTGTGGCTTATGGGTTATCTGTGTGGAAAGAAAGGTGGAATTGTTAAACCAAGTGCAAATCTAAGCTTTCTTAATCCCCCGCACCTTTTACCTTACATAGGGAAAAACATTAATTCACCTCTTTCTCAACTCATCCTCATTATTAGATTCATAATAAAGGGATTATCTTTCACATGTCACGATGATGGGTGGTAATTTTGCTGGTTTGGCTCTAGTATTTTTAATTCTCTTACCCTAAAGATTGCATAAATGAGACAGTATGTCTTTATGTAATTATTTAATCCGTCTGTGTCCTCATCATAGAGATACTGTCGGATTCATAATTGGGAAAAAGGTTTGAATACAATTATTCTCCCTCCAGCTATGAGTAAATAGTAGGGCAGACTGGGCTCTTTAACAGTTGTATGGCAACTGGTCTATGAGAAGGAATCCTCTTAATTCAAACCTGTTAAGCTCCACTTAAAAAGACGTTGTGTCGCAATCCGCTGGTGGTGTAGTAGCTAACGTGCTGTACTCCGATTTTTAAATATAATTTTGTAATAATCTAGTAGTGATAATTATTTCGGAAAATGTATGAAGCTCATAATTACCCCTAAATAAGAGTTAAATACTATTTCTCTGAATGTTTGAGATGAGGCTTGAAGATTAGTATTATCTGCGTTATTCGGACAATTATCCCCATCTTCATTGTTATTTGTACAACGTTTCGGCCGATATACCCTCCGGCCTTCTTCAGGTATTTCTTGTCGGACTCGGGAACCTTCTCGGACTCGGGAACCTTCAATCCTGAGTGAAAGCAGTTAGAAAAATAATTAATTAACACAACTAGCTATGGTTAGTGGAATGAGAACAGGATAACCCCGTGGAATAAATAAAGGGTTAGTTCAAAGTTCCGTGATGGCTCCCGAATACGACAAGAAAGTTCCCGAGTTCAAAAAGAAGGTTCCCGAGTCCGAGAAGGTTCCTGAGTCCGAGAAGGTTCCCGAATCCGACAAGAAATACCTGAAGAAGGCCGGAGGGTATATCGGCCGAAACGTTGTACAAATAACAATGAAGATGGGGACAATAGTCCGAATAACGCAGATAATAGGAGTTAAATAGTACCACTACTTTCTTCTACAAGAATATATTTGGCAGAAGTTGATATGCCATTAACCAAAGAAACTAACCAATCAATTTGTAATATTTGATATTCCCCATAAAATTAGCCTCATTGATTTCCACTGCAAAGATTTTTTATAAGAAATGCCTGCCACCATAAAACCTAGGTGATGCTCCATAAAAATGAAGGCTGTTATTATTTTGTTGTGTATATAGGTGAGTGTTTGCTTGCATTATGGCAATCAAAAACAATGAGTTCATAATTTCTCATTTGTATCTGTTACGTGTACGCGTATCTGTGTGGACAGCGTATTTTTCAAAGGCAATGGAAATTATAAAACTATATATATATATATATATATATATATATATATATATATATTGGAAAAATAAGGGGGATTTTCAGTAAAAGCATAATAGCTCATTTAGGAGACTTTGTTGAATGTTGATTACCCAAGACATCATAATCAGATGCTACTATGTTACAAATCAAAAACACAAAATAATCATTTGCTAAAATCTGCTTTTTAAAACCATTATGCAAATTAGATAGCGTATAACTAATAAAAAAATTGTTAGCACCTATGATAAATTTTGAGTGTATATAAAAACGATTTAACATGATTTAGGCTGTTTTAACTTTTAGTGTTGGATGTAGAAATACAAACATAAATTCATATACGAGGGGCTACTAAAAAGTTCATAGGCTGACTAAGACACTCTCGTAAATGCGGTCAAATGATTTTTTGTGGTTTTATCGGTGCTACAGTGATTGAATCCCCTTGGTCAAAAAAGTTATCAATAGCAGATATGGCATTATCAAATGAACTTTTTCAGCCAATGATTTTTCTACCCATCTTCGTACCTAGTATATTTGTGATATTGATGTGTATTTTTGTAATGTTGTTTGGAATTAATTTTAGTTCATTCTCATTCTTGCAAAACCTGTAATAACAGTATTTTTGTATTATTTAGGGGTCAGACTATTTTCCTCACCTTTATTGTTATATATATATTATATATATATATATATATATATATATATATATATATATATATATATACAATATTTTGGTCGATGTGTCATCCGACCTACTTCAGGTGTTTCATGTCGAACACGGGAACGTTTTCGAACTTGAGACTCTTCACTTTGAACCCGGAGGTCACATCGACCAGAAAATTGTGTATATAACAATAAATATGAGGATCTGAAAAACCCATATATTATAAATTATCAAGCCCCATCTCAAAATTCCAACAAACATTATTTTTAGTGTATCAGTCTAGTCCGTATTTGCTTTTCTTTGTGTTTTAGAATTGCACATACTTTAAGTATCCATTTTCCGATGAATTAGACTATGTTGTAAAAACTGGGATGTAAATTAACTGTAGAAGTGTCAGATGATACCCATCCTTTAATTATTGACAAAGGCATTCATTGATAGAATAGCACGCAAATAAGAAAATATAAAAAACACTAAGATTAAATAAAAAAAAGCAAGGCATTTGAGGATTATTCATACCTTTCAATGAGCACTTGTTAGCATTTTCAAAGCGATCCTTTTTTCTGGATCATCGATTAATTGATTCACTTACCTGAAAAAAGAAAAGAAAGAAAAGGGGATTCATTAATTATGAAGATCCATTTAATCACAAGAAGTTACAAATATAAATAAATCAATTTTAAAAGTAAAAGAAACATTGGAAATAGATTTGACAAATCAAACTCAAATCCTGGACTTAGTTTGTTTTTAATATCACCCTTTATTTAAAACCATCTTTATTTTTCATTTGTTAAATCAGAGTGTAAAGAAATGAGATGTTTTCAGAAAAATGTCGGAAAAGTAATCAAAATTGTTATTTTTGGGAAATTTCGGATGAATTAGTTAACAATATTTGATCTATAGATAGATAGTATATTAATAGTGTATATGTTTAGTGCAAAAAATATTTTTTGAACCGTTAACCAGCAGAACATACAGTAGGTGTATTCTAAGTTCTGCTGACATGGTTCGTTTTAAAAAATATATATATCAATTTATGCAATAACGTTCTAAATACTTTAGTGATTTTTGTTATAAAGGCATTTGTTTTTAATGGCATATCGATCTTCGTGGATTATTTAATGCCAAAATTATTCTTGTCTATAGGGACAAACGAGTATTGCGTAAAGTGACTTATTATAAACCTAAAATTAGATAATTCCCCTCTGTCTCTGAAGGTCTTTTTTACTGGTATTAATAAAAAATTGCTAATTATGTTATAATAATGAAATATGAAGGTGAAACAAAATATTTTCTAATGCGCAGATAAAACGATCAAAATTTATGAGGATAAAAAAAATACAATTTTTACTTTTGTGTAAAATTGTGACTTGGCTCGTGAGCATAAACTGAAATGTGATAAAGACCTTTTTGAAAAACACAGAAGACGTGGATGAATAGAGAGCTAAATTTGCTATCGAGAAGCAATGGCATGGTTTCCTTGCAAACTCAATTTTAACAACAACACTGGCTAATCTGGAATGTGTAGATTAGAAAAGAGGAAATTAATAAAAAGACTTCATGATCGAACAGAATTTTGAAGATTATCTGTTAAACCTACATTATGACTGAAGAAAAATGTGATGGCACAAGGTATTTAAAGCCCTGTAGATTGGTGAGGATCAGGATCCTATTGTCCTCTCCCTATCCAAGGGACTATTTTAATTAACAGCAAAAAAAAAAACTTGTAACAGTTATTTCTTGATATATATATATGTGTGTGTGTAAACAAGAATATAATGATATATATTTAGTATATATATTATATATATATATATATATATATATATATATATATATATATATGAATAAAAGGAAGTAAATCCGACGGTATGTAGTATAATAAAAAATTGAAAAAACACATGTTTACATGAGTTAATTGTTGAGTTTATTGGCCGACGCTGCAGTGTTTCGATCTATTAATTAGATCCTCTTCAGGGCTTTTGTTGGTATGTGGAAGGTGATAAAAAATTTTTTTTATCTCAGAATAAGGAGAAAGGCGAGTAATAGTCCCTGTTTAAAATGTGAAGTCTGAGAAAAAAGAACGTTGAAAAAATGAACGGTTTGAAATATGACGTCAAATATTCTTTTTGCGGTGTGAGTATTAGAATGTGTAAGTGTTTGTATCGAAAAAAGTATTGTGCATTTTTTTATGTGTTTATGAATGGGCAGTTGCGCGTGTGTGTATAAATCTTTTGCGATAAATGGAATCGAAACAAACACACACACACACACACACACACACACACACATATATATATATATATATATATATATATATTTATTTATTTATTTTACAATGTTTTCATAGATCAATGTTCATTATCAGCGACCGCGGTTTCATGCTAAAAGCAATCATCAGGCTGAGGAGCAAGATCCTATGGTGTTTGTTGGAGTTCTTAAAGAACTCCAACAAACACCATAGGATCTTGCTCCTCAGCCTGATGATTGCTTTTAGCATGAAACCGCGGTCGCTGATAATGAACATTGATCTATGAAAACATTGTAAAATAAATAAATATTAGCTCTTACAAACTGTGATTGAGCACTGTATTTTCTTTGTTTCATCGCAAAAAAAATTTTGTTTTTACATATACCTATATATATATATATATATATATATATATATATATATATAATGTATTTAGGCAAGTTTATGTGAACGAAAGGGGAATAGTGGAAGGAGGATAAGCGGGAAATTATAGGCATTCGAGGACATGTTGATTTGTTTCCAAGTTTATTTTGTTTAAGATGTTGTTTTTTTTTGTTTGATATATAGAGCTTCGATTATTTGAATTTTCTTTTCTTTTAGCATGTTTTTTTTTTTGTCAACATGTCCTCAAATGCCTATAATTTCCCGCTTATCCGTCTTCCACTATTCCCCTTTCATTCTCAAAAAATTGTGACCCCCTTCTACAAAAATCTCTACTGCTAATGTTCGTTTGAACCCACTACCAATTACTACTACACCCTACTACCAATTCTTACTACCCCCCCTACGAATTCCTACGCTACAGCTCGTTTTAAAAACAAGAAACATCCATCAGTTTCACGCCTGAAGATGGCAGAGAGACATGCCAAAAGCGCTCCTGAAGAAAACTTCGGTGCATTGCTACACCAGTTCCACCCTGACATTAAAAAGATGGCCACAGAGTTAGAAAGGATTGAACAAAACTCGTCCGACAAGAATCGTCAGTAGAGTTTAACACAACACACATATATATATATATATATATTATATATATATATATATATATATATATATATTAATTTTTTACGGGTACATAATTTCATTAGAGTTTTAAAAAGACAAAATATTTTGTTCATTTTCGCTTAAAAAAAAAAACTCATGGAATAATAGAGGGGGGAGAGAGAGTGAGAGAGAGAGTGAGGTAGATAGAGAGGGAGTGTGAGAGATAAATAGATAGATAGAGAGAGAGAGAGAGAGAGAGAGTGAGGGAGTGAGGGAGAGAAAATCGAAACTAGTTAGCTCGCTGACTAGTTATGTTCCTCGTTCAACAGACTAAATATCGAGGAAAATAAGGTTAACTATAAACGATTAAAGACCGGGAAATGATGTGGAGGAAGTACGTCTTTGCAACTAGATGCCAGGATACGACTTGTTTTAAACACAACCCGTAAATCAGCACATGGGTAACATTTCTGAACGCTATATATATATATATATATATATATATATATATATATATATATATATATATATATATATATATATATATATATTATATATATATATATATATATATATATATATATATACTAAAATAAGTATAATCTTCCCTTTTTGGCTCATTCCGATACTAATAGCTTTATCTATCATCAGAGCGAAAAATAAAAATGAAATAGGAGGAAATAGAGTTGTCTTAGAATAGTTTATTTTCTTTATTTTCCCCTTCTTCTCCGTTTAAAACACGTGAACTTATTTGTAACAGAATGCGCCATTGAAGGCGAAGATACAATTAATTTAACTTACAATATTGCTGCGCTGGCTGGTATACAAGATCTTTGTTTTATCTATTCTTTACCATCCGTTGTTGACCACACACACACACACACACACACACACACACACACACACATACAGACACAGAGTATATATATGTTTATATGTGTGTATGTGTATATGTGCGTTTGTATAGTTGCCATGCATACACTAACACATATACACCCTTATATGCATATGTATTTAAATGTATACATGTATATATGAGCGTGTGTATGTGTCCTTGTGTCAGTGTCTCTGTATTTAACAAATGTATGAATATATACTCAAGGTTCCTGAATGCAGAAACACACACATACACACACACACTAGCATATATATAATATATATATATATATATATATATATATATATATATATATATATATAAGTTTTGTTGAACTGTACAGACAATTCTTGTCGGACAAGTTTTTGGTTGATCCTTTCTAATTTTCGGGCCATCTTTTTGGTGTCGGGGTGTAACTGGTGTAACAGTTCACCGAAGATTTCAAAACGAGCGCTTTCGGCAATACAGTTTGCCATCATCAAGTATGAAACGATGGTATGGTTTCGTGTCTCGTTTTTAACGAGAACGAGTAGTAGCAAGGAATTAGAAGTGGGAGGTAATAACAATTGGTAGTGGGAGGTTGTAGGAATGTAGGTGGTTCGAGCGAGCGATGCAGTAGTGATTTTTTGTGGAGGGAGGCAAAAGTTGTGAGAAGGGGAGGGTATAGTGGAAGGAGGATATATATATATATATATATATATATATATATATATATATATATATAGTCAGTTTTATTTTGTTAAGCTGCGGTCTTTACTTTCCCTCACTCTCTGGTATATATATATATATATATATATATATATATATATATATATATATATATATATATATATATATATATATATATATATATATATATATATATATATTCTGTGCGTTTATGTGTGTGTATGTCTGTGTGTTGTGCTAGTGTGAATTCATACATGTGCGTTTCGGGAGTGTTTGATGAAGATGAATCTAAAAATCATGTTAGGTTAATTTGAATGATAAGCCCATTTAATAAATATATTATTAAAGGCAGATATTATGTTTAAAGAGAAGAATATTAGGTAATATGAGTTTATCATGCATCTTTATATATGTATCATATAGCACTTGGTATCGAGCACTTTTTTCAATAGTCTACAGACCAGTCAATTTAATTATTATCTTACAGTTATATACATACATATGAGGATAGCCGCTTCTAGTAGATATATAAACGGCATTTTGTGTACATGCATGTCCGGAGGAAACTTCGAAAAGAAAACAATTAACGACAAAGTAAATATACATTCACATTAAATATCACCAGGGCTTGGTTTTTGACAAAATAATAGAGATTTGATTCATATTCGTGAAGATAATTAAAAAATAAAATTCAAATGAAAACAGCATGGATTTTTTTTTTCATTTAATATTTTAGATAGTAGACATTAACATTTCTTTTCTGAGTAGCTGGATCAATGCAAGGTCTTTTTTACATAGGGATTTAAATGGGGCATCCCACGAGGATTCAACTCACGATTAAGTAATAATGGATCTGCTGGACTAAACAGTAGCCGCTGCTAGTACATATATAAAGGGAAGTTGTATGTATGTATATATGTATGTATGTATGTCCGGAGGAAACTACGAAAATAAAACAATTAGCGACAAAGTAAATATATATACACATTCACTATCACCAGCCCTTGTTTTTCAGCAAAAATAATGAATATTTGATTTATATTTGGAAGATAATTAGAAAATGAATCCGACAGAATGAGGTAAAATATGAGGAATGAAAGAAAAAAAGGAATGAAAGACAAAAATGTGTAGTATATTTCGCTAGAGTTTGAAGCTCGGCTTCTTCAGCTTTTATTGTATGCCAATATATACAGTATTATTAGGAGAATGCACAATATCAAAATCAAAATCATTCTTTTCCTGCCTGATGATTGCTTAGATAAGACGAGCATGAAAACCGAATAGTAGCAGATAAGCATTCATGTAATTAAATATATACCAAAACTAATGAATATTTATTCATTATCATTATTATTATTATTTTCACTACTTTTGAGTTTTTCACATCAGTGTTAACTGATGGTCTTTCACTGGAATCTGTATGACAACAAGTATCCTCAGGTTTCCAGGACTCGTCTGAGTATTCTAGCCGATTGCAGCAATACAGTAAGTCTGGATGGTCTCAATTCTCCCTCTTATTTCCAGATCCTCCGGTCTTTTTTCCATGTTTTTGGGGACCGTTCCAAGTGCAACTACAATTGATATCACTTTGACCCTCATATTTCACAACTTTTTCAATTCTCAGGTAAGGTCAAGGTATTTGTCCATCTTTTTGTTTTCTATCAGCTTCACCCTGTGATCTGCTGGAATTCCACCAGTTGGCACATTATCTTTTTTTTTTTTTTTAATCAGCACTAGTTATTATTTTTTCACTCCTTTTGAGTTTTTCACATCAGCGTTAGCTGATGGTATTTCACTGGAGGCTGAGTGACAATAAGTCTCCCCAGCTCTCCATGACTTTTCTAAGTATTCTAGCCAATTGCAGCAGTGCATTAGTCTGGATGGTTTCAATTCTTCCTCTGATTTCCAGATCCTCCAGTCTTTTTTCCATGTTTATTGGGACGATTCCAAGTGCAACAACTACAATTGGTATCACTTTCACTCTCATGTTCAACAGCTTTTTCAGTTCTCTGGCAAGCTCCAGGTATTTATCCATCTTTTTGTTTTCTATCAGCTTCACCCTGTGATTTGCTGGGACCGCAAAGTCCACCAGTTGACACGTTCTCTTTTTTTTGTGTTGTTAATCAGCACTAGGTCTGGTCTGTTGGCTGGGATAGGGTGATCGTTTTTATCTCGAAGTCCCAGAAAATTTCATGCGTTTCATTCTCAAGAATGCGTTTCATTCTCAAGAATTATTATTATTATTATTATTATTATTATTATTATTATTATTATTATTATTATTATTATTATTGTTATTTGTGTGTGTGTGTGTGTGTGTGTGTCTCTGGGTATATGACTGCTCATGACTTTTGTATTAGATTGCATTATCTGTATCTGTATCTAAACATACATACTTTCTTACATTTATACTTATATCTAAACATTAGAACATATCTACATACACATTTGCATTCGGATAGGCATACATACGAGAAAAGTAGTATAAGATATGTTCAAGTAAATATAGCCAGCTATTTGTCATTTGACTCGATCGATACAAATATATTGACAAGAGCTTTTTTATTTTTTATTTCCCACATTAATTTCGACATTTATTAAACGCAATTAATCTAAAGCTTGTCACATGACATCAAAGAATGGTTAGTACTTGATAAATTCCTGTAAATTAGTAAACACTGTTCAGACACTGTGACCAATAATGTTTATTCATGTCCGATACTCAAGATTACATTTGTTTAATCCTGCTGAGACGAAGATAAATACACAAGATTAAACATATTCAGACACTAATGATCCTTATCCACAGATATATGAAATTCAATGGGTTGCCATATATATATATATATATATATATATATATATATATATATATATATATATATATATATATATATATCCATGTACTCTTTTCTCTTCTCTTCATCTCTCAAATGCATATAAACACACGTGCATATATATATATATATATATATATATATATATATATATATGCGTGTGTGTGTATGTATGTAGAAATGTATGTTTTTGTTGAAATACATACAAACACACATATATATCTACCAATATATTTCATATAATTATACGCGTATATATATATATATATATATATATATATATATATATATATATATATATATATATATATATGTGTGTGTGTGTGTGTGTGTATGTGTGTGTGTGTGTGTATAAAGCAATATATATGTTTTTTGTCGAAATACAAAAACACACATACACCCACACTCATATATATAAATATATGAATATATTTCATATAATTATATATAAATGTGAATATGTACTCTTTTTCACTCTAGTCCCATACATACACACACACACATATGTATATACATATATATACATATACATATATGTATGAATAGTAATATATATGTTTATATAGAAATACACACATATATACAAGCACGTACACCCACACACAGACAGACAGACAGACACACACATATAGACACTCACACACACACACACATATATATATATAGAAATATATCATTTCATATAATTATATATAAATGTGTGTATGAGTTTTATTAAATTTTCATAGAGCACACAGATACCATAGTCTGAATCTTCTCAGCTTGAAGCAGACCGCGCCTAAATACTAAACGTAGGAAGAAAATCACACACACACACACACACACGTATATATATATATATATATATATATATTTATATCACAGCTACGATTTTGCTGAAACTTGTCAGCTGGTAAGAACACACATATTAACAAAATTAGTTGGCACGATAAAAAAAACTACACAGGTCTATACTGGGAAGATGGAATAATAATCCTGAGAAACTGCAACGGATCTAAAATGCATGGAAATAGAAGACAGGTAATAAAAGTATTTTAAAAAGTGAATTCAATATACATATAAAAACAATCCAAATTGAATACAATTTCTAGATGTAACCTTTAACATAAATAAACTAAACCTGCTAACCATTTAGAAAACCAGATACTCCAATTATCATACATAATTTTTCCGACCATCCACTTAACATTATTGAAATAGTCCATTACCCATCAGTTAGAGATTGTTAGTCAACACCTTAACTAAAACCATCTACAGTGAAACCAAAAATTACTACGAAACAACAGTTTTTTTACAAACTAACATAAAACACGCAATAGAAATAGAATCATTATTTCATTCAACCCATCATACAATAAATATGTAAAAATATTCATAAAACTAATTGATAAACACTTCACAACACTTCACAACCACACAGATTATTAAATAGTAATACATTAACAATTTTACAAAATTTGAATGTACCTTGAACAGTAAGTATCTAAAAATCAAGCCTCCAAAGAAACACAGTAAAATGTATAGGTGTAACAGAATACTCCTGGAAATAGAGGAGCTACATACAAAATATAATTTATCAATATAAATTACGAACTCAGCAGTAAAATTCCATGACTCATTTGGGTCCTTAAACCGCAGCAGATCGAAACAAGAAGAAAACTTGCCTTCCCAGAACAAAACAAATTTCTTAAAACAGCGACCTGATGCGTATCAAAATGTACGCATGAAAACAAATTGCTACTAAGCCGCCTAAAATATAACGACTCCAAAGACTAAATGAAATAATAAATAACAAAAATAAATGAAACGAATAAAAAAAAGTAAATAGAATATAAAATAAAATATTCCAAATGAAGATAGAAATAAGATGTATAGAAAAATACATAAACAAAAAAATCAAATAATAATTGGTGGAAACTTCTCCCAGAAGAACAGAAAGGATGTCGCAAGGGAAAAAGAGGAACCCATGATTTACTTTATATAGACCAATACATTCTTAAAGAAGTAAAAAATAGACGGAAAAATATTGCTATGGCCTGGATCGATTACAGAAAAGCCTATGACATGGTCCCACATACTTGGATTTTAGAATGTCTAAAAATGTATAACATTTCCAAAAACATCATAAACTTCATTAAAAAAGCCATGGAAAATTGGCGAGTTCAATTAAAAGCTGGAAAACAATCCCTGGCAGACGTAAAAATCCAAAGAGGTATCTTCCAAGGAGACTCACTATCACCACTACTCTTTATTATAGCAATGATGCCGCTTAATCATATACTTAAAAAATGTACAGGGGGATACAAATTCACTAACTCACAAGAAAAGATAAACCACCTTATGTACATGGATGACATAAAACAATTTGCAAAAAATGAAAAATAAATTTTGAGAGCCTAATACAAACTATTAGAATATATAGCCAGGATATAGGGATGGAATTTGGAATTGAAAAGTGTGATATGCTAGTAATAAAACGCGGTGAAAGAAAACTAATGAATGGAATACAACTACCAAATCAGGAAACTATAAAATCTCTTGATGAAAATGAAAGCTACAAATACTTAGGAATTTTAGAAGCGGACAATATCATGCAAACAGAAATGAAAGGAAAAGTTAAAAAAGAATATCTCAGGAGAACTAGAAAACTTCTAGAAACCAAACTTAACAGCAGAAATCTGATCAAAGGAATCAATAGCTGGGCTGTCCCCATTCTAAGATACTCAGGACCATTCTTAAAATTGACAAAAGAAGAACTCCGACAGATTGACCAAAGGACGAGAAAATTAATGACAATGCACAAGGCTCTCCACCCTAGAGATGATAGAGATAGATCACAGGGTGAAGCTGAAGGAAAATGAACAAATAGACAAATATCTGGACCTTGCCAGAGAACTGAAAAAGTTATGGAATATGAAAGTAAAGGTGATACCAATTGTAGTTGGTGCATTTGGAACAGTCCCAAAAGGATTGGAAAAGGGTCTGGAATGTTTGGAAATCAGAGGAAGGATTGAAACCATTCAGAACACTGCACTGCTGCAATCTGTCAGAATACTCAGAAGAGTCCTGGAGACCTGAGGAAACTTGCTGTCACTCAGACTCCAGTGAAAGACCATCAGCTAATGCTGATGTGAAAACTCAAAAGGAGCAAATAATGATAATAATTCTCTGGCACTTTAAAATTAAGACAGATCACCTTATCCCAGCCTGAAGAGCAGAAGTATTTTTGATTAACAAGAAAAAGAGAAAATAGAAAACGAGAAGATAAATAAGTAAGTCTGATTTAACACAAGAAAGCAAAAATAGCAGGAGATTATGTTACTACATACGAAGTGCAAAAGTATCAATATGGCAACTTTTATAGTTGTGTAGCCTTGTAAGAAAGAAATGTCACTCTTTTAGAATCTTTAACTTGGCAAACTATTTAAAAAATAAAATAGAAATAAAAGGGAACAAGGTGATTCAAGGTTTCAGATATTACATCTTGTATTAGATAGAGTATTTCTTCGAGAATGCTGTCTCATTTATGATTAACGGGTCCATCTACATTGGTCGGATATGGAGTGATTTCTGTTGTGTTTAATATCAGAGTTTTAATCTCAGAGAGAAAACTGTGAAAGCTGGGAGCATATGACACGAAACAGTAACACACTGAAGTGTCAGGTGTGATGATAACACATGCTACATCTTGCCAAGGGTTGTCAGGGAAATATACAAGACAAACTCATCCCTTTCTCTATCACAATCAAATACTTTCATACAAATGTCAACACACACACACACACACACCACACACACACATAGGTGTATACACATACACATACACAGACACCCAGATACACACACTCACAGACACAGAGACACAGACACAGACACAGACACCCAGATACACACACACACACACACAACACACACACACACACACACACACATTATATATATATATATATATATAATATATATATATATATTGGTCCGAATCATCACGGGAAACTGTAAGTAACCAAGCGCCATTGACTTTACGACGATGCTACGCTATCCTATATATACATATATATATATATATATATTATAATATATATATATAATATATATATATATAGAGAGAGAGAGAGAGGGAGAGATAGATATAGATATAGATATAACTTATATAGATATACATATAAATATTTTAATATTTATATAAATTATATATTTTAATATACCAGTGTCGTAAGGGAGGATATTTCCCCGACAAGAAAGTTAGACTCGTCGAACAAAAGACATAAAATATACAGACTAGACGATGTTAGTCATAGTAGCTAGTCTTGCTAACAGAGCATTCAATAATGTGGTTTAAAGAAATGTGCGTTTGATTCTCGTACCAAAAGGTAATAAACCTATTGGTAACTTTTTCCGAATTCAATGTTGTTTATTGATGAACTCAGTCACAACAGCAAGGTACCCAACAATTAGAAAAAAAAGGGTTAAAATTTACATTCGCTTTTTATTCTTGTTCTGTCTGCCATTAAAATGTTGACCCTTCTACTTGGCATAAACGGGTTCGCCTTGTAGTATAGCAATGAATAAATTCATTAATATATATTGATATAAGCATCATAAAATATACCTCTTATATTCTTCTACTCTTGCTCTTATTTGGATGAAGTTCCGTGCAATGTTACAGAGAAAAAGAAAAAAGTGCACAAAACAAAACCTCCCACGCCCCCCCCCCAAAAAAAAACAGAAACAAAAGTGAAAACTCTCAGACTAATTATGTCGTGTCAATAGACACAGAATTGTTTGGTGTAAAACCAATTCTGATCCAAACCGCTAATAACAATTTCTGTCTGAGATTGTTGAGACTGTCTCAAAGGGAGAAGCGATACATTATTTATTTATAGTTGTTTTCACGTGTATAAAAACAACTAATAGACTCAGTTAATGTTTGGGATAGTTTAGAATATTTGTCCGTATGAACAGAGATACGTCTGTCTTGGCGTTAATTTTTTTTTTTTTTTTGTTTTTGATTTAAAGAATCCATAATTGCAAATGCTTGTCTAACAAAGTTGTTTATCATCACACCAGAGCAAATGGCCAATACTTCATTCCTATAAAGAATCTCCACTTCCATAACATCTAAAAAAAATAGTATAACTTACATTTGGTTTTATAGCCGACTATGGTGCATTGCTAAGGCCACAGTTTCTCGCCTATGCGATTATTCAAACCAAGTGCACTTGTTTTTTTTTTTTTTTTTTGGGGGTTTTTTAATCAAAAGACGTGTTTCGGATTTTCTAGTATCTTCTTCCGGCTTCGTTTAACGTCTTTTTGATTCCGTATATAAATATATTTATGTATCTAAAACATGGAATCAGAAACTGGATTAATGAAACCTGAAGAAGATATTAGAAGATCCGAAACACGTCTTGCTAAAGTAAAATAAAAAGAGTCTTTTGAAAAACAAATTTATTTTGCGGACCTCCTTCTTTATAATATATATATATATATATATATATATATATATATATATAATATATATATATATATATATAGGTGTGGGGGGTGTAAAAGAGAGAGAGAGAGAGAGAGAGAGAGAGAAAGAGAGAGAGACTGAGAGAGACAGAGAGAGGGAGATCCTACGATGTATTATTTATTTTAATTTAATTTATTTGATGATGTATTCCAAAGTTATTTACTTCTTTTCGGTGATGCTTGTGGTAGAATTATGGGTAAATTAATGTTTATGTGCAATAGATTATTATTGGAAAAATTGTCATTAGAAATTTTGGCAAAATATTGTGGTTTATGAATCTTAAAAACTTTTCTTTTTTAGGATTTCGTGTATTGAAGTTGCGTGAAAGGTTTTTTCTCAAAAGTCAAATTCTTATTTTTTTTTAAATTGATGTTGCAAATCCTAAAACTTCTAAGATTAAAATCTATTATTATTACATTTTGTATTTTCCTGTTATGATGTGAGTAAAAATGTATAGGTTTATTTCTATTAGTGTATTTATGATGAACTGTAAATTCTAATTGGTTGTTTTTATTTATAATTAGTATATCTAAAAAAAGGTGAGGTTGTTTCTAGTTCGTAAGTAAAATCTATGATAGCTTCAATGTGGTTTAATTTCACGATATTTTTATCTAGTTGATTATTCCATGGATATATGAGTAAAATATTGTCAATATAAACATTGAAGGGTATTAGAATATCTAAGTAATTTTAGTTTGGAACATAATTTCCAGTTTGATTGATATAATTTCAAATTTATGTACACACACACACATACACACACATACACAAACACACTCACACACACACAAACACAAATGTATGTATATTAATACTCGTGTTCCTTAATTGTAAGACCGTTATCCTCTTGTAACATCCACTGATTAAAAATGAATGCGTCCAAATCGTCCGAGATAAAATTCTAAAATGTAAATCCTGTTTATCTGGTATTGTTTATCCGCCAAATTCTTATTTCTTGTGCGAATCGCTACCTCAGCTAAATAATGGACCATTCCTTTATTTATATATAGAAAGAAAGGGAAGAAAAAGGACATACTATACAGAAAATATAATAAGATAGAAAAACGAAAGAAAGGAGGAAAGAAAGGGTGTAGGGGAAATATATAGAGAGGGTGTGAGCGCACCGAAGCGATAATGCTAATTCTGAAACATCTGTTTGACCCAAAGTGGGGACCCTAAAAGCTACTACTCCTTCAGGTCAGAATGGACGTAGGAGTAATGACAAATAACACTATCTGATGGACTTTAGTGTCATTCTCACGACACAATATATTTCATTTTTATGAATATTATCAATAAATCAAAAGGAAAATCAATAGATTCGTAGCTGAACCACAATTAAAGAATTTTATGGGATTTCTTGAAAAAAAACAACAAATAAACAAAAAAAAAACATATCCTCTGTAACCCGAAATTATCAATAAGTATTTTTGGAATTATAACAGAGAGAATTGGAACATTTATCTGGTTGATATTTGTATTAACTCATAAACAACCTCAACTCATCACTAAACTTCACCATTGAAGCGAATGAAAAATCAACTCCCATTGCAAGATATTGTAATCATCTAAGAGGATATCAAATTAATAATGAAAAACTACAGATGACCAATAATAGGCAGTCTCAACATTGTGTAATGGTTTGTAAGCTAGTGTCGCAGATCCATTACTACTGAATAGCAAATTTGATCCACGGTGGATGCCACATACTTGCGACCTTGTGTCACATCCTGCCCGTGGCAAACGAATTGCCCATCAATATCTGAATTTTGCATAAGATCATTCCATTCAACCAAAAAGGAACTTCCCATACGTAATATCTGCGCAATTCTAAAGGATAATAAATATCGAAGAAAGACGAACAGCAACTTCAGATCTACCAGCAGAGTAAAAAATACAACAACAAAAAAAATGACCAAAAGGAAAAGAAAAAGAAACTTATCAATGCCAGCAAACCAAAACACCAACCCCTAAACAAAAACAGCCACGTCAGAAGGAATGAGAACATTAATATTCCATTCATAATAATAATAATAAAAATAATGTAGTAGCCCATTGTCGGTATTGGCCAGAGAATGAGGGAGTCCATCCCCTTTTGCTAGCGCTTGACCAAGGAGATTCCTATTTAGTGAGGTGGTACACCACACCTACCGTCAGCTACACACTTTACCATACAAATCAGATATTCCAATCCGTGCTACTCATGCGCTGAGTTGGCGGGGGCCAATATCGAACCTGGAACCCTGCAATTCCTATGCGAGTGCTCTACCGACTGAGCCAAACCATTTCCTTCATAGTTACATGTACCTTCTATAAAAAAAACTTAAAAAACGTAAATTCTAAACATTTCCAAAATATACTTCGAATCATGTGGATTATTAGGACTATTTCCTCATCTTTATTGTTACACACACAACGATTCGGCAATGTGCCCTCTCCGTCCTTCTACAGGTGACCTTCGACTTTCCCAAACTAAAATAAAATAAAAAAATTAAAAAAATCAGTCATATATTATCAGAAGAATATTCTAAATTTTGAAAGTGATAAAATTGATAACTGAACCCGACATAATAAAATGTAGATGTCAAGCCTCGAATTGAAATCTGCTAATAACAAATACTTGATATGTTTCTGAAGAAAAAAAAGTTAGTTAAAAATGTAACGATCCGATATATGGAACCTGCGATTTCCTTATTGACGGAGATCACATCGATTAAAGGCGGGGAAATTAGTAAAACCCACCTCAATACTGATCCCAAAACCTGATACTGGACAAATAACGAGCAGATATTTCACGGACTATATTTGGCCGAACTAACATTTCCCGGTCAGGCAGTCAGTTCACCGAAGAATATACAAAACCATTATGTTAATTTCATATGATAACATATATTTAATAATTAATTTCTAAACGATCTAAAATAATACATATAAAGCCCTTGAAAATCTTTGAATAATTTTGATAGAATGAATTATTTTCCTAGAAAAACCAACCCTCAAAAAATAAAACACAATCACATTTTTAATCGGCCGTATTATATTTGAAGAATGTATCGACAAATGTGGAGACGGTTTGAAGTTATATCCTAAAGGCACGTGTTGTAATGGCTATCGTTGTAGGAAATGGACACAGCGAGACGAGTTCAAATTCCTGGACGAAGCTGTTTCACAAAGCGCTAATACCTTTGCGAAAGGTATTAATCCAATTATTCTGCCTCCAGCAATGAGTAAATAGTAGGATGGACTGGGCCTTTTAACCTTAGTAAATCAATCAGTCTAGGTGATGGGAAACTCTGAACTCAAACCTGTTGATTTCCGCCTAAGAAATTGACCATGTGTCATATCCTACTTGTGTGGAGGGGTTGGTAAATAAATATTTGAACTATTCTACCAATTTCAGAGGCTTGTCAATTAATGTTAATGATGAGGGGTCACTATCTTAATCACAACACAACTCAATCAATCAATCATATAGCTGAAAATAGATTAGTCACTGAAGTCCTTAATGTTGTCCCCATGAAGATGTGTAACCTCATCATTTGACATACTGTCGGATTCACACCTTGGGAAAAGTAAGAATTCAATTATTCTCCCTCCGGCTATTGATAAATATTGGGGCATACTAGGCTCTTTAATCTTGGTTAGGAAATCAATTTAAGGGAAAGGAAACTTTGAATTCAAACCAGTTAACCCCCGCTTATGAATTTGACTGTATGTTACACCTTACTCGTGTGGAGGGGTTTATATATAATATATATATATATATATATATATATATATATATATATATGTATGTCTCACTATAGTGAGAAATTTGAAAAAATACAGGTTTAAATAAAATGAGAGGTAAGTTTATTAGCCGACGCTGCAGTGTTTCGATCTGTTACGTAGATCTTCTTCAGGGCATTTGTTGATATAAGGAAGAGTAAAATTTTTTTTTAAATATCACAGAATAACGATAAAAACTATGATAGTCCTTGTTTATCAATCTGTTCAAAATTTGAAATTTGAAGAAATGATAGAAAGGTAGACTGTTTGAAATATGACGTCAAATATTCTTCTTTTATGGTGTGAGTATGTGTGAGTACTCTTCCTGATATCAACAAATGCCCTGAAGAATATCTACTTAACAGATCGAAACACTGCAGCGTCGGCTAATAAACTTACCACACATTTCATTTAAACCTGTGTTTTTTCAAATTTCTCACTATACTACATACCGTCGGATTCACTTCCATTTCTCTTCACACACACACACACACACACACACACACACACACACACACATATATATATATATATATATATATATAACTCCCATAATGGTGTTAATTGAAATAATCAATATGTATATATGTAAAAAGTAATGCATACATTTAAACACACATGTATATATCAAAATGCTTTTCTGTGTGAAGATGAGGAAGGGGCAGAATGGAAATATTTGCAACTTGACATAATCCTGCGCAATAAACTCGAAATACAGGAATGCAGATACTAAACGTGATGGATAGATATTCAAATCAGCTATCAAATGCGGATAGACAAGGCAAGTCCATTCTGACGCCCTCTTACACACGTGGCCCAAAGGGTCCTATCGTGGCAATGGGTTCTTGCCACTGCCTTCATCATTGGAAGATAAAAACGTCATCCGCTGGAGGGATTTACGTATTTCTCCAGTTGCAGTGGAATACTCACAAATCGAACTCCGGATATCGACTTTGACGCCTTAGCCAGATAGATGGAGTCGTATTTGCGCTTCAGATTAATCTATAAATAAAAAGAACTGTCAGAAATATTGGATAAGAATGAGAAGAAGTTGCGGTATTAAATATACATTTATATCCGTTCAAATCTTGCAATGGCTATAAAACTGAAAAATAAACGGATATTTCTTCTATAAAAACTGATGCATTCTATAAAGGTTATACTTTCCATTTTAGCATTAATCTTTATCAGTTTCCATCTATCTGTCTATATGTCTATATATCTATCTATCTATCTGTATTTTTCCGTTTGCTTCCGTCTTTCGTTCTTTCTTTCTTTCGTTACGCTTACGGTCAGCTCACGTTGAAAGCACCAATTCCCGCTAGATCCCCAGAGTGAATCAGCGATGGGCCTATTCAGTGCTTAGATTGGTGAGCAAAAGCAGGTAGTGTAAGAAACCGAATATCAAAATGATTTTATTCAGCATTGCATGACTCGAAAAAGGTTCATATGCCGTAAAACAAAATAACCAACCGTAATCAACTAACCTTTCTTTCTTTCTTACTTTCTTTCTTTTTTCTTTCTTTCTTTCTTATCCTTATCAACAAATAAACCCTGCTTAATCCGTTACATGGTCATCAGGTTGTTTACTGTGCTGGCTGTTTCAAGGTATTTACTCATCTAAGTAAGTACTTACGTTCCCATCCCTCTGATATAAGCAGGGTGCAACTCAAGGTCAATCTTTAAGAGGAGCACAGCTGGTTTGAATTCAGAATTTTCCTCCTCCTATATCGGTTACGGTAACAGAGCTAAAGAACACACATACCCTGTAGCTTACCTATAGCTGAAAGAAGAACGGATGAATCCATACTTTTTTTTTTACCAATATCATTAATGAAAATAAAACAACCTCGTCCAGGATTTGAACTCGGGTCACCTAATACATTTCCAATTGTGATAACCGATACGCTACAAGTACCCTCTTAAAAGTACAGAACGGATTCAACGTTGCTTAACTTTGTTGGTTTGATGGGAACCATTGTTTTCAGCGGGACCTGACCACGGGGTTTATTTATTTATTTGTTTTTTTTTCATATTATTTTTTAATACGGGTTTCCAATTTTATAAATGTATCCTTGCCTGTTCATATCTATCTTCCCCGAGAAACAAACCATATGCTCATACATTTTTAGTGTATTCATATCCATCTATATGTTTCATATCTATATTCATAATGATATATCTGCATCTATTAATAATTATATATGTGTATATCTTTATTAAAGTCAGTTTGATAAAATATATTGGTTGTTTTTATATGTTTATGTCAGTTTTTGATTTCTATCAACATTTTTCCTTGAGATAGAATATTCTCCTAACTAAATAATCTTGTTTCACTGACATTTTCAATTTATTTATATGTATATTCAAACTTATCTGATAATGTTTTCCGTGTATGTGAACAGCTGGTGAAAGGATAGAGAGAGAGGGGGGGAGGAGATAGAGAAAGAGAGAGAGAGAGACAGGCATATTGATTGAGGGGAGAGAGATAAGGAGAGAACAGAGGTATATATATATATATATATATATATATATATATATATATATATATATAGAGAGAGAGAGAGGAGGGGGGGAGAGAGAAAGAGAGAGAGAGAGAGGCATATTGATTGAGGGGGAGAGAGATAAGGAGAGAACAGAGGTATATATATTATATATATATATATAGAGAGAGAGAGAGAGGGGGGGAGAGAGAAGGAGAGAGAGACAGAGACAGAGACAGGCATATTGATCGAGGGGAGAGAGATAAAGAGAGAACAGAGTATATATATATATATATATATATATATATATATATATATATATATATATAGAGAGAGAGAGAGAGAGAGAGAGAGAGAGAAAAGGGAGAGAGAGGGGGAAGATACAGAGATAATGCCAGTTTATGTAATGGGATATTCCGTCGATCTCTACATGTGATACAAATGGTTCACTTAAGGGTCGGAACCGTTGCACAACCAACGCAGGTTGTTTATGTTGGTAAATACCTGTGTAGAATGAGCCATACATTTTTTAACAATCTAAAAGCAGAAGAATGGTACACAATGTGATGGAGATTCTAGTGAACAACACGTTATGGGTTTTGAATTCAGTTTTTCCTTCTTATTGAGTATTTGCCTAACCAAATCTAGAGATTCCACACTTACCCTACTACCCTATTGCTAGGCGAGAGGAGAAGAAATTCAAGGGCATTAGTGCGATATGAAATGCAATCAGCCCCTTTCAGGATCTGAATATGTCCATATCTTTACAACGATAATCGCTAAAGATATGTGTGTGTGTGTGATGTGTGTGGTGGTGTGTGTGTGTGTATGTGTGCGTGCGAGCGCGCGCTTGTGTCTACATTGTTCCACAGATCAAGAGTTTGGATAAAACAAGAAAGATTAATGTCATTTTAATGTAACAATGGGCAGTTATGATGGAGCTAAGATTTGTGAATTACCTGCTATCCGGATTGAGTGAGATAATAGATAAAAGCAATTCAGACCAAAGATGAAGAAGTGTTACTACTTAGGAGCAAAAATGTCAGAACTTCCCTCAAGGTAATAAATTGCATAGACTTCTTATTTTCATATCTTCTCAAATGAACGATATCATTATACAGCAAAAATGTAACCAACCAAATGCCATGATATATAAACACAACTTACAGAAAATGCACTTAATATGTTCAAACAAATATCTTAAATCGATTAAAATAAGACTGTCTGAAAAATGCACCTACTGTGTTTAAACGAATACTAAAATCAATTTTTAAAAAACAAACATCCATTAAAATAATACAGAAATCTTCAACACGGAAAAGAAAGAATATGAGAAAGCACTAAATATAACGAGTACCGATTCTGTAATCATTTATAAATGGGAGTGAAAATAATGATAGTAATCACAATAAACTATATATGGTTATTTCCTAGTTGAGTAACACAGAAAAAAACATTAACCAATTTATTTATTTATTTTCTCAATAAACTAACCCAAAAACCCGAACCCTAACCCTAACCCTAAACCCTAACTCTTGTTGGACTTAAACTTTAAAAAAATTAAAATTAAAATTAACAGTTTTATTACAAAATTTGTGGGTTCTGTTTTTTCTGGGTCACTCTGTAATATTATATTACTTAACTAGGGGGTTAGGGTTAGGGTTCGGGTTTAGGATTCGGGTTAGGGTAAGAGTTGGGTTTTAGGGTTAGTTTAATGGGAAAATAAATAATTTGGCTTCTGTTCTTTCGGAGTCACCCTGTAATATCATGTTACTCAACTAGGAAATAACCCGGTCATGGTTAACGGAGTTATCTATCCCAATGGATTAAACGAATGGTTTGGTTCGAAGTTCCGTAAAAGCTCCTGATTACAACGAGTCTCCCGAGTTTTTCAAGATTTCTCCCGAGTTTTAAAAGAAACACAAGCACATCGGCCTAATTGCTGTGTATCTAACAAAGAAGATGAGGACAACAGGGCATTTGTTGGTATATGGAAGGTGATAAAAAAAATTTTATCACAGAATAACGAGAAAAGCAAGTGATAGTCATTGTTTATCAGTTCAAAATTTGAAGTCTGAAGAAAAGCTGCTGAAAAAAGTGGACGGTTTGAAATATGACGTTAAATATTCTCTTTTACGGTGTGAGTATGAGAGTGTGTGAGTGTGTATATTGAAAAAAAGGCATTGTGCATTTTTAGGTGTTTTGTGTGTGTTGTTGCGCGTGTGTGTATAAATCCTTTGCTATAAACGACATCGAAACAAACCTCAAGGTTGTGTGTGTGTCTGTGTATTTGTGTGTGTGTGCGTGTGTGTGTATGTGTGTGCTTTTCATTAAGAAAAGTTGTTTGTTTCAAGT
The DNA here is from genome assembly GCA_023376005.1 of Doryteuthis pealeii. Taxonomy (NCBI): domain Eukaryota; kingdom Metazoa; phylum Mollusca; class Cephalopoda; order Myopsida; family Loliginidae; genus Doryteuthis; species Doryteuthis pealeii. The sequence goes on along the minus strand of CM042161.1, from coordinate 86,852,029 downwards.
GTCGAGAAAATATTTTTTTAACTTTTGAGTTGCTGTGTGCGTTTATTATGTAAGGGGATAGGGGGGGAATATATCTACGCGTGTCAAATGAAAATGTTTAGTAAGCGTCTTTTCTTCACACTTCAAATTTTGAACTGATAAACAAGGACTATCACTTGCTTTTCTCCTTGTTCTGTGATAAAAATGTTTTTATCACCTTCCATATACCAACAGATGCCCTGAAGATGATCTAATTAATAGATCGAAACACTGCAGCGTCGGCCAATAAACTTACCACTCAAATTATTTAAACCTGTGTTTTTTCAACTTTGTTAATATACTGCATACCGTCGGATACACTTCCTTTTCTTCACACACACACACACACACACCCACACACACACATACACTAACACACACACACACACACATATATATATATATTATATATATATATATATATATTATATATACATGAATGTTTGCTTATATATTAACACACACATGTGTGAATATATATATATATATATATATATATATATATATAGAGAGAGAGAGAGAGAGAGAGAGAGAGAGAGAAAGAGAGCTATAAATTCTGCCCAGATTATATATATATATATATATATATATATATATACATATA
>CM042161.1:86833907-86846407 GCA_023376005.1 Doryteuthis pealeii | reverse complement strand
CAGAAGAGTCCTGGAACCTGAGGAGACTTGCTGTCACTCAGACTCCAGTGAAAGACCATCGGCTAATGCTGATGTGAAAATTCAAAAGTAGAAAATAATAATAATAATAATAATAATAATAATAATAATAATAATAATAATAATAATAATAATAATAATAAAGATTTGTAACAAGAAGGTGAAGGTCGCACCAATTGTAATTGGTGCCCTTGGAACAGTCCCCACATCGCTGGAAAAGAATTTGGTCGAATTGGAAATCAGAGGAAGAATCGAGACCATCCAAACTACATCACTGTTCGGATCGGTTAGAATACTCAGGAGAGTCCTGGAGACCTAAGGAGACTTGCCCTCACACAACCTCCAGTGAACCAGCAGCTACGGCAGTTGTGAAAACATAATAATAATAATAATAATAATAATAATAATAATAATAATAATAATAATGGACAAACAGGAAAACTAGAAAACAAAGATGGGAAGAAAAACAACTATATGGGCATGACAAATATCCGACAAATCGGAGAGGTTGCACATAAAAAGACTTGGACGTGGTTAAGAAGAGGAAACCCCAAGAGAGAAACGGAATCACTAATAATTGCTGCACAAAATAATGCCATAATAACAAAATATATAAATGCAAAAATTGATAAGACGCAACAAACATTAAATGTAGACTGTGCAGTGACAGAGATGAGACTGTAAACCATGTACAAAGTGAATGTAGCACCAAAGAGAATACAAAGCTAGGCACGACTGGGCTAGGAAGATAATCCACTCGGAACAATGCAAAAAAAAAAAAGATTCTGACCATACAATAAAATGATAATTGCATAAACCACAATCTGTTTTTGAGAATGAAACGCATAAAATGCTCGGAGACTTTGAGATAAAGACGGACCACCTTATTCCAGCCAGGAGACCAGGCCCAGTGTTGATTAACAAAAAAGAAAAAAAAGAGAACGTGCCAACTGTTGGACTTTGCGGTTCCAGCAGATCACAGGGTAAAGCTGAATGAAAATGAAAAGATGGATAAATACCTGGACCTTGCAAGAGAATTGAAAAAACTGTGGAATATGAGAGTGAAACTGATACTAATTGTAGTTGTTGCAGTCGGAAAAAGATTGGAGGATCTGGAAATCAGAGGAAGAATTGAGACCATCCAGACTACTACACTGCTGCAATCGGCTAGAATACTCAGAAGTGTCCTGGAGACCAAAAGAGACTTGTTGTCACTCAACCTCCACTGAAATACAATCAGCTAATACAGATGTGAACAATTCAAAAGGGGTGCACATAATAATAATAATAATCTGCAGTTATTGGTTGTATTGTGGGAGTTGGTACACTAATAATTACAACGTTCCTCCTATACATGTAATATATTCCTTACTTATATTAATCAGGTTCGAACACAGATAAATCGCGTCGAATGCCATCCGTGATTAACTAAACAGTCATTAGTTTCTTATAACTGGAACTTACCATAAAATATTATCTGCTAGAAACTTACCATATAATATTATCTGCTAGAAACAGATAAAAGTATGTATGATATAGATAGATCTATGTATGTATGCTATAGATGGTTGGGGGGTCATGAACGCACCGCACATTGACCACGAGTGAGCCACGAGGCCAATTCATGCGGCCATTCACCCAATTTTCAAAATGTTATCTTCCGCTTTTGTATTGACCACGACGAAGTGCCATTACAACTTCAGATGGAACTCATTGATCTCCAATGTTTAGAAATTTTCAAGTGTAAGTTTCTGTCTTGCCACATCACGAATGTCAATCAGAACCAAGCGCTTCCATCTAGAGGATTTTCCAACCTCAACACCCGCATCATGCAAGTACTAAGTATTGACGGCTCTACATACGGCTGTTAGCATTTATACTCGAAATTGAAACATGTCAATAGTACGCTGCGTTGGCAACTCGTAAATCCTCAGTTGTCTGATATATTCCTTCTGTCAATACCTTCATTTAAACCTGATATAATGTATTTTTGTGACCGCACGCAGCGTAATAAATGTTCTTTTCCCTGTTTTTTTTTAAAGTTCGCTGAAAAGGGCCCTCCTGATTTTAGCTTTGTGGGACTAGGGCTGAAGGTTTCGTTGGTCTTTGATATAAGTAATTATTTTTTTATGAATTGTAGCATTTATTTGTAGCACCTATTATTCGTAATTGATGCCATTGCAAAATCGTTTTTTATAAAAACTAGCAAATATATGCACCCTCCGGGTGCAAGTATTTAAGTTTTAATGTAATAAGATATTGTATTAAATTAGAAGGGCTGATGAAACTAAATAAGAATGCAGATAAAAAGATTTGAAACAGAGGGAGTATAAAAAAAATGGAACAACTGAAACTTACTCTTCTATCACTCTCGTCTTTCATTTTTATTTAAGTATTTAGTTAAAAGAGGAATTAAAGAATAAAATGACAGTTATTTTATTTTGTTAATTGATTTAATTTAAGATTCATTGAAGAGATTTTTGCTTATATTCATTAAAATAAAACCAAAGAATTAGAAATCAATAACACTGAGCACATATTTATTAAATTCGATTTTTTAATATCAATATGCAAATTAGCCTTCCCGTTCACATTGTAAACCGCTATTTTGTTGTATATATAAATACAATTGCATATCGTTAGTATGCAGATATGGTTAACAGTATTAATAATGTAAAACAATTTTATTAATAATTGTGGTTTAAATAAAAATAAAATCATTGAGAATGTTATGTCAATAACTAAGGGAATTGTGACTTGAGTTGTAATATAGTTTCGGTTACATACAGAAAAACACACAATCTCCATTATAATAAGATTACAAACTGACTTAGACTTTACACTAGGTCCTGCCAATATTCTTTTAAACTTGATATTTTTTCTAGCTAAAGAGGAAATTGAAAATACATTTTAAAAACGATATTTTTCACTCGTTTTTCATTTCTTGAATTTTGAGTTAACCACCTATAATTAAAAAGCCCGAATGGTTATCCACGTACACTAATGTTAGACAACTCCCACTCCATTTATGCCATTAAACTGCCACAGGAAAAATAATATAGGGAATTTTGAAACCCAGATTTTTTCTATGAATACAACTATTACTTATCAATCATAACACATTTACACAAAACAGCAAATCACAGAAACCATAGAAAAAGAAGATTTATTCATTGACATTTTGTCACAACAACATTCGAACCCTGCATTCATTTTTAAAAACGGTATCTGATCGAAACACAAAATGACCCAGCACGTTAGAATATTAATACATTCCAAACATTTAAAACAAATATAGAAACATACAGGTTAATATCTTCATACTAATGTGGATTTATTCAAACGGCTATGAACATCACTTTATGGGCTCCAAAGTCCTCTGAAGAAGGATAGTTTATCAAGAAATATTAAGGGAACATTAAAAAAAAAACAGGTAAACGAACATTATAGTCATTATCCTTTGTTCCTTCACATTGTGATAAGCCCAAAACAAATATATATATATATATATATATATATATATATATATATATATATATATATATATATATATACACGTTTTTTCTTTGGTGGGGTACCAAGTTTCCTGGTATTAGGATGATTCTAAGCTGGTTCTTTTCTCCAACAGTATGTTCCTGCAGAGTTCAGGTCATGTTTGAGAGATCAATGTTAAATTTTAATGAACAGAGCAAAGGAGATTGAATAAAAAAAGTGATCTGAAGAAACTCGGTGTGTCTCAGATACCCACGGGTTAAAATGGTCCATAATTACTATATCCCCGGAATTTATCTATTGAAATTTCAGGCATAAATGAAGAATAGCATGCTATAGATAATATCATTAGAATCGGATTTGACGTATAAATAACATTAGATTAAGAAAATTCCCAAAGCAGCCTAACCATAACCCTAACATTAACACTAACCCTGACACTATCACTAAGCCTAAAACTAAGCCTAAACTTTACCCTAACCCTAGAATCTCCAAGTTTTCGGGTATTTCCATGAAATGTAATGTCATGTAATGTTTTTTGTACGTAATCTAATCATATAATCTCTTGCACGCTATTCTGCATTAATAACGTAGTTTCCGTAGAAATAGACGGGAAGAGGCTCTACTTTTGAAATGATGCTTGTATTTCTTGTTACTTTTAATGGAAGACCCCAAATTGTATAATCATTCCCTGGACAGACACCATCCCATCAGCTATGGAAGGTCTTAGCGTTGTTCTAATCTTCTTGAATGACCAGTTGACCTCTCCGGACAAATCCAATCTAACTGTCGCCAAAGGCACTGACCTTCATCTCACTGCAAAGTATGCAATCCCATCCTAAGCCCAAATGTCAATTCAGCTACTTCCCAAGATTCGATGAAGAATCGGAAAGAATTAAAAGATTGAACACTTCCTTTGAGCTGAACACCAGAGAAAAACGATAAGATAAAAAAAAGATTAAACAATTGTAGATCTTTCCTTTTAACCATAGGTCAAATCACAAATTGTTCTATGATGCTGGTGCCATGTAACAGAGGGAAATGTGTCGTAGGGATAGATACCGTTGTGTAACTCAAAAGGATCTGAGTGATACCATGAAGAGGAATTAGTTCATAAAGGACTTTGACGAAATAAGTATTCATTAGGAATATCCGGTTAATTTCAGTAATTTATAGAATCTCAACTATATCAATGCTTTCAAAAATATGAAGCAGCAATTTAATGGGTTTTTTTTTCTAGTAATGAATATTATTTAAAATCTCGGTGAAAAAAATGAAACAACTACGAAATATTCCCGTCGGTCGAGTGAGGGCCCAACTCTTGAGTTAGGGAAACATTGGACTACCTTTCTGAGCAAACAAAAATATATGCCCCCACTTTTTTACAGCATTCTTTTCTACCTCTGTGTTTTATATCTATATTCATAATGATATATCTGTATATATTCATAATTATATATATATATATATATATATATATATATATATATATATATATATATATATCATTTATTTATTTATTATTTATACGAGCAAATATATGCACCCTCCGGGTGCAAGTATTTAAATTTTAATATAAAAATATCATATCAAATTAAAAGGCTAATGAAACTGAATAAGAATACAGATAAAAATATTTGGAACAGAGGGGGTATGATTGAAAAATAGAACAACTTTGAAACTAACTCTTCCATCATTTTTCCTTACTCCCGTCTTTCATTGGTAAATTTTCTTAATTTAACTATTTAGTTAAAATAGGAAGTAAAGATTAATATTACAGTTATTTCTTCTTGTTAATGGATTTCTTTTAAGATTTATACCTGAGAATTTTGCTCATATTCAATAAAATAAAACCAAACAATTAGAAATCAATAATACTAAGCATATATTTATTGAAATCAAATTTTAAAGATCAATATGCAAATTAGCCTTCCCATTCACACTGTAAACCGCTATTTTGTTGTATGTATAAATACAATTGCATGTTATTAGTATGTAGATATGGTCAACAATATTAATAATGTAAAATAATTTTATTAATAACTGAGGTTTAAATAAAAAATAAAATCATGGAGAATGTGATGTAAATAACAAGAGAATTGTGACTTGTATAGTAATATAGTTTCGGTTACAGACAGACAAACCCACAATCTCCATTATAATAAGATATATTCAAACAAATTTGATTAATAATAATGGAATCCATATTGTTTTGAATTTTTTTTATTTTTTCTTTCCATTTTTTAAACAATCTTTTGATGTTATCATCTTGAAAGGCGTTAATGAGTTGCCCCGAAAGAATTTTCATTAGTCGCCGGTTTCATAATTAATTCTATTAACAGTGAGTTGTCCAAACGCTAAGCATAAAGAGTCAAGGATTCTTAATTTTTGTTATTATTGTCAGCATGAATTATTTTAGTACTATTAAATAAAATATCTCTATATGATTTTGTAGGGCATGTTTTCCTTGAATGTTGTCATATGGAGCTGTAATATGATAAATGTAAAGTGTATGTATTATATTATTATATCGATCAGCTTGAAAGAAGCACCGTTTTATTTCTAAAATATGTAGCCTTATTAGTACTACTGTATGGCTAAACCATGTTGTTTTTAACGAAATGGTTAGTGGAAAAACTAGACGGGAACTACACAAGGATGATGGGTGTCGTTTATAACAAATCTTGTAAGAAACACGGCACAAAATAGCTGCTCTACAGCCACTTACATAATAACTAAAAAAAACATCCAAGCAATACAAACAGAACATGTTGGGCAATGCTGGAGAAGTATGGACAAACTCTTGTAAACACTTCCACATGGACACATTGGTATTGAGCGACTAGCAACAAAATATATTATTCAGCTCTTTGCAGACACTGAATGCCGTGTTAAGGACTTGCCAGGAGCAATGACCGATAGAGATGGACGAAGAGAAAAGATTCAAGGGAAACCTAGCTTGATGATGATGCTCTCTATATCAAAATTAGTTTGATGACATAAAACTACAGACTCTTCAAATTATCTTATTTTCCTAACCTAATAAACTTCTTTCTCTGTCTCTTCGAATTCACTTATATGTTTGAATATTTTCCATATGTTGCTGGAGATATTCTGCCCTACTATTAACCCATAGCTGGAGGGAGAGTAAGATTCATACATTTCCCAAGGGTATTAGCGCTAAGTAAAATATTCGAAGTTTACTTCTCATCAGTGCGGCTTGACTTTTTAACAGCTACCTCTAGCCGGATCGAAAACCGACAGAATTTTCGTCTACCAAGTTTTTTTTACCCTTGCGCCATCAGCAGCTGCCAGTCTGGGGTGAACAACTAATTGATACGTACTTACGGGATATGTTTTTACAATCACCATAGAGCTCAAGTTTGTAAACAACAACAGGCGAGTAACAGCTTACGCTAAACGGTGAAATTTCAATTAATGTCTCCCCTACAGTGCACTACCACGGGGATTGGGAGCATATATATATATATATATATATATATATATATATATATATATATATATAGTCGTAAAAGAAGTTGTTTCCCGACCGCCGTTTCGGTGTTATTCCAACACCTTCATCATGATGAAGGTGTTGAATAACCCCGAAACCGCGGTCGGGAAACAACTTCTTTTACAACTATTAATGCTGTATATTCACAATATATTGAGCCCTATTAAATTAACTACTTACGCTATGTTCACATAGTAGTACACATAAATATATATATATATATATATATATATATATATTATATATATATATATATATATATATCGTAGTTTTTTTTTATATTCGAGAATAGTAAATGAAATGCTCGATTCTGGATGTAAGAGCTCTATTTATTTGCGATTGTTACCATTGTTTTCAAAGCAGTTGTGCCAAAGCAACAACTTATCATGAAGTCATCATGCCTGTGAAAGAATCTGCCACAAATATCCATTCATTTATAAATATTTTGAGTTGTTTTGTATCCTTCAAACAGCTAAAAAAACATATGTAAATAAATTAATACTCGTGCAGATTCTTTCACTGGCATGTTGTAATGATACGGCTAATACGCTGCTTTGAAACCAATGATAACAATCGCACACTAAACATATTGCCCTCTATGATATATATATATATATATATATATATATATATATATATATATATATATATATTGGGTGTATTATAGCAATACATAGACAGATTACACAAATATTTATATCTAATACTCTATTTTGGTTCCCTTTAAAGTACCATATGTTCCACTCTTGCACTATTCAAAATGGCTGAAATATAAGTTATTATATTTTATATTGATACTTGAAGGTACAATTGGTTTAATAGTCAGTGTGTATTTAATAAGTTCTGGTGCTTTTGACTACTTGATATCATCTAAATGTCTGCCAAAACATCTTAAGAACCAACAACACAAAAAAGGTGAATATGAGTGTACACTCAACGCAACGCTAACAACCAAGACGAAACTAACCCATTAAAATCAAATAATCAATCAATCGAACTTGAATTCTCCTATGACAACATCATTGAGGTACAGAGTGGATATCTCCTGCATAATATTCCATATAATTATTTCTTTCTTTTTTGATTTTACGGCATGTCAACCCTTGTTGGGTTATTTGATGCAGGAGGGCATTTTGTTTTATTCATTCTTGACAAGATTCATTTTTATCAAACATTTTTGTAAACTCAGTTTCTTCTCTTTAACCCATAGATTGAACCTTAACAGGTACTACCCTCCGGGCCAGATGACACCCAGTACACTAAGACCCTCAGTTAGAGCCTTCTAGCAAATATATAATAAAAAGGATTGGCGGTTTGCCATACAGGAAATAGAGTCTGGTCAATCATAAAAGAGATAGGGCTTGACGTTACTAGCCGATTGATAGGTGGGGCCTCTCCAACCGCCCGTCTAGCCTAAGTAAGGGCTAGAGTGGAGTGTTGAATATAATGGACTGCTCAGCTACGAGGATTCCTTAAGCATCATGGGTCAGCATCCACAGCCAACAGGTGGGCTCATTTGGGTGTCTTACCCCTCTACATGGGTTCAGTCGGAGTATTCTACAGCTCCATCCGACAGGGAGGCCATATAATTCTTAAAAAAAAACCACCGGCATCACTAATCTTATTATAATGGAGATTGTGGGTTTGTCTGTCTGTAACCGAAACTATATTACTAATCAAGTCACAATTCCTTTTGTTATTTATACCATATTCTCCATGATTTTATTTAATTTAAACTTCAATTATTTATAAAATTATTTACATCATTAAGACTGTTGACCATATCTACAAACTATTAACATGCAATTGTATATATACAACAAAATAGTGTTTACAGTGTGAATGGAAGGCTAATTTGCATATTGATCTTTAAAATTTGATTTTAATAAATATATGCTTAGTATTATGGATTTCTAATTGTTTGGTTTTATCTTATTGAATATGAGCAAAAATCTCGGGGATAAATCTTAAAAGAAATCCATTAACAAGAAGAAATAACTATATTTATTCCTTACTTCCTATTTTAACTAAAGAGTTAAATTAGGAAAATTTACCAATGATAGACGGGAGTAATGGTAAATGATGGAAGAGTTAGTTTTGAAGTTGTTCTATTTTTCAATCATACCCCCTCTGTTCCAAATCTTTTTATCTGCATTCTTATTCAGTTTCATTAGCCTTTCTAATTTAATGATATTTTATTATATTAAAACTTAAATACTTGAACCCGGAGGGTGCATATATTTGCTAGTTTAAAGAATGGAGAGTGACACAATGATATATAACAAAACAACTGAAATGAATTGTTCAGAATAACTAATAGGAAGTTAGCAATTTTAATATTATCCGTCAGAAACAATATTTAGGCGATAGATTTCGTCGTACATTGTTCTACAGCTTTTTTTTTAAAAGAAAACACATAAAATTTTAATTCATGTATTTCTTTTATTATCACACATTCAAACAGAATTAGCAATCAGTTCTAGACGACGATTTTGACAGTTGACAAATAGATAATATAAATGTTGGCTTCAAGATTAGAGATTTAACTTAAATAAATAAAAAGCTTGAAGTATGTCAGCTGAATTCAGCAACGATACACTTCCTCTTGATAACAGGCAATGGTTCCTATCCTTTTAAGGGGAATCACTTTACAATAAAATTTCTACGTGCATCCTAAGTATTATAGAATGTTTCTTAGAAGACGAGTTAGATATAACGTTCACCGATTCAGTTTTATTAACTGTAAAGAATGAGTCTAGGCTAAACATAGAATAGTCAGATATGTAAATACAGGGCGACCTAGACATAAGCTATTTTAGTAATCTAAGACTGAATAAAATTAAACTTGACTGTGCAGTTTTTATGAAAAATAACATCTGTAATAAAAAATAATCGTATATGCATTTTTTACATTAAAAATGTAAACAATACGTTGTTACGCTCTTAATTCATTTTCTTAGAGATTTAATAAATTTCATATTTATTAAAGTAAACATTAAAGTAATTGAATTACTTCATTTAGTTTAAAAGAAAAACACAAAATTCATATAAATTAAGATTAAAAAGCTATTTTGATAATAGCAAATAACATTAAACCGTATGTGTTCCATTAAAAATAAATGTAAACGAAATCACTCCCGGTTGAGTCGTACCATTTGTTTTGTTTTTCTACTCTTAAACCAATAGACTTAATATTTTAATATTACAATTTTTATATTCTAATCTTAGTGTAAAAAAATATTTACTTTCTAAAATGTTTTATCTTGATTTTTAAATTACATAAAAGTATTTTTCAGACATGCAGATACTAAACAATTGGATAAAAAAAATAATATATTAGCACTTAAATTATGTGAAGTTATGGTAAAATTTCTTATTTGTAGGTAATTTTCTCTAAAACTATACGCCAAATAACTTTAAATATATATTGAAAAAACATACTATATATAAATTAATAATACCAGGCATATATTTGTTAACACTTATTTAGAAAATCGCTTTAGACCATCTTTGATTACGTAATTCTGAGTATATCTATAAATCAACGTTATTCATTATTTCCTGAGTAATTATATTGACTTTAAATTACATACTTATTGGTAAATTTGCTTAATTCTTGAAGTGAGTGTGACATAAGCAGTGACGTAGTTTCAGTAACCGACAGAAAAATACTGAATCTCCATTATAGCTAGATTTCAAATGAGCTGTATTTTTTCGATATCAAGATACCCAGTTGTTATTGTTGGAAATCAACTGGAATATCAACGAAGCAAACATAAAATAATACAGAAACGTTGAAAGGAGGACGAAGGGAAAAGACAGTGAGCTGTATAAGCTAAGAAACAATAAGAAATATTATTTTATTTTTGTTTTCTTTATTTTCTTGAATCATGACTTGATTATCAACTTCTCTCAGTCCCGCGATTTTACATCTAATATCATTCGAGAGTGTTTTTTTTTTCAATTCAATGAAGTTACTGTAAAAGATCTGCTGCTGCTGCTACTGTTGTTGTTGTTGTTGTTGTTGTTGTTATTCTTCTTCTTCTTCTTCTTCTTCTTCTTCTTCTTCTTCTTCTTCTTCTTCTCTGCGTGTCAAACATGAACTGAAGATGTTCGTTACATGCTGACGTTTGTCTTTCTATAATTAAGGCAGCTCCCACTTGCCAAGATTGAATACATTTTTTTCTACTGCAACTAAATTTTATTTACTAGGCTTTTCTTATTCTGTCACACAGGTTGCTTACAGTACCTGCTGTTACTAAGTGGTCACTCATTAAAATGTTGAAAAGGTTCATCTCTACTTCACTCTAGAACAAAAACAAAAAAACATGCTTTTAATCTACCTTTGTTGGAAGTTCTTCATGTAAATGATATTAGCATCATGAAGTTGTTACTTACCACCGCCAGTGATCCTGGTACCCAGATGTGTGGTTGACAACAAATTGCTGAAGCTGTGAAAGAGGGTCACGCATTTGACATTGAATTCTTTGCAAAAAGAGACAGTTAGTTACTAGCTGAGAAACATGTAACAACTAAACTTCGAGGCTAAGGATTCATTGCGAGTGCGTTACGATTTTCAAGGAATATCTCTTTTCATGACCGAATTGAAAACACCTCTTCACTTCCTGTTTTAAACCGAGAGGCTAGGTGTAATAGTTTATGCATAATCTTCACTTTGGACTGAGCAATAAACTAAAAGTTGTCAAAATCCCTATGCTCCATCGGCCATTTAAGTCGGCAAGTACTGAGTGGGGGTTGGATGTTCTGAAATTTTTTTTTCGATTTGCTCCGTTTTGAAGCAGAGAATATGTGTGAAAAAGCAATATCGTGAAATGAGAGTGGAAGGACCATCAAAAGATACACGAATAGGTGCTTCCTATTAATACGAATAATCTACCCTAGGCTTGTGTCCGTTACTCGTTTCTAGATATTTCCACGGTCATCAGTAACTAAATGAAGGTAATAAAACAATAGACGATTCTAAGTTTGAGGTGAATTGTATTTTTCTATTTACCAGACATTCAATATAAACGACATGTAGAAATCAATGTATCTGTGTGATTAATATAAATTTATTCTCAACTAATTACAAATCATTGTTATTTCCTTCAGGTTTAGAACCGACGAAGACGTTTCCACAAAGGAAATAGTGTAGGTTTGACGCTACCTCGTGACTCTCACACAGTCTGGCATTGACTATTTGACCTCCGTCTACCACATAATATTTCCTTTTTCAAAATAGAAACTGGCTCGTTTGGTGTTTTGCAGAGATGTGGAATGGCATCCCCAAAATGGAAAAGTTTAAAAGAAAAAGTCAGCAGATCGCCACAACAGCAAAAAAAAAAATCAATCGACTCTGTGCGGATTCTGAATACCGTGCGGAGGACCCCTCTAGGGCGATGACCGATTGGGAGAGAGAGAGAGAGAGAGAGAGAGAGAGAGAGAGAGAGAGAGAGAATTATGAATATCCGTATTG
>CM042161.1:86773907-86828907 GCA_023376005.1 Doryteuthis pealeii | reverse complement strand
GTGCTCTAAAAAAGGAATCCCATGGGGGATTAACACAATTTCTAATCACTAACCACGTATGAGTTTCGGTTTGTGCGTGATTACCCACAATAGTGATCCTTTTGAACGACTGACTTGGTGAGATTTTAGGAAATAATTAATTTCGTCACACTTTTGGGGAAATATATTTTATTTGGTTTCTTTGTTTAATGGTACTAGCAAATATATGCACCCTCCGGGTGCAAGTATTTAAGTTTTAATATAATAAAATATCATGTTAAATTAGAAAGGCTAATGAAACTGAATAAGAATGCAGATAAAAATATTTGGAACAGAGGGTATGATTGAAAAATAGAACAACTTTGAAACTAACTCTTCCGTCATTTTCCCTTACTCCCGTCTTTCATTGGTAAATGTTCCTAATTTAACTATTTAGTTAAAATAGGAAGTAAAGAATAATATTAGTTATTTCTTTTTTTAAAAGATTTATCCCCGAGATTTTTGCTCATATTCATTAATATAAAACCAAACAATTAGAAATCAATAATACTAAGCATATATTTATTAAAATCACATTTTTAATATCAATATGCAAATTAGCCTCCCCATTCACACCGTAAACCGCTATTTAGTTGTATATATAAATACAATTGCATGTTATTAGAATGTAGATATGGTGAACAGTCTTAATGATGTAAAACAATTTTATTAATAATTGAGGTTTAAATAAAAATAAAATCATGGAGAACGTGATGTAAATAACAAAGGGAATTGTGACTTGAATAGTAATATAGTTTCGGTTACAGACATACAAACCCACAATCTCCATTATAATAAGATATCAACATTTTTGTGTTATTTAATGCCAAAGTGAGCATTATAATATAACAGTAGTGGTACTATTTAAACCATTGCTGTTAACATGAGGGGGGATATACTTTTCTTAAGGGTACGTAATAACGAAAATAGGGTTCGAACTCGATGACATTAGCCACTACGCCACAGGTAATTCCTTCATAGAGAAACGAATAAAATTGAATGAACATGAAACTAGCTGCAAAACTATGTTTGATCAATAAAATAAAGTTTTACTTGAATGACTAAACTTATTGCTATGAACATTGATGTTTGAATCGTATTTTCTATGACATTGCTTAACTAATGCATTTTATAAATGAATATAATATCTAAATGGATATCATTCTTGCATTGCATTATGTACAACCTATTTTTCCTTGATGCTTTTGTATTATTTCATTTCTTTGAATTGATAAATATTCTTATTTGTTCAAATGAATATTACATTCCTCGCCTTTTCTTTTTATACTTTCCCCTGCATTTTATAGTGTTTTTCTCTTTCTATCAATGAACAGAAACGCAAGTGAACACAGTCAAAAAATGAAATTTCTTTTTTATTCCATTCTTCTTCTTCTTCTTCTTCTTCTTATTATTATTATTATTATTATTATTATTATTATTATTACAACTAAAATATGTTGATGGATCCAGCTCTTTGAAAATTTAGAAGCTAACATTTTATTTTAAAACGTATTGGCCATAAGTAAGTACACCCTTAACAATTTCTACAGAAGGTCACTTTGTTATAAATAAAATATGCCACAATTTTACCATTTCTATTAAAATATGATATAATCAAAACGGATATTGTTAGGTTTATTTATCACAAAACCAACTGTTAAAGAAAAAAAATGCATATTTGTAACCTAAAATAAAATTACAAAATAGTTATTTGTACTTATTTGGTTTAGGAGCATGTTTACGCCCACGAATCAAATTCGGCATTATATAACCCATGAAGAGTCAGATTGCCTATAAACAATTGAATCAAATCAATCCAAGTATACATGGTTATGATTATAATCAAACATTTACAAATGGATCTGATTTTGGCATTAAATAACCCACAAGTTATTGATATGCCGTTAAACCAATAAATCAAAACAAACCTACAAAAGTGATCCCCAATATATCGTTAAAACCGTTAGCTGCAAAAGTGTAAATGTGGATATGCTATATCATTTCCTAACTTGGTGGCATGAAATAACTCCTGACGGGTTGATATGCCATTAAAATCCACCAACTAACCAACAATCAAACAATCCAAATGGAATTATGGACCAATGTTACACCAGGAATCCAACTGGTTGACGATCCATCAAATTTCTTGACTTTTATTTTTCTCTTCGTGTTCACAACGATGCGATTTTTCTTCTCCTTCCAATTTCATCGTTGTCCATTTACAAAATGCACTGGAATAAACTTCATAATTGCGTCTTAGAAGAGATTTCCGAAAAACGAAAAATGCATTTTACCTGGCAATAATGTGAAGATAAAAGCTTTTATTCAGCAACTTTTATTCAGCAACTTCTACCTCTCTCTCTCTCTCTCTCTCTCTCTCTCTCTCTCTCTCTCTCTCTCTCTCTTCTCTCTCTATCATTTCTCTTCGGTTTCATTTGAACACAGAGAGAGAGAGAGAGAGAGAGAGAGAGAGAGAGAGAGAGAGAGAGAGAGAGGGTCCTTGCTAGTGCTAACAAGGCGAATTAATGAATCTTTTTATTGAAAATGAAACATTTCTACGACATTTATTGCTCATGTTATATCAAGTGCTAAAAGAACCAGCTTCAATTTGTATGTTACCAGTTGAAAAATGTCTTAACCCTTTGAAACCGTAATCCCAATATGTTAGGCATTGTGCTATTTTACTGTTCATCGTAAACTTGGTGTTTCTAGCAGATGAAGCAGGATAGACTACTATTCACCAAAATATTAGTGGCTCTGTATATATATATATATATATATATATATATATATATATATATATATAAATCAACAGATTAGTTTGAATCAGGAATGATTCTAAGCTTGGACATTTTTAATAATAGTGTGTCAAATTTGGTTTGGTCCATTCAGAAATTATAAACAGAGCAATATAAAAAAATCCACAGCATGTCTAATTCCATTTCAATAACGTTGCAGTCTAAAGGAGACCATTAAATATGGGTGTAAAGAAAATTGATGGTCATTCAATAAGGTGAATTTTGTCTGGCACGTTATCACCACTTTTTCCAATTGTACCTTTTACGAGGAAATCATAGAAGATTATCAACATGACTTCTTTTACTGTACCCAGAATGTTGACTTTAACGGAGAATGTTTCCATTCCATTCCATGTCTTTTTTACATCAGTGTCATGGATGGGAACACATCTTTAATCTATTTATAATTATTCTTTTTCTGTTTTACTAAAACATGTTTTTGCGTACACATTACACATTCTTCGGAAAATTGCGCATGATTTTCACTTCTCAACCACCAAATAATTGATGATTATCTTATTTAAGAGATTGTGCATGTTAATGAATTTTCCCTGTCGTCTGGAGATGTAGAATGTACCGACGACACCTCTGCAAATATCACAAGTGTTCCCATTGGGGTCTTACCCCCAATGGGAACACTTGGGATATTTGGGAACACTTGGGATATTAACCCCAGGATTTCCTTTTACCAAATCTTTTGTTCATATGAAATCAAAACTCATTATTAAAGTTCTCGTTGATATGCTTCTAAAATACACTTTTGATTTAAAGTAAACGCGTATTTATTTATTAAATGAAGTATATGACAAATTCACGTTGATATGCTTCTAAAATACACTTTTGATTTGATAAAATCCTGATGTCTGAGCAGTCTATGACATGCAACACTCCACTTCGGCCTTTACTTGTGCTTTCCGATCAATCAACTAGTAACGTCATGCCATTGCACCTATATGATTGTCCCGACCGTATTCCTGAATTGCTCTTATGGCAAATTCTTTTTATCATATGTATGCTTGAATGTGGTGGCTGATAGTCTTAGTGTCTTGTTCAAGCTTAATTTGCCGCCATTTTGAATTTCCACAAAACAAATAATGTTTGCTAGCAACCAATTTCAGTCAATGCAGAGTTTATATTTATGGAAAACAAATTCCAAATTATGGAATCGACTGATTTTGTTAAACATAATCAGAGCTATTAAACTTAATTCGACGTGACATTTATATCTATTTGATTCAAATCAAAAACGCACACTTATTATACACAAGATAAAACCAAAACAGACCGTCATTTTATATGCACCCTCATGGACATACTATCTAATAATAGCATGGGTGAGGCTCGAATAGACAAAAGCCACATTAGTAAAGAAACAAAACAAAGCAAAATGACTGTAAACCACGAACCCGCGAGAGTGAATGAAAGATTTTTTAACAAATTAGATATTGCAGACAAAGAAGGGCTATTTATATTATTTTTTTTCATTTCTTTTATTTTTCAATCAAGACCGCTTTCTGTTTATTGTCGAACTAACCTCTCCTTTTCTCGCCTCTGTTCTTACTCTTATACTCTCACCAAACCCCAATGTTCTGTTCTTTTTTCTTTTACCATTCGTCGCGCCTAACTGACGCCATGGTTTGACCTACTGGACTTCACCCTAGATGAACGCGAATCAGCCATTTTCTCACTTAGAGGAAATGGTAGTCGGTACCGCAGAGAAATATTGCGAACTGTTAGTAGTTAAATGTAGTTAAAAAGAAGAAAAAAGAAACGAAAAAGAAAAGCCGAATATAAAAAAAAATATTCAATAACGGTAGAAATGTCTGGGCGTAGGTAGTTGCGGTAAGACATCGATGGGAATAACAAGAGTAATCTATAGATTCCTTCATTTTTTCTTCTTCTAACGTGTCTGGAGCGAGAAATGATTGGCTGAGCCAACATATATCTATGAATTATCCGTAAAAGGCGCACCTACAAGCACTTTGGGTAATCAACAGACCTTGAGACATTCATACACTCTTTGGAATTTCTTCGATTTCTTTTCTATTTAAATTTTGCCTCCTTTAACTTCCAGACAGGTTTTACTGTTGCAAAATGAACAGAAATAGACATTGTTTTTATTGCAGACAGAATCTAAACAATCCGTCGTTTGTTGCCCCCCGCCCCCCAATGATCTTATCACTTTCTTTCTTTCATTGTGTCTTTGCTTTTACTTTCCATCTCCTATTTTCCTTGTCTATTTTGCGTTCGTTTATGTATTCTCTTGATGTGTGTGTTTTTTTTTTGTTGAATCTATTTGAGATTTTTGAATGTCCTCAACTTAGCCTTTTTTTTTCCTTTTCTGATCTGGCATCCAATCACCAATGTTAGTATTCATTGCACTCCCACCAGCATTCATTAGTTTTGTCCCCTCCTCTCTCAATGCTTCGTCTATCTTATATATGGTGATTTAGGTGGCGAAATATGGTGGTTAAGGTGATGATATATGTTAGAAATATGGAGAACATGGAACAACTTGGAGTTTCAATGAATGTTATATTGTAGTTTTATAAAGAAAATACAGTTTGTCGAAAATTTCAGTTGTAAAGAAATTGTTCTGCTTGCGGCTATATTGTATTATGATAAATATAATGATAATAGTCCACTTAACAGAAGACCTTGGTAAATAGTTTAACGTACTTACGAACGACACTTCACGTTTTCTCTGCTGATATAGCAGCATCAGCATCGTCAACAATTTGACGTCGGCTGCTTTCAAGATGCTGGTTGAAAAGAGAGGGATACTTATCTTTTGATTTCTGGTGCCTACAATTGCAGGCCAGTAATTGGCTGGTTCGAAATGCGGTATACCGAACAACGGAGATAACCCACCTACTTTAGATATATATTTCTGTGTATATAGTGTACAAAATATAAGTTTTATCATGCATCTTTTTTATGAACTGCACATATCTTTATATACTTATATATATTTTTGCTTTATATCCATTAAAATACAATTCCATTTGTGTTTATTTCCATTCTATCTCTTGCTTTTTATCTGAAAACCGTGTACCCATGTGACTTTCTTTAGGGAATCGAAACCTATCAATATACCACCTTTGACTGTATAAATAGTTCACCAATACAAGGTATAGGCTAAATTGTACAGCTAAAAATGGCAAAAGGTCCCAATTTATGTTTAGAAAGTCACCTGATACGTTAAGTATCTCTCTCTCTCTCTCTCTCTCTCTCTCTCTCTCTCTCTCTCTCTCTATCTATCTATATATATATATATATATATATATATATATATATATATATATATATATATATATGGGGGATCCAAAAATAGATTTTTTGAAAGTCAGTCCTGTTTTTTGGTAACCCTATGTATGTATATATATATATATATGTGTATGTTTGTGTGTGCGTGTATGCGTGTGTGCGTGCGCACGCGCGTGTGTGTGGGTGTGTCTGTGTGGGTGTGTGTGTGTAACGATCTGTTCAATTCCTGGACCAGAATTTGTTTCATTTCGCGCCTTTTGGAAATCCATGAATTTATCATAATTTAGATTTGCAAAATTCTAAGGCAAACTCGTTTCTTTAATCTAGAAAAACAACCTCGAAGAAGACAAAATCCTAATCTAACCAAGCTGTAGTCCGTTTAAAAATCGCTATGAGAAATCATGCATATCCGTAATTTCACCTGCAATAACTTCTCGAATCTCTGGTTTGTACATTTTTAGGTTTGTCACTTACCTCTTGCATCGAAATTTAGACGGACATTTATATTAGTTTTCTATTTTTACAACAATAAATTTCCAATGATACAACAATGAATTTCCAATATGACTCTTCTTTCTGAGGTAAGCTTATGAATTTTGAGTGACACGCGTATCTTCTAAATGAAAAGCTCAATGCTAGGTGTCCTGAGAGCAGATATATGATAGTCTGTTGAATACACTTGGATATTAGATAATAATCTTCCTCCAAAACCTGGATTGTCTACGTCACCAGTTTATTTTTAATCGCTTCTCTTAGAGCTTATAAACTCTTTTAAAAAAAACAATTTTATAAACTTTCTAAACAAATATTTTCATAACGAAAACTTGATGACCTAAGGTCAAAACTTGTTGAGAACAATAAAAAAATAACTGCAACAGGAACATTCCTGTTTGACTTATCACTTTTGTTCATCATTACACACACAACACACACACACACACACACATATATATATATACATATATATATGTATATTCCTGTTTATATATACATATAATATATGTGTTTATATATATATATATACACACACATATATATATATATATATATATTATATATATATATATATATATAATATATATATATATTATATATGTAATATATATATATTATATACATATATATTATATATATATATATATATATATATATATATATATATATATATTATATACATATATATTATATATATTATATATATATATATGTGTGTGTGTGTGTGTGTGTGTGTTGTAACTACTAACCCATGAGAGCAATCTACAAACGTAGATCAAATAAAGGTTTTGGTCCAAAATTCCATGGAGATTACTGAATACGACAATTGTCTGAAGAAGTTTGAATTCAACCAAGACGAGGACACCAGACTGAATTGATCAGTCTATAAGAAATCGTTTGGGAATTATTTTTAACTTTCACTCACTATTTGAATTTGACACATTTTCAATTTCTTCATTTAAATTTTGATTTTCTTCCCATCTTATTTTCTTCATCACGCTTCGTTCTTTTGTTTTGCTATTCTTTTGTTTTACAAATATATTTTTCTTTTTTAAATTCAAACACCTTTTTTTTCTCTTTCTTACTCACTCCTCGTTACCACCCACACTCTTGACTCATCGTTTATCTACTCTCTCTCTCTCTCTCTCTCTCTCTCTCTCTCTCTCTCTCTCTCTCTCTCTCTCTCTCGATTGCTCTTCTCTCTCTCTCGATTGCTCTCACCAATTTTCATATGGCATTTCGCCCCCCCCTCAATATCCCTTCATTCAGAAAAGCGTCGCAAAAAGTCGATATTTGTTGATCAAAACTTTCACATTTGCCAAAGATTATTTCATAATCGAATGATAATCAAATCAGTTTTCGCTTTATTTTCCATGCATTTTTTGTTCATTGTTTACCGCCAAAAGTTTATTAACTTTATTTGCCACTTCATTCTGTAAAGATTTATCACTCACCGAGTTAAGAGATTCGTTGCAAATCTAAAAAAGTCAATATGGATTTTTTATTGTCTTCTTAATCATTATTTAAAGGGTTGCATTAATTGTATTATTCATTTAGAGGTTGGTGTCATGTATATGCATTTATTCTTACTGATAGGGACTGGCTAAGTTCAGCGCATGAGTAGGACAGCGCATTTGTAGTACAGCTTGGGTAATCTGATCTAAACGGCAAATTCTTTGGGATCTGACGGTAGATGTGACGCTTCATCACAGAAAAACAATCTTCCTGGTCTAGCGCTAGAGAAAAAAATGATAGACTCCCACGCTATTTGACTGATAGCAACAGCCTTTATAACTATTATCATTATCATGGAAGGAGTAACAAGGGAATAGGAAATTCACAACCCCGGTCAGGGAAAGAAAATGCTCTTGTTTACCGACGATTTTCCACAGGTGCAGTTACAAGTACAGGAAAAGCCGTTGATTCTTGACGATGATGGAAACAACTTTTAAATTTTCACAAGAGCTGATTTACTTGGGTTTTGTCCCTAATACCACTGAGTGCCAGACCTGTCCGCCTTGAGTGACTCTACCAGGAACTTGTTACCGACGGGGTTGGACTTTAGAAATCATGTGCTATATGGCCATTGAACGAAGAGCTTTCTCCATCCTTTTACAAGTGTTGTTTTTCGTTCTGCAATGTGTCTAGCCATCCTCCTCACCAGAAAAAATATGTGGGGTTACCGGTTTAGTCGTCGATGATCCGATTAGGAAACAGGTAGTAATGTGTTACATAGTACTAGCATCACATTGAGCAACCTGACACAGATATACCACCATATTGAACCCTAACAAAATTGGTTTGTACAAAAATTGTCGTAAATAAAGACGACAATACAATTGAATTCTCCGATTCGTTTTGTTCCTTTTTCGTTTATCGACCTAACCAGTGACCTCTACACTTTTGGCTAAAACACACACACACACACACACACACAACATAGAAGAAAATTTGTTAAACCGGCAAGACTAGACTGTGTGTGGCTCTACATTAGAAACAAACTATCCAGTTGTAAATGAAATCACACGACGGTTGTAATTGTAAATTATACTACATTGTCAAGGGCTGGTTGGTTAGAATTTTCGGCATGTCAACCCTTGTTCGGTTATTTTATGCCGAATATATTTTGTTTTATTTTTTTTCTCCATTAAACCCATAGATGGAACCTAACATATACTAATACTTTAGGTAAGAATGGACCTGGGAGTCATGGTGATGAAGGGGTACTCCACATTTCCCAGAATTGGAACTTTACCATCAGATAGTTCAACGTCATACCAACAATTTAGGACATCAACAATTTATAAAGGAAGATTACAAAAAATAGACACCGGGTTTTGGCCAACAACGTTGACGGAAATGTTCATAGAAAATGTCATCTGAATCTGGAGACTATTTTAGTAAATGCGAATAACTGATTGACCGATATTTCGACGGCATCGACAACTCAACCTATTCTTATTCTTTCTTTTTTTCTCCTTCAGCTGATAGAAAATGGTTGGATCTTTTCTTATTTTCACGACAATACTCTTGTCCTATAATTAGGCTGGTCCGTCGTTCTTCCTTTGAATTCCATGAGAACCTGGACTGGTTTGATGGAGAAATTGCTATTCTGTGTAATGTTTACAATAACACTAATGATTGGCTTTTTATTGCCTTTCTCGATCTCCAATTGGTGATATATATTCGATACACCGAGTGAAGACTACCACACAGGAAGTTTAGACCAATCAGATTAAGCGTTGGGAATATTAGCCAATAAAAACGATTTCCGGAATAAATAAAAAAATGTTTAATGATTATAAAAGACAATAGATGGATACATTGTAGTGGAGAATTCTGCGTAAATTGGTTTCGTAACTTGACTGCAATGGATTGATTTTAAATGTATGTCAACTCGTTTATAGAAATGAATAAAATATGGGAACCCATAATTAAGAAGGCTAGATCAGATTGAAAACAAAAAAAACCAAAAAAACACACACAATATGAGTCTAGGTAAAAAATCATACATAAGTAAATAGGTAGATATTCTAGCCAAATCAAGACATTAGGTTTATAAGTTCCCAAAATTCACACTCAATTGTCCACTTGGACACATGGCCGAGTGGATAAGGTAGTTAGGTTAAGACAGTTCTAAGTGTCAGTTATCTGTGTTATCCGAGTTCAATCCTGAGTAGAGGCAGTTAGAAAAATAATTAACACAACTACTACCCCGGCTATAGTTAGCAGTATGAGAACAGGATACCTCCCGTCGACTAAATAAAGGTTTAGGTTCAAAGTTCCGTGATGGCTCCCGATTACGACAAGAAAGTTCCCGAGTCCGAGAAGGTTCCCGAGTCCGACAAGGAATACCTGAAGAATGCCAGAGGGCATATCGACCGAAACGTTGTACAAATATCAATGAAGATGGGGACAATAGTCCAAATGACGCAGATAATACCCAACATAAAATTACCAAAAAAATCACTGAAAATTTATGTATTTTAGGGATTTTTTTTTTTTAAATTGAAAATATTTTTAAAATGTAATACTGAATTTTTGAGTCTTTTGAAATAATTCTATGTCATATTAACATTTTTTATGTAGAATTCAGAAGACGTTTTTTTTATAATAAAACAAAATCCCGTATAGAAGTTTCAAAAAATCTTTATTTAAAAAAAATTTTAAAATCGTTTTTTTTTTTTCAGTTATAAAATAAGCGTCGTGAAAAATATTTACCTATTCCAGGCATATTTTCATTTGGCAGAACTTGCACAACGGTTCAAGTTCGAAAACGAAAAGTTTGTTGGTGGTCCCCGTGACAGTTTAATTACAGTATAGGGAATTAAATACACAGATTCAATGTTTATGCGCGCGCTCTCTCGCGCTCTCTCTCTCTCTCTCTCTCTCTCTCTCTCTCTCTCTCTCTCTCTCTCTCTCTCTCTCTGTGTGTGTGTGTGTGTGTGTGTGTGTGTGTGATGAGATTGTTTTGGATCAACAGAAATAAAGTTTATATAAAATGGTTTTACCTACATAGTACAGATGGTTTGTGTAATTTGCATACTACTTTGAACAATCACGGTTTAATAAATGATTATAGGATGTAATTGATATCTAATATCAATGTTTTATTTTCAAACGTATTCAAAGTAATCCTATGTATAAATTTAAATCGAAAAATGCTGAATAACGTGTCTTTTATGAATTATAAGACGAAACGGAAGTACTGCGGCATTCTGTTATATAGAGATTCCGGATATAAAAAGATTACAATTATTTCAATTGAATTTTGAAATTCAATTTTAATTTTGAATTGATTTCGATATAAAATTATACATAGGGTTACTTTTAATACGTTTGAGAATAAAATAATAATATTAGGAATCAATTACAACTAATAGTTATTAATTAAACAAAGATTCTTAAAGGTATTATGCAAATTACGCAAACCATCTGTACTATGTAGGTAAAACCATTTTATATAAACTTTTATTTCTAATGAATAAAATGAATCTTTTTTTAAAATTATTATGAACTCATTGCACATTCGGTTTTCCGCTGGACTCACCGAGAGTTTAATTATAGCGTCTATCCCAGGGGGCTATCCCCCCAGGCAACGACGCAATTTTTGTTCTTTCCCACCCATGAGCTTCGGCTTCTGGGTGGGCCCACGTTAAAACGAGGCCTTGTGCCCAGTCCATACAAGTGGGGTATGAGACAAATATACTCGGTTTTCCGGTTACGGCCGGTGTGGGGGGGGGGGTCTAGTTTTTCTTCGGTCGCTGGACTAGCCAGAGTTTTGATTCAGAGAGTCGGTCGCTATCCTCCCAGGCAATACCTACCCCGTTGATTAAAGGGACAGGGCTGGGATTATTGCCCAGCACCTGAGGAGCCCCTTAAGGGGAATGCCGACGAGATAGACGCATTTTTTGTGCCTACCACCCATGAGCTTCGGCTTGTGGGTGGGCCGACATAAAAATGTTCTTGTGTCACACCCTCGTTAGTAAGATGAGAGGCAAATACAACTCATTGCACACACACAGACATGGGAAATATGAATAAAAGCAGTCTGTAAATTCAATGTTTATATTCTAGCTGGTATTGTTGCAATCATACAAATAAAAGTGTTTCTCATAACTTGTTTGATTATTGAATTATATCACTTGTTTCAAACCAACTGCTACCTTTATTAAAAAATACTATCTAAAAGGGGAATCAAAAAGAAGTTGGAATAGGAAAATATTACATTTTTAATTCTTAGCTCCTCTTATTGTTACATTTTTATACGACAAAAAGAGAATAAACTAAACGAACACATTTCATATCATTGTAACTCAACAGGCAAGGAAGAATGAACCTTTAGTAAAATAAAATTGTTTGAAACCAATCGAGAGTTTAAGGTTACATTCTTTAAATAATGTTTTAAATGTAGGTATTTACTCTCCACGTGTAGCATGTGACACGAAGTCGCAAGTAGGAGTTAACCATCGAGGATCAAACTCACTATTCAGCGATTATTATGCGACTTGTCTAAATTATTTTCCTCTTATCCACTCTCTTACTCCTGTCTTCTCCCTTTCTCTCCCACTTCCTGGTGTTCCTAAAATCATTTTAATACCATCATGGACCGGGTACATTTGCTAGTATATATATATATATATATATATATATATATATATATATATATTGTGCAGCAGATTACCGATGTACATGTAGCAAGCGTCCCTAAAATTATTTCAGAAATGCCTTGAAGGACAGAAAGGGAACAGCTAAATTCACAAAGTAACAAGCATGTTTTATTACTGAGTCATATTATCTTGTTTGCAATCACAAAAAAATATAATATCGGAGTTAAATGAAGAGATTGATAGAAAGAGTTAATCAAGTGATTGATTTGATAGTTGCACCACACACACACACACACACACACACACACACATACCCCATATAATATATATATATATATATATATATATATATTATATATATATATACACAAAATATGGCTGTGTGTTTCTGTGCGTATGTGTGCACACATGTGTTTGCGTGTCTGGTCACGTGTGAGTGTGAATATAATCAACTAAATCGAAGCTTATTTATATATAACCATATTTTGGAGTTTCTATACAATATAAGACTTCTTATTATTGGATCCCACGGATGAAAACTAAAATATGACTTCTAGTATATATATATATATATATATATATATATATATATATATATGTGTGTGTGTGTGTGTGTGTGTGTGTGTGTGGTGGGTGTGGGTGGGTGTGGGGGTGTTACAATTTGATACGTCTGATGTAATATCTGCATAGATTTTACAAAAGAATGGTTTATTTTATTTCTATTCTAGTCCTCTGGATAGAAAATAGAAGTATGAAAGTAATTGAAATTCACGAGCTCTTATGAATTATACATGAACAATACGAGCCAAATGGCTTTCTCATATTTTTATGGATGGCTTTGTCCCATTGCTAGACTTCTTTGCAAAATACATATAAATCTTGACTCTGATGATGGGACATTATATGTTACAAGTTAAAAGAAAAAAAGAAATGGTTAACTTAAAATACATTTTTGACTCCTGGAATAATGCAACACTTATGAAAATCATTTCATACGTTATTTACAGTAGAGTGAATATAATAAGTTAACAGCGACGGTTTGAACTACTTATGTGTGAAAGTAATTTAAACTAAATAATTAGAGGGTTTACCGAAGAGAATTAGATTTATACCTCGTATTTTGTTCCAGTGATTAGATCGATATTTCTGTTAACCCAGAAAGTCTGAATGAATTGAGGTTAAACTATATATACCACTAGAAGTGGTCACCGGGCGTTGCCTCGGTAGAGGAGGCATAAAAAAGATTAGTCTCATAGTCTCATTGATTGTTTTAGTGTTCAATAATTGATTTGTTTATGTTTTAATCATGAACGCCACCAATGACCTTCCCATGTCTTACTGTTCAAATCGTAATTTTTAAATATCTTCACCAAATATAAATAAAAACATTATTTTTTCACGAAAAGGAAGCGCCTGTGATAGTGAATATATATATATATATATATATATATATATATATATATATATATATATATATATAGCGTGTTCGGGATGAATTTGACATATTTATATTTGGTTATGTTTCTCCGTAGGGTGGAGGTATTGACGCATACTACGCATCATTTAAAAGCTTGGACTCTTCTTCAATCATATACGTGTTGACAGATACAATGGATGACTGGAACCCACCTGAATCATGGAAGAGAATATCGTGTATCATGATGATCTGCGCCGACCATCAAAATAAAGAGATTATGGTTGCTGTCCAATGCTCCCTGAACACTGTAAAAACAATCAGGCATGAACTGGAGAATTGCAATGGAGACTACGAGATGGTGGCTTGAAGAAAGGAACATAACAGATGATCTGATTGCATTCGTACAGCATTTTTTCAGAGAGGGTATCAGGTTGAATTCAGACGCCAACGTGGATTTGCTAAACACTGTAATCAAGCACTGGATAACAAGGGTAGCCAATGGTAGGCCATATGTGTGGCAGCAAGACTCGGCCACCTGTCACACCTCTGGGAAAAGTAAAAAATGGTTGTCGGCGAATTTTTACGACTACACCAGTTCCAATGTTCGGCCTCCGAACTCCTCAGATCTTAACCCCATGGAATATAATGTATGAGGCGCTGTTGGGAAAGAAACCAAACATGCATGTAACATCAGCTCGCTCCATGATCCATAACGAGGCTGTGGCGGTCATTTAGAGGAAAACTTCTTGACAGTAATTTCCATGCCAGTTGAAATTCCATTAAATTTTGTAGCTAACTAGCACTTTTTCTTTTTCCTTATGAAACTTTTTCTTTTTCCTTATGAAACTGTCAAATGTATCCCTGTAGTCGGTAGAGTGTCCAGCTAGGAACCTCGAGTTTCCTGGTTCATTCCAGCCCTCGCCAACTCAGCGCAAGAGTAGCACATGGATATGTCCGCCTCCGACGCCCAAACAATCTCCTTGGTCTAGCACTAGTGAAAAGCGAATAGACTCCCTCACTGTCTGGCTGATACCGACTTTAGGCCACACCGACGACTTACTATATATATATATATATATATATATATATATATATATATATATATATATATATATATATATATATATATATATATATATATATATATATATATATATATATATATATATATATATATATATATATATATATCATAAGCGGATTCAGTTATCTACGATAGAGTACGCAAGAAAGGGGTAATGAGGGGCGGTGATTAAAAAAGATATTGTGATTACCCGAGATAAGGTAGTCTCGTGCTGGAACCGCTACTGTGTTGTAGATGATAAACGAATTCTCTCTGTTTTCAGAGCTCTGTAGACAATACACATAAATCGCTCAAACCAGAGCTCTGCAAACAGAAATAATTGTCTACCATCTAGAACACATTAGCGTGTGTGGGTGTGTAAATTTCCTGTCTATCAAAATCACCTGTTGTCCTGTTATCATACAACAGGACAACAGGTGATTTTGATAGACAGTAAATTTACACACCCACACCCATAAAAAAACAAACGATATCTGGAATGTTTATCTCAGACACATATTAATACAAAAAAAGGGAATCAGATGGCCCTGTTATTAAACAAAAAAAAACATGCTTAGAGGGCGAGCCAAATCTGGAATAAAAAAGAAACGAATAGACACACAGACATAAGCGCGCACACACACTTACACACACACAAACACACACATAAACAAGCACCCCCCCACACACACATACAGAATTTGGAAGACATGAGACAGAACAAATGAACAGCCACTAGCAACAACTTCAGTTCTAGGGATCTTCTATAGAAGGGATTTTTATCCCGAAATATTAAGAATTAAGAATAAATCACAGGTTAACAAACAACACCACAGTTACCTTCGTTTTTCTTTACTCTTGCATTGTGATAGCCTTCAAAACCAACCAACAAACACAATGCTTCATTCAAATTACAAAACCCTTTTATATATATTCTATATATATATATATATATATATATATATATATATATTATATATGATTCCTAGCCGAACACTCTACCGACTGAGCTAAACCTATATATATATATATATATAGGAATCACAAGGTTCTTGGTTCGATACTGGCCCTCACCAACTCAGCGAATGAGAAGCACAGGGATATGTGCGGTAAAGTGAGGAGCTGATGGTAGGTGTGGCGCTCCACCTCAAATGCTAAAATAATCTCCTTGGTCTAGTGCTAGTGAAAAGGAGATATACTCCCTCGCTGTCTGACCGATACCGACATAAGGCCGCCCCGACGACTTTACTTTTTTTTTATATCTATCTATCTATCTATCTATCTATCTATATATATATATATATATATATATATATATGTGTGGGCCGAAAGTCTTGTCCGATACAAAGTAACACACACACACACACACACACACACACACACACACACAAACACACACATATATATATATATATATATATATATATATATATATATATATATATATGATTGGATTGTCCCATGTAATCCCATGTAATGATTATGTGTTTTACAGCCTTTAGAATTAGAACGGGAGAATTTTCTAAATAAAAAAAGTCAATATGGCATCTTTTTGCTATCTTTTCTGTGTTTAAGATGTACCCTTTTTAACCTGATGTGTTTAATTATTATAAATTAGAAATATAAATTACATATATTCTGTATGTTAATAGAATTTAGGGTTATCACTTGAATGTTAATTTTTGCCTTCAAATGAAGCGTAAATATTATGCTATATTTTATGCGGGAAAAAGATATTTATATTGGATATATACAATAAAAACGTTACAATATCAACTGAAAAGAAACGTTGTGCGAATTTTGTACATATTTTTTAATCAATCGCGCTAATGAAAGAGATTCGATTGTTGAATTTCTTCTGTGAAGTTTGTTAGTAAATGTAAAAATATCAATAACTGAATTTTATTACAAATTTTAATGTTCATTATGCGAATTCTTAATTAACTTTCACAAAGTCAACAGCAAGAAGCATTCTCGATGTTGCCCGGAAGAGAAAAAAAAAACTCCACAGAAGCAAACTCATCTACGGTACAATAATCAGATGCGCATAATATAACTTCATTTTGCTTCATAGCCTGTTATCTATTTTAATGTCTTAGTGAAAATGGTTTTAGTTTACATAAATTTTAGACGCAAAGTACATAAAGTTACGTGGTGATCTAAAGTCAGTATCATTCATGCAGCGAGAGATTCTATCCATTTTTCACTAGCGCTAGAAAAATAAGATTGTTTTTGCGCCTAAGGTGGAGCGCCACACCTATCATCAGCTCCACACTTTACCGCACAGGTTCCTATACTACTCATGCACGTAGTTGGTGAGGGCCGGTATTGGACCCGAAACCTTCTGGTTCCAAGGTGGACGCTCTACCCACTGAGCTAAAGCTGCCTTTGAGTTAATTTTGTATTTGATGGCCTCTAGGGCCGTCAGTGACCTGGAGGTTTGGATATGGTCTTGTCCCACCCACTGATTTTGTGGAATAATGTACTTCATATAAAATCACCATTTTAATATAATTTCTTCTGAAATATTCTAACATCATCTGGGGAAGCCTACTAATCTTTGAGGATTTCAGAATTCAACATTGCTAAGTCTACTACCTCTTGTAGAAATTACGTTATTAGCTCACTTTGAGGATTCTGCTTATTTTTATTTCATTTAGCCTTACTAGCAAATTAAAATACACCCACCGGTCGATGTAAAAATAAATTTTTGAAAGATATTGCTGAGGGGTGGGAGTTAAAAATTCAATGTCAGGGAGTTTGTAACCTAGTGAGTAAAATCATCAAATTTATTAAAGGAGTAAAAAAATAAAACAATTGGAAATGTAAACTTTAAATATGTATTAAAATGAAACAAACTATATATAGATATATAATACAAGACATGTATTTATTAAAACTTGTTTTAAAAAAAACAAACAATGAGGATCATCTAATGTTGCATGCTGAAATTTTGAGTGTATTTATTCTATGTTATCACGATTTTGGATCATGTGACATAAGCAATGAGGTAGTTTTTGTTACAGACAAATAAAGAGTGAATATCCATTATTAATAGAAGATATAAATTAATAGCATAATTATGATCGAATCAAGCTGAAAGCATCAGTTCACACAAGATCCCCGAAGTTAAGCAATGATGATCCTGTTCAATACTTAATTGGATGACAACTTAAGTAATTGCAGTTACTGTAAGCAAACTGAGTACTTTGTCCATAAAAATTGACTTGATGCGGAATAAAATGAACCGAAACGGTTGATATGCCATAAAAAATAATTATATGTATATTTCACAACCACACGAGCAGGATGTGTCACAAAGGTCTATTTTTAAGCTTAAGTTTAACGGGTAGGAGTTCAGTGTTTTACTTCTAGAACACTTGCCTAACCATAGTTAAAGAGCCCATATCTTGAGGGAGCATATTCGGATAATACACTTCCCCAAGGCACTGGCACTATGCGAAATGCAAACAGCCGCGTCCAGGATTTGAACTTGTTTCGCCCTGTCCGTTTCCTACGACGATTAACATTACACGATGCGTGTTTGTTGAGTAATTCTATACATATATAAAGGGCAGTTGTGTGAATCTCTAAGTCCGGAGGAAACTTCGAAAATAAAACAATTAACGACAAAGTAAATATATATGCACATTAAATATCACCAGGGCTTGGTTTTTGAGCCAAAATAATGAAGATTTGAATTATATTATCGAATACATTTAAAAACTAAATAGCATTGTAAAATAACGTTAAAATTCTACTCGGTCATTTTCGGCGTTTCTTGCTAAAAAGTAAACAAATGGAAGCTTGATCATTTTTTTTTTTTGCATTTAATATTTTAGATAGGAGACATTAATTTCCTTTTCAGAGTCGTCTGTCCACTTTTTAATCTAAAAATTAATATACAATCATTTTGAAGCTCTCTGTACTAATTTCTACATAATACAAAAAAGAAACAAAATGTGTAAATAATAATAAATATGATGGTTTTATTCTTTCAATTATATATATATATATATATATATATATATATATATATATATATATAGATAGATAGATAGATAGATAGATAGTGAACTTCTTTTTTTTTCACTTTGAAAAATGATATTCATTGAATGAATTTTACGATCGGAAAATGTAAACAAAACCGAAATAATAATTTTTTTCTTTTATTCATTTTTTATTTTCTATGCATTTTTTATAAAATAATCATGTTAATTTATGTACTTTAATGTTATATATAAAAATAAAATCAGGTTACTAATGCAAAATAGCGCGCAAGAGACAATATTAGATTACGTATAAAATGTATTACATTTCACCGATTTACCCAAAATGTTTGAGATGTTCGGGTAAGCGTATACTTCGGGAGTTTCCGTAATCTACAAAGTTATCTAAAGTTATTCACACGTAAAATGCGATTCTAATAATATTAAATAAAAAGTCGTTGGGGTGGTCTATAGTCGGTATCAGCCAGACAGCGAAGGAATCTATCTCATTTTCACTAGCGCTTGACCAAGGAGATTTTTTGTCTGAGGTGGAACGCCATATCTACCATCAGCCCCTCACTTTACCTCACAGACCCCTGTGCTACTCATGCGCTGAGTGGGCGCAGGTCGGTATCGAACTCAGTACCTTGTGGTTCCTAGTCCGATGCTCTACCGACTAAGCTATACCAGCCCTTTTATGAGTTTACACAATATACGTTTATTATAAGATTAGCTAATAAACGAATTATTTTAATTTAAAAAAAGGGTTAAAGAAAATAAAGAAACTTAAGGGCCTTATTTTAAGACTAGATTTCTAACCAGTACACAATGTTTTTTCTCTTCCCCCTTTTTTTCTCCTCTACCCAGGTGACGCCGAGTAGCCGCTTCTAGTAAGATATAAGACACGAAACACTTTTTCTGAAAGCCTCGCCACCAGATACAGTTTAATTTCCTAACCAGGACAACCCTGATTTTTTTCGAGGGTGTGTTTCTTACTAAACCCCGCCGACTGGGCACGCGATTATTGAGATTCACCCCATATCAATTGATGAGTTACAGAGGTCTTTCTAATCAATAAAATGTTAAACCGATTTTTTAAAAGGAAATCAACGTTTCATTGATTGTTGATTTGTCGTTATAAGTGCAACGTTGGAGCCGATACATTTTTTAAACACACCTCGTATATAACTGCTATTAACGTTGGGGGGAAAAACCTGTACTTGCGTTCACCGATTTTTATTTTAGCAAGAGAATTTTAAGTGCATTAAAGATTCAATAATAAATCCAAGACAAAAATATAATGAAAAAAAAATAATAAAGAAATGAAAACAAAATGCATAAATATCAACAAATGCTTACGACTTTGTGAAACGTGGTGGCTGTCAGAAAATTTTTAGGAAGAATTTTGTATTTTGTAGTTTGGTTCTCTTAGAGAAAATAACTCAGATATTTTTTTTTTGAAATCCGCATTCGACGCTAAGCCAAGGAATCCCTGTTTCCGTCACTTTGTTAATGTCAACGGGCATCAAAAGAAACCAAAATGGTTCAGTTGTTCTTTGCTGCGGGTAACGATGATTGAAAAATGGTTCTTTTTTTTTCACACGACTCGAATCCTTAAGATAATCTTTGCAACGTTCAAGGCCGGACTTAAAATCAACACCCTTTTGTGTTTATATGTTCTTCACATAGGAGGCTATGTTTTACAAATGTGGTTCTTTGTGGAACTCGGTCCTTTGAAAATAATTATTTTCTGTGTAAGAGTTGAAAAAAAGATGAGAAAACAGGCTGTGTAGAATATGTTTAAAACCTTTGCTTTTCCTTAAAGTGCTTCAATTGTTTGCGGTATTTGTTGCTTTCGAAAGCAATAATTAATCCGACGCAATAACACTAACCACACAGAGCACACTGGATAGCATATGTATTAATCATCTGAAATGGTTTGTGCTATTTGGATTTTTCGGACTATTTTACTCAACTTTATTGTTATATACACAACGTTTCGACCGGTGTACAATTCGGCCTTCTTCATTTGTTTGTTGTCAAACTCGGGAACCTTCTCGAATTCGAGAACCTTCACTTCGAATTAAGGAACTTTCTTGTCGAACTCGGGAGACTTCATGTCTTAATTTGGAGTCTTCACGAATTTCGAACCCTTTATTCAATACACCAGGTTAGATTATTCTCATTCTGTTAAACATGACCAAGTAAAAGTGTTATGCTATGTGAAGTATTTATGTTATTAACGCCCTTGGCCATAAGAAAACTAATACTGTATTGTATAAAAACATAATGAAATAGAATGTAATGAATTATGTGCTGTAATATGTGTTAATATTTCTTTTTTATAGATTATATCTTTCTCTGGCCTAATAAATTTGGAAACTTAATTTTTTTTTAGTAAACTTATTTAAAAAGCTAATCTGAAGATCACTCGTACCTCAACACAAAACACAAAATCGACCGAGTGACAGCTCGGGATTCGGAAAACACGTAGGGTAGGGCACTCGTAAATCAATAGATCCTATTCGACAAGGGAGACCCTTAGATTTCTTCTCATCAAGTTATTGTCTTCTGTTTAAAGATTTTTTGATAAGTAATATTATTGAAATAACTTATTAGGATTTCAGACGAAGTAAATTGAAATCTATATTATTCGTATATTAATACACGTGTTCCTTAAAAGTACGACCGTTATCCCCTTGAAACACCTTCTTGTTTAAAATGAGGCTGTCCAAATCGTTCAAGATGAAATGCAAAAATGTAAATCCTGATTATATGGTGTTGCTTATCCGCAGAATTCTTATTTCGTCGCCTCAGCTAAATAATGGGCCATTCCGTTTTTATTATGAAGAAAGAAAGAACATGTTACACAGAAAAATATAATAAAAAAGAAAGAGATCCGGGGAAAGATAGAGAGCGTGAGCGTGCGGATGCGATAACGCTAATCTATTTTCACTGGAGGAAACAAAAAGAAAACAAATGTGATGAACTTAAATTTGTGTAGAATTTAGAAGACATAAAACGGCAAGGAGAGATGATAAGAGAATGAAATCAAACATGATGCCGAGCCGAATAGTTTATCTAAAAAAAAAGCAGATAATGTATCACAAATGATAGACGCCAAGATTAAATGGATTAGGATGAATTATACGAAGGCGAAAATCGAATAAAGGTCTGCCAAAATTACTAGCAGATAACGTGAATAGAAAAACATCGTTTAATCAGTAGTCATTTAAATTAGGTTAGTTTGGCACAAGGCCATGAGTATGGCAGAGACTGTACACTAATCATCTCGGGAATGACAGCATTAATATGTTCTCCTTCCGGCTATCTATCTATACATATAGAAAGGGCAGTTAGTGTGTATGTATGTATGTATGTATGTATGTATGACAAAAGACTACAACACATGCCAAAAAAACGGCGTTAAGGAGTGTCTGGCATACTTTAGTATTCCCGTCGGTAATTGGGAGTCGCTGACATCTGATCTCGGACAGTGGAGGGCTACAATATACAGGGGTGCAGAACTATTTGAAGTAGCAAGGTTGGACCGGGCAAAACTGAGGAGAGCGTACCAAAAACATGAAACTCTGCCGGCCAATTCTGGTGACGTGTGGATCTGTGAGGAGTGTGACCGGGTCCTGTTGTCAAAGGTAGGCTTGGTCAGTAACATGAAATCACACTCTGATTCCCAGCATGATCCCCGACACGAGGACTTTTAATGTTTCTGCTGCACAAAAGTGTGCCGAACAAATGGTCATCTCAAGCTTCACATATGAGTTCACAGTGATGCGTATACAACGCCTGCCGACTCAGTCAACACTGATCGTTAAGTGTGCCAGATATTTTCTAAGTTATGCAAGACGTTGGCAAGATCGAAAAGTCATGAACGAGCTCACAAACGGACAATGAACGAAGGAGTGGCAGTCGCCTGACAAGACACTGTGATCAATATGTATGTATATATGTATGTATGGATGTATGGATGGATGGATGAAACTACGAAAACGCAACGCTTAACAATAAATTAAAAATATATATACACATTAAACATCGCATAGGAAGCCTTTGTTAATGTTTTGCTTTTAATTGTATCCTTCCTGTCACGGAGGGGTTGGGTAAATACATTAACTAACTAGATGATCTTGAACTTAGAAAAAAACAATGAGAAAATGCAATGCAGTGTAAGGAATTAACTAACGAAATGTTTAAGACATGATACCCCGGATGTATACGCTTGATTTAAGAATGTTTGTCTCCCGTCTAGAAATTACGATCCTATCCCGAACTTTTAAGTTCTGTCCAAGTATAATGGCATCGTTTACGGCTCGCCCAGTTTTGCCTGCTAAACGACTTCAATCCCATGTTGTGCTTGTTGCTCAGAGATGATTATTCAGGTTTTGGTCGAAACTCTTTAAGCCAAAGGTCAGCCCCACAAAACAACAACAACAACAAACAAACAAAAAACAAAAACAAATAAACAAACAAATATAAAGCAAAACAAATGAATCTGAAAATACAGTTGTCGTTTCTTTATTTACTCTACGGTGGTGGTTGGCGCATGTGACACATCACTTTCAGCCGAAAACCTCTAACTCTGCTGTCTCGTGTTTTTCTTCTGACCAACTAAGGATGGTGTGCGGGGGAAAAAACCCCGGTCCGACCCTGTTGCACAGTACAAAGTCCAATCCAACTGCCACTACCCTGGGCCGTAACTTGTACGTTCAACTCCTGCTTGTTCCTTTCAATATATGTAATCCCGATTTTCACAAAATAAAAATGCTTTCTACGCATAACACCTACCACCACCACCACCAAGAAACAAAACGAGAATTTCACATAATCTGTCGCACATTTATACGTTTTATACAAATTATAGAATGACAGCAGATTTCACACAACGGAACGGATGCTAGAATGAATCCAGCGTATGATGTATTTTTTTCAACTGTTAGATACTCATGTTTCTGAATAGCGTACTCCCACGCAATTACCATTAGCATAATATTTTTTATTTGATATTTAACATAAAAATAAATATGAACGTCAAGTTTTGCCGCCTTATTTATTTGCAAACTTTATGAAACCTAGTGAAGGTCGATTAGACTTTAGATGTCAATCAGAAAGTCTGACAAGATGTGAATGAGATTAAACCTGTCAGACGTTTCATCTATTTATTTATTATTTGTTTGTTATGCCTCCTTGGGAATCTCTCTATTTTACTCTCTTCTCGCTTCAACATTTAACAAAGAGAAATAGATACATAAATAGATATATAGAGAGAATTATTGCACAGAACATATACAGTTTAATAATATATTTATATATTAGCAAGACCTGTGGATATGCCACAGTATAATAATCTGATTATTACAATATTTGATATGTTTACTTTAGAGCTATTAAAAGTTCAAAATCTAAAAAGTATAATCATCTTGATATAACACTCTCCCCCTCTAATTTTTTCTTTCCTTCTTTTCATATTTTCATTATGTTTGATTGAAACAGGTTAGCGTTATAGCTTCCACGTTCTCCATCTCTCTACTTTCCCCTACTCTTTTTATTTTTTTCTTATTATATTTTTTTCTGTGTAGCATATCATTTTGTTCCGTTTTTTCTTTATAATAAAAAAGGAACGGTCCATTATTTAGCTGAGGTGAGGACACTCATGATAAATAAGAAATCGGTAATTAAGCTACACAAGATAATCAGGATTTACATTTTTGAATTTCATCTTGAACCATTCAAACGATCTCATTTTTAACTAGAGGTAGTTGCAAGATGATAACAGTTAAGGAACACGAGTATTAATATATAGATACATCCAATTCTGTAAAGTAATTCATCCGATAGTTCCCAAAAACGTTCTCGTCATTTCTTTTTCTTACTATCATTTCTTAAACTTGTTTGAATTTAAATTAAAAAAAAACTAAACAGTATTTGTATTAAATCTAATGAGTTGACTAATACCCAAATGACAGTCTGCTTAATTAAACTGACAGAATTTCAAATCCTATAAATGAATATTTAACTTTATTTAGTGTCAGGTTTAACTTAGATTCATTACAAGTTGTTCAAATTTTAAGTTTTCTAAATGTAAAGGTTATCTAAAAAGTTTTTTGATATACAATACTCTCCATTACACTAACAATATTTTCATATCTTATTATAATGGAGATTCGGTGTCTGTGTGTCTGTAACCAAAACTACATCCCAACACCCTCAGAATTTGCGTAATTTTATCAATAAATATTTAACCTATAGTCAAAATCATTAATACATAGAATAAATAATATTTATTTACGGTGTCTCTATGAAAATCTACGTTAGATTTTCCTTAAAACAGCCCATGTTATTAGTGCGTCTAAAATCCGGAAGTATGTCTTATATATCACTAAGAAATAAAGGTTTACATATATATGGTGTGGTTAATTTGCATACTGGTTTTAACAAACCTGGTTTAATAAATAATTACTAGGTGTTATGCATCTCTAATATTATCGTTTTATTCTCCAAAGTATGAAAATGAATCATATGAATGATTTTATATAGAAACCAAATAAAATATGATTAAAATAAGTGTAATCTTTTTATATGCTTTCTTATTTAATTTCGTTAGTCTTTCTAATTTAATGTATTTCATTGCATTAAAACTGTTGTATCGTTGAGGTGGAATGATACATAGAAGAAATTGAGTGACTAATATATATATATATGAGATATAGATATTCAGCACTAGTATCCAGTGCTACCGGATACATAAAAGAACACAGAACAATAAAACATAAAGAATTAACAAGAGAAAACATACAAGAAATAGAGGAGGGTCAAATGCAGTAAAGCATAACGCAGTAATATCAGTCCAAATATTATTTAGCTTATTAATCCACTTTAATCAATAGCTATTGAAGGCTATGAGCCAGTCCATCTAGAAGGGTGCTGAAGGGGTGCCAGCTACTCTAGAATAAAAAATGTAAATACTTACGCCCAGAAGGTGCATATTTTTGCTAGTAAAGTTATTGTTTTACGGTGAAAGTTACCGTTTTTTTAATTTCTAGTCAATTCAAACAGATATTATTAGACATCATATACTATCCAACTGTGCAGCATTTGTAAATCTCTAATTAGACATATGAAGATATTTACCCAGCCTGTTGTCTATGGGTTGGATGTGACACATGGTTGCAATTATGAGACATCCAGCGAGATAAGAACTAGCTATTCATTTGTAATGGATCTGTAAGACTAGCTAGCTAACCATTACACCACAATCGGATGCCCTAATGGGATATATGGATCTGTATTAGGCCAAACATCAACTCATTATCTTTTTTTAATAATTACATATGCTAATATGAGAGAGATATAGATATTTAGATAGATAGATAGCGAGAGAGAGAGAGAGAGAGAGAGAGAGAGAGAGAGAGAGAGAGAGAGAGAGAGAGAGAGAGAGAGAGGCTAGAATGTTGGGGAGACATTTACGATTATATCAAGTGAAATGCGGTGTCCAGAATTTGAACTCGATGAGTCGGGTTCTTTTACAAAGTCGATAACCGTTATGCCAGCGCACCTCCTGGATGGTAGTGTACACGAATGAGAAAAGCTTGCTCCCTTTTCAATTCTTCTAAATATTAAAATGTTGATCAACAAGATGCAGTCACTTAACAATATACTTGGACTTGTTCCGATTTGAAATCAATAATTAGTCTAATGTCAGTTTTTAAAATAGGCCTGTCACCGGTAGTGTAGTGGTGAGTATCAATCACCTGTCACCTGAGAGACACTGATTCGATTCACTATCGAAAAGATCTAATCAATATTCGACCTTTAAATTTTGTGTGGGCGTGAATAATTTAGCGGACGAGAGAAGTTTTTGTTCACACACACACACACACACACACACACATATATATATATATATATATATATATATATATATATATATGCTTCCCATCATGTAGGGTTGAGCACTGTGGAGGGGATCTTGCTGACGGCCGCCAACTCAAGCGTAAACGCAACGCTCTTCTATATAAGGAATGGAGCAGTCTGTGACGGCATTTACACACAAAGCGTTGTGTGTATTAAAACAGTTAAAATCCCCTTCCCATTCTGTAAGTGAAGACAGCCTAATGGTTAAGGACTGACAACCAACCGATCGGATTTTAATTCCAGCTGTAGGTAGCTTACAAATTGTCTAGCTACACTGAAGAGACTTGATAAGTCGAAACACGTGTCTGTGGATGACCCTATATATATATATATATATATGTGTGTGTGTGTGTGTGTGTGTGTGTGTGTGTGTGTAACAGCCCCACCACAGGAGCAGGATGTGACACAACTTAAATTTAACAGATTTGAATTCAGAGTTTTCCTTTTCTAGACTGGTTGTCTAACCAAGATTAAGAGTCCATTCTGCCCTACTATTTACTCAAAATCGGAGGGAGAGTAATTGGAATTATACCTTTCCGATGGTATTAGCGCTATGTGAAATTCAAACAGTCTCGTCTAGGATTTGAACTCGTCTCATCGTGCTTATTTCCATACGATGGTAACTATTACATCATGCGCCTTTCTTCATATATATATAATATTTGAAATGAGAATGCTATTAATAGTGTGTAGTCAATTTTTAAAAGTTCTGTTTTACAGTGAACGTTACCTTTGTTCAAATTGATCACTCCCTGCTGATTAAGTTTTATATGGATACATACAAAGAAATGGACATGATCTATCATAACGAATCATAGAGGGCTTGGAAGAAATAACAATCAAAGAGTGACTCTCCCCAATGCTCATGAACTGGAGCCTCACAATCAGGTAGAGTTTATTGTCATAACCAAGACATCCAGTAAGTAAGGAATAAAATCTTTCAAAACAGATTGCCGAAATGGCCGAAAAATCACAGTTCGAACGTCATTTCTCTACGTAAATAAGTAACCAAGTTGACGGAGTGGCCTATTGACGATATCAGCTGGAATAGCGAGGGAGTCTATCCCCCTTTCGCTAAAGCTAAACCTAGGACATCATTTTTACTGAGGTGGAGTGTCACACCTACTGTAAGCTCCCAACTTTACCACACAGATCAAATTTCCAAATTTGTGATACTCATGCGCTGTGTTGGCGGTGGCCGATATCGAAGCAGTCCGGATGTTCTACCGACTGAGCTTAAATAGAATAAGTTTATTTAGCCAAATTATGCGTCGACAGATATCAGAGAATGGATTAGTCGAGGGACAAGATATAAGTTACAATGTCGGAAGAATCCGTGATCTTCCAGATTTTCGGAAGGAAGCAAACATTCGGGATGAGATGTCATTAAATCGGATATCAGATTTAACAATGATCGGGGTTTACGCTTGTTACATAAAGTTTTAGCTCATCTCCACTACCGGAACATTTTTAGAGACAGAAGTTCAGTTTACATGAGAAATCTGAAGACACGATTCAGACAATATGCTTAGATGACTCTACTGACTGGAAACCACGAACATTTTAAGTAAATGATCCGGATTTAATCATGTGACTTCCTTCCTATCAACTTTCTGACCCCCAAGCTCCCAATAGGCGTGCTACCGATTAAAGTTTCTAGATAATGGATGTTTAGAATTCTTATTTCCTATTACATATCCATATCTACATAACCTGTATTCGTAAGTTAATTTTAATTAACATAATGTTATAATACTTTAAATGCATATCCTCTATCTGCAAGACTGTACGTAGAATTTACACGGCAAAAATGGAACATAGTAGCACATGTTATGTTTTCACAATATTATTATAATGTTCTTACGTAGTGAATGATGCAGATTTTAACGCAACAGAATAATTATAATGTGCAAGCAAGCTAACTCTGTTCGTTATAATTCCTCAATATATAGAGATATTAACAGCACATTAGAGAGTAATTCCTCTTAATTATTTGCAATAGAATATGATAAATGGTATGAATATATAATAAGAAATATACGGATAGCACGTGACTCTACATAAAGCCTGATGGTCGTCCAAGGCTGCTTCTAAAAGATTCTTTAAAAAATGAAGATAAAACCAGTACCACAGAATATCAAATTGTTAATTAGAATTAATCTTTATATTGAACTAGTTAATTTAATTGCATTTCAAATACCTCGGTAGCAAGGTACCATCTACTGAA
This sequence comes from Doryteuthis pealeii, assembly GCA_023376005.1. Taxonomy (NCBI): domain Eukaryota; kingdom Metazoa; phylum Mollusca; class Cephalopoda; order Myopsida; family Loliginidae; genus Doryteuthis; species Doryteuthis pealeii. Next base: position 86,799,594 of record CM042161.1, on the reverse strand, counting down.
AACATTGTCAATATACACAGAGACAAACATGGACTTATATTGACAGATTGTCAATCATATGAAAATTTGATCTTTCTGAAAAGATAGAATGGCAATTATTCTAAAATGTAACCGGGTCTTTGTTACTGTATGGCTGCACCACTTTGACTTTAAATAAACTATTGAAGAAAAAAAACTACGTAAGACGTACAAAAATGTTATGTGTAGTCTTGTATAAATTGTGGAAGCAGCATCCTACAAAAACAGTTGTATGAGCATTTACCTCCTGTCACATAAACTATCCAAGTAAGAGGAGCACCGATGGGTAATTAAGGAAAGACTAATAAATCACCTTCAACTGTGGACACCTATACATGGACATACTAGTGTTGGCCGACCAGCAAAATTTACATTCGTCAGCTTTGTATAGACAATGGATGCTGTGCGGAGGACTTCCCAGGAGCGATGACGAGTGGCACAAGGGAGACATGGAAAGCCGTGCAATCAGCCCAAATTGATGATGATAACGATGCTGATCAATTGTAATTTAGTCCTCAAGAAACATTGTTATTATAATTAAACTATTTTACGTTCTATATCAACTATAACGTCTATATACAAATATCTTTAAAATTACAATGAAGTTCTAAATATACAGATTTTTTTATTTGCTCTATATTTGTTTATGATCAATATTTTCTGATTAATAAATATAACAATTAACCTTGTAACATTGATACAAATTAAATCAATTATTATAAATTCAACTAATGGATAAGATATAGATATATCTAAACGAATGCTAATTGAACTATCTAATTATTTAAAGTGCGGATCCCAATGTCAGTGATATTGAAAGACTATTTCGTGCATTCAAAAGTGTGCACATATATCGGCTTCAGAGACAAAACATGTTCAGTTCCCCAACAATTCGACAAATAACATTTGATTCAACACTGACTAATTGTGGAATTGTCAATGATCAAATTTAACATAATATACAATTCCATTTCTGCGTCACGTGAAGAGACAGAGTATAGAATATATCGTGTGGCAATAATAATTGAATTTCTCATTACTCCCCAGTCACAACAGTTTGCGTGACCAATCCCCATTCTCTACCTCTCATTATATATATATATATATATATATATATATATATATATATATATATATATATATATATATATACAAAGTTTGTGAGAAGAAATATTCATTACGTTGTTCTTCAGTAGTCCTAATTTACAGTGACCCGAACATAGCAAAAAACGATCATCAGTTCTCGACCGCTATAAGAATAAAAAATATTCCTCATCCTGCATCTGATGATGGTGGCCGAAAGTTAACAATTCCTCTTGATCTCCTGAAATAGTCTATAATGCTTTCATTGTGAATCGTCTTCATATTTTTTCCTAATATATATATATATATATATATATATATATATATATATATATATTCTATTATAATACTAAAGCTGAGTGAATCAATTTTTGGCACCTAAAGGTTTTTTCCTATGACAAAACACATCCCAAAATATAATTTCGTCCTAAATGTAATTAATGTTTGAAAAGATGTGTTACTTTCTCTATTCGCGCAAGTGTGAGAGAAAGAGAGAAAATAAAGTTCCCTCCCAGCAGTCATGCTGATGATTTAAATAAAGGGAGAACGCGACTGACTGATAGACTGACTGAATGGCTGTCTCTGTCTCTCTGTCTGTCTGTCTGTCTGTCTGTCTCTCTCTCTCTCTCTCTCTCTCTCTCTCTGTCTACATACACACACACGCACACACACACACATACACAGCAAACTAATGCTTTTTTTTAATCTTCCAGTTGTATCTATCTTTTAAATTTTATTCGCTTTGAAAACTATTATCTAAACACAGTTAACTTTTTTATCTATAACTCTATATACAGAAAATTTTGTTAAAGTTGGATGATTTCTTGACAAGTTTTGAAGAATTTCGTGTGTTCCCTTTTATTTATATTTCAAAAACTTTTTTTTTTCACTAAGCTTTAAATTTAACTCAAAAATCTACTTAAAATTGTTTCAATTCTATGAAAAAAAGTAAATAAAATTTGTACACAATGTGACTTAAAATTGTTTTCTTGGTTGTAAAAATAAATAAATAGATAAATAAAAGTGATGTGGGCTCTTCGCAGAATTGCGTCCCGGGCTTCTGCCTTAAAAAATGCTAGCGTTGCCAGCTCAGAAAAAGTCCCTAGCTGAAGCTGATACGAAAACAATAAAGCAATACCTTTGTTTATATATAAATTTACTTTCAAAATTCCACGATAAAGATATTGATAATGAGTGAGTTTTTACTGACATCCCTTCATGACAGTCGAACACAATGATTACTATAGTGACCAAACACGCACAAACCGAAGCTCATGCCTGTTTAGTGTTTAAAAATTGCCTGAATCCCTTCGGCATTCCCGTATTAAAGCACCTCAGGCACAGAGCAATGAAACCTAGCCCCTCCCCCTTTTAGACAAAGGGGAAGGTGTTGCCTGGGATCACAATGATATCAATATCTTACTGGTTCAATGGCCAAAGCTACTGGACACAAGACACACTAGTAAGTATAACAAATATAGGTAATGAGTATCTTCATTCAAATAGTTTCTATTTTATTTAAATAAACACGTCCATGTAAATTTAGAAAATCTATGTCCATTTTCTGAGTTTCGAGAATTATTTGACATACACGACAAATTTTCCTCTATCTAACTGGTGACAGTTTCAATAAAGCACTCGATTTTATTTGTTCTTGTAAAATCTCTGTTGATGACGAAGTATAATCATCGTATAAACAAGAAAACAACTACACAATAAAAAAAAAGAAACTGGACTGTTCTTTTAGTCAACATATCTAATGCTCTAAAGTATTGGATTTTTATTTTAGTACATTATGTCTGCTGTCGACTATTTCTGGGTGTTGGCAGTCAGTCCGAATCAATCAGTCCCCTTTCTGATGGTGGTGGTGGTGGTGATGGAGGTGGTGGTGGTGGCTGCTTAGTCGATCAGATGATTGACAAGATGTTTGGACTGATTATTATTGTACCGCTTTGTTATAACCGGCTGGAAGTCAGCCGAGCCGTCATATGAATCATCAGGTTTGTAGTCAGCAGGAGAAGAAACACCAGTTCGGATAAAACAAAAATAAAACACAACAAACAAAATGCAATGATTTATCAACGCGTCTTTTTTTTCTGTATCAAAATGTCCATCATCAGCACGACGAATATCACGAAACAATCAATAATAAATGTAAGAATCAGTTGTACAACTGAGTAACGATACAAAGTTGAATAGAATTTAGGCGCTCGTCACTAAACGGTTATTGTCGTAGCAAGTGGACTCGGCTAGACGAAGCTGTTTGCATTTCAAATAGAGCAAATACCACTGGATAGATATAACCCCGACTATCCCTCCTGCTGCAGATCCCTAGATTTGAACACACCGGTGTTGGCCGAACAGCAAAGGTATACATTCTTCAGATCTGTGCGGACATTGGATGTCGTGTTGATAACCTCATAAGAGCAGTAGCCGATAGTTCTGTAGTTCTTGATTGCAGAAATTTAAATTTGCAATTGATTTCAGGACGAATTTAAATACGACATGTATCGTTTCCATTGGCCAATGTTTGATTTAATTTATTTGTTTAATGGCATATCAACTCTATTTGAAAAAAATGTCTATGATTATTTGCATGCAAACATTTATAGGATATCACTTGGAGGGCGATGTGTAATGGTTACTATCTACACAAAGAGATGAGCTAAAATCCTGGACAAGAATGTTTGCATTTTACAAGGCGCTAATACCATTCGGAAAGATATAAATGAAATTATTCTCTCTTCGGCTATGGTTAAATATTAGGAGAGACTGTGCTCCTTAAGCTTAGTTAGGTAACCAGTAAAGGGAAAGGAAAACTCTGAATTAAATCCTGTTAAACTCTGCATGAGAAATTGAACTGGTGTCACATCTCGCTAGTGAGGAAGGGTTGATATATATATATATATATATATATATATATATATATATATATATATAGAGAGAGAGAGAGAGAGAGAGAGAGTGAGAGGGAGAGAGAGAGAGAGAGAGAGAGAGACATGTATATATAATATCACTTGGAATTACTGATATCATATAACTGTTAATAAATAACTGTATAAATAATCAAAAATGCAATGGAACATTGAAAATATTTATGATTATATTCAGACTAAGTAATCTAATACAGATAGAGTTATTTCCTACAAAAAATTGAACACGGTTTTATGGTTTAAAATCTTACGACATAATACGAATAATTTTAAAATATATATATTAGACCTATAAATGAAACCTAACAGGTACTACCACTCCAGATCTGAGTAGACCATGGAGTGACGTGTGGCAAATGGATATTTCATCCTCCTCAGAGCTCCGTAAATGAAGTCTCACCATCAGTTTTAGTTTAGTTTTACGATTAAATCTTAATTCAATTTGGTTTTTTTTATTAGTCTGAAATGTGTTTAAAAATATTTCTTCAACACATGATAACACAAAATACCTTGATGGTCCACAAGTATCACAATTTTGAGTAAAATAGAAATAATCTATGGTTATATTGGATTATGAATATATATATATATATATATATATATATATATATATATATATATATATATATATATATTCTTGTAATTGTAAGAATTCGAAAATAAAGGTCAGTTCCAATCATAATTTCCAGCAGCATCCTTTGCCAGCAAAACTTGCAGTATCATCGCCTCTACGATTTTATACATTTAATCCTATATACAATGTATCCAGTAACGTCTATAGTGTTGTCTCATAGTTAATAGAATTGTTATGACACCATCTATCTATCAGTCAATCTATCTATATCCCCATTCATTTATCTATACAATCTCCGACAACATCTATCTATTCATCTGTCTGTCTGTTAGTCTATCTCAGATGACATATAGTTATCTATCAATCTATAACCTATATCAGATGTCATATATATATATATATATATATATATATATATATATATATATATATATATATATATATATATATATATAAACAGATAGTGTAGTTCAAGCATTCTAGTTGTTTTTTAAAATCCTGTGCTCAGGTGAGGTTAAGTTCTATCCAAGACAAAAGTTTTAAGATTAGACAAGGTATTTTTAATGGTCGACAATATGCAGATGTGCCTCATTATTGTCGACCGGTTATTTAAAGAATTGAGCTAAATGAGAAAAAAGTGATTAGGGATTCATTAAATTTGAATCACCACATTGTTTTAATACAACTTGTATACAAAAAAAAAAAATGAGAAAAATTCCGTGCAAAATGTTATTCTCAATACGATGAACCAAACCTTGAGTGTCATAATATAACCTCACTCCAGTGAATAAGTTACTGCTTATATTTTCTAGAAAAAAAAACAGATTAACTAAACACATACAATATATTACTGATAAATATATGTATATCATAAATCACCCAGTCGGTCCTAAAATACGCCAACTGAAAGAGCCCCCTTCAAAGAGGGGGTTCTGAGTAGGACATTAAATTGCACCCTGTTATAATGCACAGGCTCCGGGTATCTGGGGGTGTAAGTGAGGTAGTCGTCGGGGTGGTCTAAAGTCGGTATCAGCCAGTCAGCGTGGGAGTCTATCCCCTTTTCAATAGCGCTAGACCAAGGAGATTGTTTTAGCATCTGAGGTGGAGCGCCACACCTACCATCAGCTCCTTACTTTACCGCACAGATCCATGTGCTACTCATACGCTGAGTTGGTGAGGACCGGTATCGAACTAGGAACCTTGTGGTTTCTAGCCGAACGCCCTACCGACTGGGGGGTGTAGTGCCCCTTTATTGTCATTACTTCCAGGTTCGCTCGGACTTGGAGTGGTAATTGAAGTTAGGGTCCAAATTATTGGTTCAAATAAATCAATAATTGAAAATTATTGGTATTGTATTAGAAAATTATTTCAATATAAAATCATCACATTGTAAGAGTTTTAGTCCAAAAAAGAAAATTTTTGATATCAAGTATTCTTATCAAATACAAATAATTTAATCTATTATTTCCCTTTCCCCCAAATCAAAGTATTGCACTTTGTAGAGAATATGCAATAAATCGTGACGAACCAATTAAAGATAGTGTCAGTTAATGACTTTTATCACAGTTTTCTGGAAAACAACGTCTTACTATGAGAAACCTTCAGAATAATAATTAGTTTTATTGATTCAACCTGTATAGGGTAATTTTAGGCTTAATAATATTTATACATAATTATTGGATGGAATACTAACATATACGAATATTCTGCGTTAGAATAGAACTAGGAGTAATGGGAAGGAAGGAGTACTACGCAGATCTTGAGAACGGGAGAATAATTATCAGATGCAATTTAGTGTCGTACACAAATCACTTTGTAGAGATTATTACCCCTTTACAGTCAAGATATTATAATTCCTGCCGACGGGTCTATTTAGAAGGAGATAAATATGATTGTGATAATACATTTTGATGACACAATAATTGCAATTCTCCCTAATATAGACTCGGCCGTGTGCATCAGAATTGTTACATTTATCATATTATACAAACATGATATTTTAGCCTTTGACAAAAAATTCCTTCTGCAATAATAAATGTGAATTTCAGTGTGTCAGTGAGTCACATTTTTCAACTATATGCCTAGACGCCATAACCCAACATATCATCCTATTTTACAATCGAGCCGACTATGCGAGCAAATGAAAAAAGTCAGAGTCAAATCCGGCCCGCAATCATGAGCTCTTAGATTCCCAAGTTTTAATTATGTCTTTAGTTTTCGTGGATTTTATCATTTTTATAACTTGGAAATAAATTTAGGAATAATTAGCTTAACTGTCGCCCGTTTGAAGGCTGGGAAGCTAGTTTATCATAAGGACCAGATGACAGAAATGAAAGGAAATTGTGATTTTACAACAATGTTTACAACTACTCAAAATATGAATAATTTTGATGTTTCGGACTGCTGTCCTCATCTTTATTGTGATATGTATAAGCACAACGTTTCTAGCCTTCCCCGTGTTCCCTGTGTATCCGAGTATAGTATTGACCCAACATGGAAAGAATCTTAATAGTTTGATTGTTTCACTCTTTGGATTATTAATATGTTCGGATACACAGGGAAGACCCGAGGAAGGCCGAGGGATACAGCAGCCTATACGTTGTGCTTATGCATACTACAATAAAGATGAGTACAACAGTCCAAAAAATAAAATAAATCCCATAAAAATACAGACAAATAATACTCAAAATATGTTAAGCAGAAGCCACAACCTTGCACAGATGACCGGCTTGACTGTGAGGAAGGCAATTCACCTAAGTCATCATTTAATCTTTAGTATCAGTCAACCTTATTAAACAAAAAACGACAGAGGCTTTGTGGATAATTATGGAGGATACCGCGGTGGCTATTTTAAATATAGGAAATAAAAGTTCAGCACTTTACATGACGACGACGGCGGCTAATGCGATTAGTGATTGGTTATTTTCATCGCTGTCGTTTTCTGATTGCTGTGAACAAGCCTCGACATGATCCAGAAGAGAAATGTGTTTCGTGTAAAAACTAAATGATTCTGTCCACCTCAAGTCATTGGCTACAATCAGCTTGAAACACTCTATGAGAAATAATGATAAATTTACGGTTGCTAGGGTCAGGTTAAAGGATTATATAATCGAATTCTGTCATCCTAATTTGCTGCGATCAATGACTTAATTATAGGACCTGAATTTGCGAGAATCGCAAAACATAAATGCTGATCAGCAAGTTATTACACTCCTAATTACTGTTATATCTATCTATCTATCTATCTGTCTGTCTGTCTGTCTGTCAGTCTGCATCTCTCCTCCTCTCTCTCTCTCACTTATATATATATATATATATATATATATATATATATATAAATATATATATATATAATATCACATTTAGATGAAATCTGATGACATTTGATCAAATTATCTATTATCATACTAAAGCTGAGCGAATCAACCTTTGCCGCCGAAAGGCTTTTTTTTTCTAGATACATTAATGATATAGAAAATATCCCAAAATATTATCTAATCATAAATCTAATTAATGTTTGAAAAAAATTCCAATTTATTTGGTTCTAATTAATCGTAATTTACAATAAAGTCAAAAACCGACCAATCTCTGTCTATAAGTAGAGCTTATTTCTTTCCCCCTCTCTCAACAATCAAGGAATTATCTGATTTTAATGAAATTTTCAGTGTTGATTTATCAATGAATGAATTTTATAATGCATTATTTATTTTATTTTAAAACTTTCTGATTTTTTTAGGTCACTTAACTTTGACCCCCCATGTTTTTTTGAGGGGGCGCAAAATATCGGTGTAAAGTTGAAACTCATTACAGTATAAGTAAAAAGACAAAATACTAAAGGTGTAAATAGAAGGGAAAATATTAAGGGAGCTATTCTGGTAGAAAATAAATACCGAAAATCGAAAAATAAAATGTAAAATAAAAACTAAAAAAAATAATTTTTGTAGATCTTTTTTATACTTTTTTGGATTTAATTGACTATTATCTTATAAAAGAAAAAATATATCGATATTTGTTCTGTTTAAAGGAGGGGGTCCTAAATTTTCAATATAGTGTTTCTAAAAAAATTATTAGATAACAATAATAAACTAAAGTAGTTATTAAATAGATATTTGTTTTAGAATCTAAAATTAGGAAATTTGAAACTTAAGATTAGGCGTTTCATATTATAAATAAATTTTAAATATTAATTTACCATAGCAGAAATACCTAATTAAGTCAGAAAGTTTGGAAATAAAATAATTCATCCATTATAAAATTCATTTATTGATAAATCAACACTGAAAATTTCATTAAAATTGGAAAATTCCCTGATTTTTTGTATTTTTTTTCAATCGGGAGGCGGGCGGTTAAATTTATTTTGTAAAGTACAAAATTTACGTCATCTTAGACAGAGTTGACAGTCATACTTACGATAAATTTGCGCAAAATTGACCGAGAATAATTTTAAATGTATTAAAATAAATTACATTATTGTGATTTTTTAACAAAATAACCCGAGCTCAATGGGTGACCCAACGGGTCACGTCATTTCTAGTATATATATATATATATATATATATATATATATATATATATATATATATATATATACGTTTAAAATCGAATGGTTTAAAAACTACCGACTTAAATTTCTCGTGATAGCGCGAATCTTCAGAGTATTTTGTTCCTACCATATGGTAATTGCGATATATTTATATACACATCAGATACCGTCTTACCTATCACTATATCTACTCAATCAGCTGGCATCTATCCATCTATGTATCTATCTATCTAAGTCGGCATGCATGTAACAATCTATTTATCCCACTCAGATGACATCTATCTATCTATCTGTATATAATATAATATAATATAATATAATATATATATATATATATATATATATATATATATATATATATATATATATAACTCCTCTATCAATCATATTAAGCACTCCATTAATAATACCGAAAAAAACTTGCTCCTCCACTAACATACAAAGTGAGCTTGTGATAACTATATATGTATACATCAGATTGCATCTACTTATCTCAATCCTCTCTACATTTCCTCCTATCTACATCTACCTACGTTGATTACTCTCTCTCTCTCTCTCTCTCTCTCTCTCTCTCTCTCTCCTTCTCTCTCTCTCTCCTTATATCTCTTTCTCTCTCTCTCTCTCTCTCCCCCCCCCTCTCTCTCTCTCTCTATATATATATATATATATATATATATGTGTGTGTGTGTGTGTGTGTGTGTCGATGTCCCTCAGTCAGTTCCTTTCTAACCTTCGCTTTTCTGTCTGTCACTGTATATTTGCTTAGGAAATAGATTTCTAAAAATTATATTTTCTTGAAATCAATTAATTTTTATTTAGCAAGAAATCTTATGATAAGAAAAATGCTATTGTTTCAAAATCGCCTTAACTTTCTATTTCTGTCTGCAGTTGTTTTCCTTCCTACAATAATAAAAAAAATTGAATATTCACTACGTTTTTCCCCCTCTACTACATTAATGTTTCTATCATTTCGCCCGAGGAAAAATATTTACGCCCTTATATAGATTTAATTTTTGATCAATCATTATCCTGCCGGATTAAATCGTGTGGAAGCCAGAAATAAATAAAATATAATCGTATCAATCTATATTTTTGAAAACTTCTATACTATAAAAATGAACAGTATGTGCGCACGTGTTTGATAGACATGAAAAGCACTTAACTCATTTTCACCAAAATTGTCTGACATATAGAGCAGATTTTCAGTCACTCTCGGGGAAAAGAAAAAGTGTCTAACACCCATAATAATAATATGGGTCACACACCTCAAACTGATGGTTTCATTTGATTTATTTGTTTAAAGGCATATCAACCCCTGTTGATTTATTCAATACCAAAACGTGATTCATTTTTAAATGCCTGATTTGTAATCATAACTACCGTATTTGACAGCATATAGGACGCATTTTTTTTCCGAAATTTTGTCTCAAAAATTGCCCTGTGTCTTATACATCGTAGGTGAAGTTTGAGATCTCCCGTAGGCCAAGGCTAATCGTCTCTATGATGCTCACTAACCCAGCTTACGCTCAGTGCTTTTACCTACCCTAAACTCCATGCATACCTATTTTATTGCCGGTATTGATTGTGTAATGCACAGGTAGACTGTTTTTAACAATATATGCTTAAATACACTAAACACTTTTTTTCCTGAATCTAGCCTGCTGAAATGGGGGTGCGTTTTATCTGCCCGTGCGTCTTATATGCCGTTAAATGCGGTATTTTCCATTTTCTATTGCATTTTTAATTGCACTTTTTATTATTCTACAATAGATTGTTTGCAGACAGTTGTAGTATCAATTATTCATATCTATTACAAACGATTTGTACACAGTTATATGATATCAAATATTCCTATCTAATACAAATAATTTGCGTACAGGTATCCTATAATATATTGCCTGGTCAATCGGTTTGCACCTGGAGCCCGGGCTGCGTGCAGGAAGTGTGTGGGTATCAAGTGTGGGCCTGGAAACAAAAACAGGATATGGTATTGAACTGACCTTTGGCACCTGGGGATGCAAGTGTACCTTTGACACTGTGTGCGCACAGAAAATCCGTAGGCGTAGACCATAACAAATGAAATCAGGCTGTTTGGACGAGGAGGTGTGTCTACAGAAAAACTGTGTAGGTGTCATGATCAAAGAGATCATGACACTTGCGAAGGTTCCATTTATGTGTAACCCCTGCTAACGACTCTCAGTCTACACACAACCGAGGAAATAAAGATATAATCTTATATTTTATAAATACAAATGTTCCGTATTTTTTTACGGGTCCATTATATAACAAAATGATATAAATTATTCCTATCTAATACAAAGTGTTTCTACACAGTTATATATTATCAAGTATTCTTATTTAATACAAATAATTTGCACACAGTTATATGAATTCGAACAAGTTGATTATGATATCATAGTTCAACACGTTACCCATTACACCAAGGAGACTCTCCCTGTTAACAGCTCAACGGTATAGTATATTTTCAAGTTACTATAAGGCTTCTAAAAATCATTAAATATTGAAAAAGGCATCCCCATCGTAAAGACTTTTACCACTCCACATATACGCACTGAGCATGCATTTCATCATATACTGTACGTAAACAATATTGCACTTTTGGGATCCTCAGCTGGTGTAGTGGTTGGTTGGTTGGTTGGTTGGTGGTGTTTACGGCATGTCAACTCTTGTTGGGTTATTTTATAACGAAGACATTTTGTTTTATTTATTCTTGCTGGGTATTCGATTTTTAAAAACATTTTTAATACTCATTTTTTTAACTTTTCAATCCATAAAGGTACTATCACTCTGGGTCAGCGTGGACCTGGGAGTATTGGCCATAAATGGGTACTGCATATTCCCCAGAGTTCCAGAATTTTAACTTCCCTACTAGATGCAGTTTGACGTCATACCCGGGACACTAAAATCCTCAACCATCGCCTATAAGCACATATATGATAAAAAGCGTTGGAGGTTTGCCATAAGAGCAATAGGGTTGGGACAATCATATAGGTGCTAGGGCTTGACGTGACCAGCCGCTTGATCGAAGGGCGCATCTCCGACCGCACGTCTAGCTTACATAAGAATAACCGGTCGCCACCCATGGCCAGCAGGGGAGATGTTACCCTTCTACAGAAGTGCAGCCGGTGTATTCTACAGCTCCAGCTGGTGTAGTGGTTAGCAAGCTTTATCAGTCAATAATTGTGATTTCGATTCACACTGGGTACCCCAATCTTCTGACCTTGTGCCATATATAAGCTAAGCTTAATGATTAACATGGTTGCCCCCCTCTCTCTCTCTCTCTCTCTCTCTCTCTCTCTCTCTCTCTCTCTCTAACACTGTTTATTTATACAAGTTAACGTTGTTGTTTTTGTACTTTTCAATTTATAAAACATAGAGTGGCACTTCAGTTTATTGTTTTAGATTTTTATAGCACGAAGAGAAATAAACGACCAAATGACACATTTCTTAAGATACTCTTTACTACTTAACCGATACGTAATATCTATTTTTAAAAAAACATAGAAATAAACCGCTCTGTTATCTCTCCTTTGTCACGTGTAGACTTCATTTGTTTGCGACATAAAATTTCATTTTTGATGAAGCTAACCTGATAGCAACGTATCTCGATTTCATTTTCCATATTTACTTCTTTTTTTTCTTTTCATTCTTTTGCGTTAAATATATTCAACAATATTGCGATTAATCGTTTATGGGCGTTTTAGAAATATTCGAGATTTTCTGATTTCAGCTATGAATCTTTCTAATCGCTAACTATCAATAATATAGTGAACCCACTGTATATTCAGGGTGCAGCAGATATACCTTCGATATTTTAAACTATAACCTGGGTGGTGCAAGATAACTTAGGCAAATGGTAATGGTAGCTCCATCCAGCTAATATTCTGCCATTCATTTTCATATATTATCAGTTATGATGATGCCTTAGACTGGTGAACATCGTGTGTTTGCTATTGAAACATTTTCAAGGGTGCTGAATCTGTGCTTGCTAAACAGAAAACTTTCCGCGCTTATTTTATCATGTTTCATTGGAATGATGCTGTTCAGTATAGAAAAATTGACTGGGCCTTGCCGTGCCAATAAAATGGAAGAAAGTGAAAATCTCCATAAATACTTGGACCTCACCAGAGAACTAAGAAAGCTGTGAAATGTGAGATTGACGTTGATATGAATAGAGAGTACACTTGGAATGGTCCTCGAAGTCTTTAAAAAAATCTGGAGGAACATAAAATCAGGGAAGAAACCAAGATCCTCCAGACAACAGATTTGTCAAGATCAGCTAGAATCCTCTGAAGAGTCCTGGAAACCTGAGGAGACAGACTCAAGTGAAAGGCCACCAATTAATTCTGGTTTGAAAAAAAATCAAAAGGAACGAAATTATAATAATTACTACCAGATGATATTTAATGGCATAAACCAGGACACTCGTTTTATAGGGGACTTACCCTTCTGCAAAAGATGCCTTATCGATAGGGCAGATCGATTTTGCTGTAAGTAGTTATGATTTTGAAGCTCTTTATGTAATCTACTTCTTTTTTGCATCTAAAAATGAGAGTAAATATCAATACTAACGTATCGAACCAACAGTTTGTTTTCTTCTCATTTTATAGACAATAGTGCACTCGAAGAAAGAGGAATCGTTTCCAATTTCTGTTGATCGACTGCGTATCCTTAATCTTCATCTAAAATGATTTTCTTTTTCTCTGTTTTTCACTCTCTTTTAACATTAAATTATTGGTTTACTTTCACTGACACCTGCACAAGAAACGAAACAGCAGCCAATCAAGATCACACCTCGTTTTGTATTTGGCTGGATACTTTGTCGCCATTCTTTCCACTGTTTTAAAACTCGTGTTTGAAGTTAATACATTGGAAAAGTTTGTTTCACGCCTGATAAGAAAGAAAACAAAAGGCAAAGAAGAGATGAAATGTTAATTAGATATTTGTTGTCTCGGAAGTGGATCAAGAATCAGCGTCAGTTTTATACATAAACACACAAAAGAGTAAGTAAAGCTATCAGATTGAGTGTGTTGGGGGAGGAGTTGGGCGTGCGCGCATAGAACAATGTCAGGCACCTCAGATTCTCCGTCGTGTTTGTTGATTTTTTTATCTCTTTTTACAATAGACTCTTATCTAGAAGGTGACCTTCCTTGAGAAGCAGTCAGAAGATCATCATCGTCATGGATTCCCTTGATTTTATCTCGCCACCTGTCCCTATTTGTGATCGCTCTTTGCAGATCTTCTATACGGTATTCAGTGTCTGCATAGAATTGATGAATGTCATTTTTGGCTGAAACCTGGGTACATGTCATCGAAGAAAATCGCCCATGAGTTTGTCCTTACTTCTCCAGCAGTGACCACCAGGTTTTGCTGATCTTACTTGGATGATTTGTGCGATGGGAAGTAAGCGGTCGCTCAACAGCTGTTTTGTGGAGTGATGCCTCAAGGTTCTGTTCAAAACAATATGTAACATCATTGTGTAGTTCCTGTCAAGCTTTATATTTAGGCTTTTCGTCTAAGTGGTGCAACCATACAGTTGTGCTGCTTAGTAGAATTTCCTTTTATCATATTAGAGATCATATTTCCATATATTCGTTAACCTGTTAATAGCAGTCTATGCCTTACCAGATAAGATATTGCTACCGACGTATTGCTACCAATTTCGAAGGATTGTTATTTAAAGAATAGAGGATTCTATCTTAATCAAAATTCAATCTAATCAATCATTCAATCAATCAATCAACATCTTTCCAGAAAAGATAAAAAAGAAACGTATTTTCCCCTGAGAGATTTCGAATACCATATCACCTTTTATCCATAGTCTCCCTTTGTCCCTTGCCGTTCATTCACCCATTGATATTATCATCTTCACACCTTCTACATTCTGAAATCATTCTTCCTAACTCTTTATGAACATTCCTTGGCCATTTTATCGTAACCTTATTCTGAATAGTAAGAGGCCGCAACGGTGAGTTTCACGACTCCGATAATCAGTGAGATTCGTCGAAACAGTACATCTGTAGACGGCTAAACTTATGATACACACCTAACATTGAGAATTTTTAAAATTCTTTGCATATGATATGTGATTTTTCAGTCACGTGATTTAACCTGGCCCTAAATTTCGAAGTGTCTTACTACTTGGTGACATTTCGATACCAACTTCGATCTAAAGTTAAACACTTATTTTTTCATTTGGTGACTTATTAAATCACTACAATAATGACATATCATTAAAATCTTGTCCCTTTCCCTCCAGTGATACATATCCATTTATTATAATATTATAATATTAAATATCGACATGTGTTTGTAACCGAATTATTTGGCATAAAAATGTGCTTTTAAGATAGCACTAGATTTAACAGGAGATGAAATTAGAATTGGTCACGAGTCGAATCGGCAACTAAAAGCTGATTTATGAGTACATTTTAGATATCGCAACTTGGAAAAATATCAGATTTTACACAAATCACGACAGTTATCTCCCTTATATTTCGAAATCAAGTCAAGACTCAAAACATATCAGCATAGAAAAAATGATATTTTTCAGAAAGATAATTCCGCATAACTTAAATCGTTAAAAAAAGATTTTGAAAGGCGATACACCCCTTGGCGAAAATTAAATTGTAAAAGGAAAAATGAATTACGACTCAAAGATTTATTTATGATTTTAAATGATTTGTAGTTGTTTTTTCTTTCATAGAAAAAAAACTGAAATAATGGAGAAATTGACAGTTCAGATAAGAAAAGAAGCATGTACTAACCTTATCATTTATGCTTTTTTTTAGTACCACTGAGTGAATATTAACGATTTGAGCTCCGAAACCACGTTTGAATTCATGGATTCAGAAGTTGACTTGCTTTAAGGTAATTCAAAGAAAAACATCTGAACAGAGCCCTATATTACTGTGACCTGAATGTTTTGATTATAGACAGTCTATAATCAAAACATTCAGGTCACAGTCAAAATTATTCATATCAGACCTCATCTTCTAAATACATATAGGTATACGAATTATCTTAGGTTGTTGAATATAACTACCATATATTGTTGTTATTTTGCTACTAACCTTTATAGTTAGTAGTCATGTGAAAAAATGCCATATGGCCTCTGAAATATGTAAATAAGGGAGAGGGTTTGTCTCTATCTTGTTTTCCTTTTTTTTACCCAATTACTATTACCAGATGCCAGATGAATATAAAGCACGGAATAATAAAGGGCACTATTTTTTGCACCTCAAAGTTAATGCTATTGCTTCTTTCTTTGGTGACTAGTTACATTGTTGGGAAAATCGCCGTATTTTTGCGATAAATCTTTTTACCCCTTATTTAATTTCCTCTTTTGAATGTTCTTTAAAAATCTGCGTTGGAATATATTTATATTTCTCGTTTATATGTTGTTTATTTAGCAATGAGATGTAACAATCTATATATTAATACGAGTATTCCTTAATGAAGACCGTTATAATTTTGAACACCCTCTGGTTAAAAATGAAACCGTCCAAATCGTCCAAGATGAAATGTAAAAATGTAAATCTTGATTATCTGGCGTTGCTTATCAGCCGAATTTTTATTTCTAATGAGAGTCCTCATCTCCGGTGTATAATGTACCATTCCGTTTTTATTATAAAGAAAGAAAGGGACGAAAGTGTCATGCTACACAGAAAAAAATAAGAAAAAAAAAAAAAGGAGAAGGGAAAATATAGAGGGAGAGAGCTTGCGGAAGTGATAACGCCAATCTGCTTCAATCGAGCCCAAATGAAAGAATGAAAAGAAGGAATGAAAGAAAATAAAGAGTGAGATACTGTTAACTGAAGATTTTATATATTTTACATATTGAACTATTTAGTAATAGCTCTTAAGTAAACATACCAAACGGTGTAATAATTAAATTATCATACTGTGGTATATCCACAGGTCCTGCTAGTTTATATATCTATTTTTGAGGACCAACTTCTAAATAAGAAAATAAAGATAAAACGAAATTAATTAACTGATTAATTTTCAATATTTATAGAATACCTTTCTTACTGCATTTTTAGATGTGTGATGCTATTTGTTCCACTGAATCAACACAATGTATCCCTTTCATTTTTTAAAACGTTATCGTATTTTATTTAAATGTTTTACTACTCTAGCAATATTCGACCGTTTAATAAAACTTGGAATTCAGAGTAACGAATAATGTTTGTAGGTTATTGTAACTCACATCTCAGATCTCAGGTTTAGCATTATCATGTAAGAGACTTCTCATATTTCCTTAAATCTTAAACGACTTCTTTAATTCTCCTGTCGACCATACAAATGTCTGGAGACTCTAAGCACCTGCTTGAGAATTGAATCTTTCTTCTAATCTTAACTCCAGTCTCTTAAAGCCTCTGCTGCACCAATTGATATGAACAACGATTAAACTTACACTATCAAACAGAAATAGAGGGACTCACGACGTAGGAAGTAGACATGGTTACTTGAGCGCCACCGCGTCCAAACCAGTTTACGTAATATGTCTCATCAACCTTAAATAAGTACGAGCGACCAAATTTCTTTTTAAACAAAAAAATTTCTTCTGAACCTAAATACCAGAAATGTATTATTTCTATGGGAATAATCGAAACGAATATTGATTGGTATCATTTATGACCAAACATTTCAAATCTTACACTCTGTAAAATAGCAAACATATACAGGTTGATTAAAAAAAGGTTTACACATTTATGGGAGTATCGTTATATTATCTTATCAAACGGTGTCCACATGTTCAATCTCCTTGTCATCACATCTTTGCAATCTCCCAAAAGGGATTAAATGAATATTAATATTTTATGGGGTATCTTTATTAGAAAAGCTGAATTGGTATTACTGAAATCAGCTGGTGAAGATTCCAATGCATTGACAGAGATAGTGAACAGGTACAGACTTTCAGTTCATATACAAAAAGAACTCACATAGTAAAGATTTTTGAAACACAATCTATTTATAGGATGTAGATTGCTTTAGATTTCAGCATATTCCCATTTATAGTTCCCGAGTTTCAATAATGTAGAGTCTGGAAATAAATAATACATAATAATGAATGGTTTGATTTTATTCCACTAGAAATAATGAAATCTGATATTTTTCCTTTAGAAGAAAATTGATATTTTATAATAAAAATGTTAAGGGTTTACGTATTAATAGGTGATGCCGTATATTGCAAACCCTTCATTTCCAGGTGACGTTATTCGATATCGCCATTATTATTATTATTATTATTATTATTATTATTATTATTGTTGTTGTTGTTGTTGGTCTTGGTCTTGGTGTTATTTGTGATGGTAAAAACGATTTGTCAAATTGGGAAATAACCAAAATTGATTGATTAATCAATTCTAACGCCATGGCAATCCATCTGGAATTATTTTATACATAGAAGTTAGCAAATCACGTACATGTTATATTTATATTTACTTACGTTTTTGTGTAGTTCCACAAACATATTTGCATGCCCAAGAATACGATAGTGTATACGTAAAGAATTTTATGAAATGCATGTCTATTACTTATGCGTGGGTTAATGAAAAGTCTTAACCCAAAGAAGAATGGAATGCCTTTTTATATCTATTTATTTTTAGAATCGTCAAGTTAACTTGAGAAAAGTCTATGCCAAATGCATTAAAGTGTTAGAGGGAGGAGTTCCCGTAACGTAATGGATAACTTGCTGCTCTGTGACATCGTAGTAAGCAAGTTCGAAAATCATTCACGCTATTACGTTCACTTTCTCACTACCCTTGGAAAAGGTATGAAACCACTCATCCCCTCGGCTATAAGTCAAATAGCACCACTACAGTTCTTCTACGGGGATGGTTTGGCATTAAATAAGCCACGAAGGTTCATATGCCATTAAACAAAGAAACCAAACTAAACCAATATTCTAATCCAATACAAATAATTTGAAAATTTATATTTGGCTCATTCATGAGACCATGACAATAACCACCATTCCGACCCAGAGAAATCCTGGGAATGATGGAAATGAAGGATTCCTCAAAGCTCCACAACTGGAGCTTACTACCATATGTTTTTAATTGTCATAGCCCTGACATCCCTTTTTATGAACATCGCTCCTCTACAGAGAATACATTCATCATATTCTAAGTCCCCCTGATTGAGTGGAAATGACAAAAAAGATCAAACTGTAAATAACAATAAATTTGCAAATTATCATAACAAAATGGATTAAAATCATTTCGATTGAGTCTATTTAACATAGTACCTAATTTAGAAAAAATGATCGGCTATTAGTTACCGCATATACTCACGTATCATGTCTTTCTGAGATCTACATTTTAGACGAATAGATGCTTTTACCACAACCGAGATAAGAATTTGTGTGGGTAAAGAGTTGATCAAGACTATGCATAGGTCAACTGGTACGCCTACTATTTCTACGTGAAAAGTGTCTCAATTTAAGTATCAGAAATCACCTGATACATGACTATATAATTACTTTTATTACTTTTTCATGTTACTCCTTCTTTTACACATTTAAGACGGATTTGTACTACCTGTTTGGGTCTGATGTATGGGTTAAATAGAATAAATGAGTTTTAAAAATAGGTTTTAAAGAAGTGATTTTAAAATGAGTACACTCAAAAAAGGAATAAAAGAAAATGTTTTTGGCATACGATAACCAAACAATGCCGTAAAATCTAACGAACCAACCAAACAAACAAAACATTTAAAAAGCTCTTTTTTGTGAAAGAGACGGAGGTTGTAGTATATAGTGGATGGAGGCGATCATTGGTTGAAAAATATATGTTCAGCTTGAGTGATGGTCAAGCTTCCTGTGAACGAGGTATAAGACAGAGTAGAAATACATAGGCAACATGATCCATTCAATATGATGTTTATATGTCTGGAATACAAGGAAAATAGAAATAGTAAAAAGATTTCAAAAAAGTATAATCTATTCTAAATCCTGTCTTAATTATTATAAAGGAAAAAAAATAAAAGCTGTGGACAAG
The DNA here is from genome assembly GCA_023376005.1 of Doryteuthis pealeii. Taxonomy (NCBI): domain Eukaryota; kingdom Metazoa; phylum Mollusca; class Cephalopoda; order Myopsida; family Loliginidae; genus Doryteuthis; species Doryteuthis pealeii. The sequence goes on along the minus strand of CM042161.1, from coordinate 86,779,416 downwards.
GTTTCACTTAATATACTCCACCTCATAATTTCTCCTCCCCTTCCTTTCTCCTTACTTCTTTCTCTCCCTTCTCTCGTTCTCTTTTCCTTTCAGTTCCTTTTCCTCTTGTAGAACTCGACAGTGAGAGGTTGATGAAAATAGAAGAAGGGGGGAAGAGAGAATATGAGGCCATGAAGATAAACAGAGAGGGGGAAGAAAAAGAGAAAAAGAGGACAATGAAGGACTAATGAAGGAGGAGTAGAGGCAAATGAAAGGGGAGGAAAAACAAGAGGAAAAGGAAGGGGGTGTGAAGAAAAGCAGGTGAGGAAAATATACAAAGAAGGAAAAGAAAAAGGGAGGTAAACTAAAAGTATGAGAAAGACGAGATGAAGAGGAACAAGAAAGATAAAGTTAGTGAAGAAGAAAAAAAAAGTGGAAGGATCAGGGCGGAATAAAAAAATAGAGAGTGAGATATAGATGGAAAGGAACTGAAAGGAAAGAAAGAACGAAAGAGGAGGAGAAAGACGAAAGGGAAATCAAGGGGAGAAGGAAATTGTGAGTTGAAGCGTGTGAAGAGAAACGAGAGAAGATAGTGAAAGAGAACAGTGGGAGTAGTAAAAGTAGGCTGGCTTCATTCATTCCTAAGGAGGGAGAAAGTATCCCATTCAAAATCTAATTTCTTGGTTCTTTTTTCAATTAATTCTATAAGTAAAAAATGAATCCATAAATAAACAAACAAGTGAAACAGGGATGAGAAAAAAGATTAAAAACAATGAAACGATCTTATTATTTAACAATATATCAAATCTCTACGAAGCTATCAGTGTTTTCATTTTTAAAAGTTTTTTTTTTCAAATGTACAAAAAAAATGACAAAATTTAATAGGACATCAGTTGAGCTTAGATTGACCCGGAGCGATGAAAGAAAGGAGGAATAAGAAGGTCAGTGAGGTAGAGGGGAGGGGGAGTATTGTCAGTGAGTGTGGTAGAGTGAGGACGTTAGTAATTAGAGATGTGAAAAACGGAGGCCGACGTTCACTTAAAATCCAACATTTCAAAAGCATTAGATGGAATTTTGCTTTTAGCAGATACAAACTGGAAAAAAAAGAAGAAAAAAGAAAAACAAAGAACAAACACTTAACAAATTCACCAAAAAAGCTTTTATCAAATGTAGAATGGGTTTACTTAAATATACATATCTGTATATAAACTTACACACACACACACACACACACACACACACACATTATATATATATATATATATATATGTGTGTGTGTGTGTGTGTGTGTGTGTGTGTGTGCCATGCATTATATTTAAATATACCGAGTATATATATATATATATATATATATATATATATATATATACATGTGTTTGTGTGTGAATATGTGTGTCTATATGTATATATATACGTGTGTATATGCATATGAAAGCATATATATTGATGTGTGGATATGTACACACACACATATATATGTGTGTGTGTGTTAATATGTGTGCATATATATGTGTGTTTGCGTATATGCATATGTATGTGTATATTTTTGTGTGTATATGTATATATGTATATGTGTAGGAATGTGTGTCTCTGTCTCTGTCTCTGTCTCTGTCTCTCTCTCTTTCTCTCTGTGTCTCTCTCTATATGTGTGTGTGTATTATATATATGCATGCATATATATAATATATATATATATATATATATATATATATATATATTCATATATGTTTCTGTGTGTTTACCTGTGTGTATGCATAAGTATTTCTTCACTTTGTTTCCTTTCTCCGGAGTTCGAATCCTGGACGAAAGTGTTTGCGTTTCCCTTCATGCAATGACATTAGTCATAAAACCGTCTCTTCTTCTTCTAATCAGCCCTGAGTAGATAGAACTGTTTAAGCTTCTTTAAAAGTCAACCGCTGTAATCGAAAAAATATTTGAATTTAGAACCTAAAGAGTATAAGTTCATTTGCTAAGATTTGGATTTGGCAGGACAAAACAGGTCTTCTTTCTTACCTGCTACTAGTACCATGGAAACTGGTTCTACATGTTCCATGGTCAGGGTTTCGGAAACTAAACTGACACACCCTTCAAGCATGCTTCGGCTTGTTTGGTGAAGTGGGTGTAATCACCCAGCATCACAAAACAAGAGCTGTCAAAGGGTGGATAGTCTCCAGGGGAGTCAATGGCCATCCACACCGATAGTAGAAGGATTGGGGTACTTATAATTCCTATAAATCCCAATATAATCTGGTGCTAGGATGCAAGCGCTGGGGCCTCCGCTGAGGCTTGCTCTAGTGAAGTAACTTAATAGTCACCGAGACAGCACCTGCATCAGCTCAGCATTCCAGTTGTCTCGGATTTCCCCTGCAACTGGACTAACTGCAGAGACAGTGGACTGAGGTCTGTGCACCCTCTTTCCACTTAAAATATGTCACACACAAGTTTTACTCCGTGTTGAGTGATGTCATCGTTGTTAATGACACACTTCTATATGTAAAGACTTAGTTAATAGACTTCATTGAATTGATGGATTAACATCATTATTATTCCTATTATAAAATGTAATATTTATGCCCAAATTCTAGTTTTATCGTAAATTGTACTGTTGATCAAAACGTAACAGAGTTTGACAGTTCAGTTAAATTGTGAACTACTGGAATAATTGAACTGATTTTTTTTTCTTTTTGTATAAACTGGTAAAGGCTTGTATAGAAACTCTTGTTTCGAATTTAGTGTTTTCCTTATTCTAGTAGGACAATGCCGAACCTAAAGAGTCCAGTATTCCCTAACATTAACGATAGAGTGGAGAGTATTAATAAAAACCTTCCAAAATGCACGAGGCATATATATATATATATATATATATATATATATATATATATATATATATATATATGTATATTATGTGAATAAAAAGAGCTTTAAACACCAGGGGTATCGTGATTATGGACTATTTTCAATCGTGGGTATCTGAGGCCCACCGAGTTTCGTCAGATCACTTTTTTTATTCAGACTGGCAAATAGCTGAATATAAAGTATTCTATTGAAATGTCAATATATAAGGGACATGAACTCTGCACCAAACTACTGTTAGAGAATAGGACCAGATTAGAATCACCTTTTACCAAGAAACTTGGTACCCCACCAAAGAATATATATATATATATATATATATATATATATATATATATATATATATATATGTGTGTGTGTGTGTGTATGTGTGTGTGTTGTGTGTGTTAACAACATGAATGAAATATATATATATATATATTGGTATGGCTGAAATTGAAAAATATTTGGATTTATTTAGAATATTCCATTGTACGGCGTAAACGATTTCGAATATTTATCCTGTATTACCAGTCTTTCTTTTAAAAATCAAAACACTCTGTTCTGTTGAAGGGTTTTTCTATTATTAATACATTATTTTATATTCAAAATAATTTTCAATAAAATACTTTATACGTAAGCAAATATCTGGTCAAAACACGTGTCAGCATGTAATAACTTTCATCAATAGCAATATATATTCATTGTTCCATTTATCTTTGCGGCATATTTCTCGGATCCATTTTCATTTTTCTCACACACACACACACACACACACACACACACACATATATATATATATATATATTATATATATATATATATATATATATATATATATATATATATATATATACAGTTACACGTGCACACACACACGTACACACATACACACACACACACACACACATATATGGGGGTGGGGGGTGAGCATGTTTTTCCGTTCGTGCAAGTTTGGTTAAAAACTCTTGTGGCTTTTACTACATATTTTTTCTAAATCAATAAAATTTTCTTTGAATGAGAGCAGTAAGTGCCAAATGTATTTAAGAATTACAACTCCAATCTTTTTTGTACAGTACGTGGCGTCATTTGGCGCCTCATTGGCTAACGTCATCTGCGTTTCAATCGTGACTGTTGTATAACGTATAACGTCAACTAAACGTTTCATCAGAACAAGCTAACAATCGCTTGAGGCACAATAAAATTGAACACTATTAAAATTCTATAAAACCCACTGTACTATTTTTGGAAATTGGACTTGGCTGAAATCGCTCTAAATCCCAATTATTTGGATTATATCTACATTCATTTATTCCAGGTTTACGGTTCGTTTCTTTTTCATTCGTACCTTATTCCTTGTGCGTAGTTTTTAACAAAAATCGCTTATATATATATATATATATATATATATATATATATATAAGTGTATTTTGGCAGCATTTTTTAATACAAGTTTCCCACCTGAGGATGGCAAATTGTATTGCCGAATGCGCTCGTTTTGAAACCTTTGGGGGACTGTTATACCAGTTACACCCCGACACCAGAAAGATGGCCCGAAAATTGGAACGGATCAACGAAAAACTTGTCCGACAGGAATTGTCTGTACAGTTCAACAAAACTTGTATATATATATATATATATATATATATATATATATATATATATATAAATGTATATATACATATATATATATATATATATATATATATATATATATATATATATATATATATATATTATATATATCCTCCTAATTATTCCTAATGCTACTCTGTTTGTTTAAAAAAGAAACGCGGAAACATCACACTACTTCACACCTGATGATGGCACTCAGTGGTGCCGAAAGTAGTCGTGTAAGAAACTTTGGTGTATTCATTCACAAATTCCACCCGACATAAAGAATATGGCCAGACAAGTGGAAAAGAGAGAAGAGAAATTCGTCAGACAAGAAATGTCTGTCGAGTTCAACAAAAAATGTATAAAGGAAAAATGCTGCCAAAATATATGTAACTCAGAAGTTACATTGCCGACTGTGACTGTGAAGTCCAATGTTCGAAAAACATTTTCGATCACAGGTATCGCATGTTAACGCTGTCCCTTATATATATATATATATATATATATATATATATATATATATGCATTTTTGGTTTAAGTTTAGGTTTAAGTTTGTGGCCTGCAAGTTCAGCTTTATTGAAAATAAACCTCATTTGCTCACATTCCATGGGAGTATTTTTGTCAATCTATAAGTCTTTCAGTTGATCTTCTTGTTAATCTTATTATAATGGAGATTGTGTGTTTTTCTGTCTGTAACCGAAACGATATCACTACTCAAGTCACAATTCCCTTAGTTATTTACGTCACATTCTCCATGATTTTATTTTTATTTAAACCTCAATTATTAATAAAATTGTTTTACATTATTAAGACTGTTGACCATATCTACATACCAATAACACGCAATTGTATTTATATATACAACAAAATAGCGGATTACAGTGTGAATGGGAAGGCTTATTTGCATATTGATATTAAAAATTTGATTTTGATAAATATATGCTAAGTATTATTGATTTCTAATTGTTTGGTTTTATCTTATTGATTATGAGCAAAAATCTCTGGGATAAATCTTAAAATAAATTCATTAACAAGAAGAAAAAACTCTAATTTTATTCTTTACTTCCTATTTTAACTAAAG
>CM042161.1:86726407-86766407 GCA_023376005.1 Doryteuthis pealeii | reverse complement strand
CCATCAGCTCCTTACTTTACCGCACAGATCCCTGTGCTACTCATACGCTGAGTTGGCGAGGACCAGTATCGAACTAGGAACCTTGTGGCTTCTAGCCGAACACTCTACCGACTGAGCTAACCGGCCCTAAGACCTAGTAAGGCAGCTGGTCTAGCAGAAGGAAAAATCTGAATTACAACCAGAAGCACTGCTCAGTTCAGGGACCATTCCTTGCTACTAATTTTATATAACTATTGTCAAATGTCACTTGGAGAGAAGATGGGTGCTGCCAAGTAATCCTCTCATTGCCTAGAAATAACTCACGATGAGAAAGATGACTCGGTAATAAAGTTTGCTTGGAGCAACCGATATAAAATGAAAAATCTGAATTCAAACTGATTGCATAGATTAACTCAGGGACCGTTCCTTTCTACTACTACCATGTAACCCATTACAACCTGCCATATATTAACGGGAGATGTTCTTGTGATGACGGTTATTGTTGTAGGAAATGGAAACGGTTACTCTCCGATTTCAAATCCTGGACGAGGCCGTTTGCATTTCACTTCGCGATAATGCTTTTCAAAAAGACACAAATCCGTTTGTTCCCTACTCAACTATGAGTAAATAATAAGACACATTGAGTTCTTTAGCCTTGGTTAGGCAACTAGTCTAGGAGAAGGAAATCTCTAATTTCAAATCAGAATTCAACCCGCTCAAAAATTAACATTGTGTCACACCTTTTCGTGAAAGGAGGGTATGTAAATAAATAATAAACACAGTATGGTAGAGTGGGTTCTTTAGCCTTAGTGAGACAAAGAATCTAGGAGAAGGAATTCTAACCAACTTTACTCCGCTTAAAAAGTTGATGTTGTGTCACATTGTGCCCTTGGCAGAGGGTTTGGTAAATACATATGTTACTTGCAGAGGAGATGGACACTGCCAGTTAACGCTTTCAAATCTCTGATAGAATATACATTATTTGGCATGGTATTACGACGACGACGACGAAATGAATTATGAGACGCCAACGAAATACCGGAATTTTGGGGTTGTTAAGAAATTACAAGAAGAAATGACATTTGATAATAGGGACAAATGAAAATAAAATGTTTTGCCGGAATGCCTAGATGTAAGCAATAATGATGGCAATAATATTCCAATTAATCCATTGAATTATGAGGATATTAAAATTTGGAACTTGTTGGATTCAAACTGGAAAGGAAAATGATGAGATTGGATGAGAGGAAAATATGGAAAGGGAAGTGGAAAGAGAGAAATAAAAAGGAAAATAGAGAGAAAAATTAAGAAAGAGAAACAGATAGAAATAGATAGAAAGATTAAGGAACCAAAAGAGATCGAAAGGATAAGTAAGACAAAGAGTGAGACAGAAATAGAGAGACAGAGAGATGAAAATAGAAACAGATAGAAAGAGATAGATGGATAACGATAAGTTAGAAAAATCATTGTATCGAAAGAGATAGAAAGAGTAAGTTAGAGAAAAAAAAGAGAAAAAAATTAGAAAACAGACAAAGAAAGACGAAGAAATAGCTAGAAAATAGTGCGAAAGAGAGAGAGAGAGAGAGAGAGAGAGAGAGAGAGAGAGAGAGAGAGAGAGAGAGAGAGAGAGAGGAGAACAAAAAAGAAATAAAGAGAAAGAAAGAAAGAAGCAGAAGAGGAAAAGTAGATCAGAAAAGAAGAAAGAGAAGAAAAGAGAAGATCAAGACAGAAAGTGCGAGAGAGAGAGAGAGAGAGAGAGAGAGAGAGAGAGAGAGATGAAAATGGACAGCTGGGATGAAAAGAAAAGGAGAGAAATATCAAGATAGAAAGCGTAGGCACAGAAAAAAAAGGAAAAAAAGAGATTTAGGTAGGTATACAGAAAGAGAGAAAAACATCATAATATATAAATATATATATATATATATATATATTATATATATATATATATATATATTGAAAAGAGAAACCTTGAATACAGTCGCCATACAAAGCTGCCGGCTACTGGGGAGAACGACATCATTTTCCGAGTGCGTCTCACCGACGACATCTATCTCCATAGAACCGAAAGACGCTACCGCGCCTGAGAGATTAAAATGTTACCTTTGTATAAAAGGAAGGAGTATATATATATATATATATATATATATATATATAGTGTGTGTGTGTGTGTGTGTGTGTGTATATATATATATATATATATATATATATATATATATATATGAAGTATCTTAATCTATTCTCTCAAGGCTTGTTTGTTTATCTGTTTGTAAATATTGGCAACAATTGTTGCTTCGTCTTATTCAACCTCACTTTCAATTCAGAGACGCGATTACACATCGAAATCAATAATTGTTGTGATAAGCACAGTTCTCATACAAACATCTACACTCCTTCAATATATAGTGAGCATTTAATAAAGAACGTAATCCGAACGATAAGAAGAGACATTTTTGGCGCACATAGATCTTATGCTACAATATTAGCTACCTAGAAAATAATAATTTATTCAGTAAGAACTGTATTTAGCATTTGATCATATTATGTTGTTGCATAATCTATGCGGTGGCATAAGGTTATTGTCAATCCCCTGTAATTCTGAGGGGATGACCCTTTTCATATAATGGCCGGGTCCTTCCATGGAAAATTGCAGAAGCCCACCAAATATGTGAAGTCACGTGGGATCTTTTGAGTCCCCAGTTTGCAGTTGGACGTCAGGCAGAGCGGTCGGCCATTTTATGCTCTGTCTAAACTGGAACTCACGCGCGCTATATTAGTAAGAGGATTATGTATAGTTAAGGAAATAAAAGTTTCGATAATTAATATGTTCTTGTGGTTAATGACTGTCTTGGTAACAAGACTAAGAAATGACGACCAGCCAGCAAGAACATAGTAACAGAAAACCAGACCAAAGTCCCCAAGTCAACTCCAGACGCTAGCCTTTTCCAAGAAAGATGCCAGACCAAGTCAAGATGATAGAAATACCAAAGACGATCAGAATAGCAAAGACGGCCAAAGAGATAGATGTCCAAGATATATAAGTAAGCAAGGATAAGAAGAGGTATGCAACAATGTAAGAATGCTGTGTCCGATCTTAAACAAATCGTACAAACAACACATCACAAGAAAGCAGCATACGGCCAATTGCCCACAATCACACAAGCCATCTGAGTAAGACGAGCAAGACATGCTGGATAATGCTGGAGAAGTACAACCGAACTCATAACCGACTTTCTCCAGTGAAAGCCAGCATTTGGGAACGCCAGTGCGAGCCATCCAGCAAAAAACCTACATTAACGAGCTCTGCGTGGATACTGTATGCTGAGCAGTGGACCTGATGGGAGCAATGAATGATAGGGACGGTTGGCGCGAGATTGTCATGGATATCTATGCTGCAAGCATGACATGATGATGATGATGATGATGATGATTCACGTATTCATTCTTTGTGTTGTGTTAATAATGTTCTATTTTAGGATCAACGTATTTCGATATCTTGTTATCTTTTGTAAAATGTCACTTGTCTTCGATCATTGAAATCAAATGTTACCAGGAGGTTAATAGATAATTCATTTTAAAAAAGCCAGAAGCTGAGGAGTAGACATGTTCAATATATCTTCCGGTGGGCTAGCTGTAACTATATACGCTTCATCTACCACTCTTGGGCCGGTCTTACCGAGGTCCTAATCTAAGTGTTACTCAACCGAGGAGTAAGTGGGCTCGAGTATGTATATATTACTCATTAATGTAGGCTCTCCTATAAAATGGATGGATTTCCATCTGACGGCCTTTACATATGTACGTATTTATCAGTTAAATTCTCGATCCCATTTGTAGGTGTACTGATGGCCCATGGATTATGATTGATGATAAGTCATTCGAGTTTCAATCCTGGCTGGAGGATGTCTGATATATCTAGCCACACTGGGGAGACGTGATCCATGTTGTCTGTGGAGGACTATATATATATATATATATATATATATATATATTATATATATATATGAAGATACTATACAATAAAAAAACGATTTTTTACCATTAGTTTCAAAGCAGTCTATCAGCCGCTTATCCTCAGGACAAAACGCAGTCAATAATTATAGCAACTGTATTTAATTCATTTAGGTATATAAAGAGGTGAACTATACTGGTGGTATTCATCCGCATTCATCCACCTCAGCATTCAACTATGGCACTATATAGGGGTGCTGCTCGCACATAAACCACACACACACACACATACACACACAACAACATATACACGTATTGCATATACATACATACATGCACATACTTGCAATACTTATACGACACACACACAAACACACGCACGTGTTTGCCTAAACATATATAGCTCTTACACCTGCTATCAAGCACCATATATACTGGATATCATTGCAACAATAATACAGTGTATTTAGAAATCCATATGAATCATCCCTTACAACCAAGTTGTTGATAACTCTCATCTTACACACACACCACACACACACACACACACACATATATTATTATATATATATATAATATATATATATATATATCTGTGAGAGAGAGAGAGAGTGAATGAGAGGTATCCAAAACTTGGTAGTAAGGAGGATTCTATATGTGATTTCTAAGATACTCTGTATTATTTTTATGATCCAGTATATATATACAGTGAATCTTTGAATCACTAAAGAGATCTCAATGTATAATAAACTTTTTAGATTATATACAGAGCAATAATTATCTTAGAAAGGAAGGAAAAAAAACTCAACACCGTAATTCCACAATAAATTTATTTCGACCAAAATTGGGACCTCATAAATCTAAGTTGATTTAATATAGCTCCCAAAATTTCGTCCCATCAGATGGTAGATCAAGGTAATTGCTCTTTTTTTATCTACCATCTGATGAGACGAAATTTTGGGAAGCTATATTAAATCAACTTAGATTTATATAGGCCCCAATTTTGTTCGAAATAAATTTATTATGGAATTACGGTGTTGAGTTTTCCTTTCTTTCTAATATATATATATATATATATATTATATATATATATATATATATATATATATTTTATATATATATATATATATATATATATATATATATATATATATATATATATATATATATATATATATGGATTTTTGATTCTATAAACTGTTCTCGTTCAGTGGCTGCGCGGCGGGGAGACAAATGCACACTGAGAACGTAGAAAAAGGAGTAAAGATACAAGAAGAGTCCTGTTCCCAGAAAAACGAAGACGCTCCCCGGTATTGCGCATTGATCATTCCTTCCTGCTTCCACGTAATTAGAGAGTAAGCGGAATAAAAATAAAACTGAAGGTCTTAACACTAAAATCGGGTTTTGTTTTTGTATATTTCCATTTCGTAGCTGACGAATAGAAATCATCAATATAACAGTCACCTGTAATAACGCTATATTCTATCCCACCCCCAAAAACAAAAGTCTGTAACTTGATTAAAGTGTATTTACTCAACTCCTCCCCAGAGGGCAAAATGTAGCACGAGATCAATTTTTCAAGCGGAGTACAGATGGTTTGATTTCAGACTTTTCCTTTTTCTAATCTGCTTACCTAATTAGAATAAAGAACCCAGTACTCTACTATCTATTCATAGATGTTGGGAGAAAACAGCCTTTTCCAAAATCATTATATATCAGAAAAGCTTTTTCCAATTTTTCTCAAGAATTGGCCTGCGCAGTCACTTGCGCAGATGCAGGTACTTTTTTTTTGATACTACACCAGTCTTAATGGACGGAAACGGAAAGATGCCAACAGAATCAGGAAATAAAGCTTCAAAGACCAAATCTTTGATTTCATCTTTGGTCATTCCTGGTCCTACCCTTGATTTACAGATCAGCTATAGAAGACGACAAAAACAGTCACAGATTACCTACCTTCATAGTGGACAACATGCTGATAGGGGGTGGGGGTGAAGGAGAAACAATACAGACAGATCTACGAGGGTGAGTCAAAAAGTAATGTCATTTTCCTTATTATTCATTATATATCAAAAAACAAAACGGTAGCCAACTAAGAAAAAGTAAGGTCATTTTCAGATTTAGCTAAAAACGATGTTGGTTGTCTAAGTATCATTAAATTTTCCTTGTTAACTAGTGGAAGATGAAGCTAAAATTCTACCTAGCCATAGCCATATCAGAACTACTGTACGACTGCACGATTTTCATTATAACGAAACGCTTTGAGAAAAAGCTAGAAAGAGTTGCCCTGGGATGTTTCCTGCTGTCTTGAACAGATGTTGGAGTCGGCACCCCACACTAAAGCAGTTGTACGACCATTTTCCCTTAACCCCAATTAACCATAAGAATTAGACGAGTCATACATGCTGGGTACGCTAGAGAAGCAGAGACGAACTCTAAGTAGCGCTTTTCTTTGGACACCTACACATGAACACACAAAAAAATATAGCCAACAAAAAACCTACATCAATCAGCTCTGTACAGTTTCTGGATGCAGGGGCGATGATAAATAGGGACAATTGTTGAGAGAGAGAGAGAGAGAGAGAGAGAGAGAGAGAGAGAGAGAGAGAGAGAGAGAGAGAGAGAGAGTCATAGATATTCGAGTTGTCATACAGCCTGATGATGATGATGATGATTATGATTATGTGGATGATGATGAGTAGGAGAAAGAAAACTTTGATTTCAAAGCAAAGGGACTCTCTTCTCGTTAGGCAAAGTACTTTGAGGGTTCCTCCTCCATTGTTCCAACTCCTCAATATCAATATGATTTTATAAAATTTATGACGGGATCCACTTGGTGAAATTGAAAAGTGAATACATAAAGAGAGGTTGACAATTGAAATTTAAAAACAAAAACTTCAAAGAAAAGTGAAATTTAAGCGAACGCAGCGAACTATCTCTTTCGTCGCCTTTTGTTTCGCGCTGTTGGAATGAGGCGAAGAGGTTGTAATTTCGAAACTGGAAACTAATTCGCTTATCTGATCGGTAATTACTGACACTGTCGATGAGACACCCCAGATCGGTGTATTTCTTTCTTTCTTTTTATTTATTCATTTATTTTGTCATTATCGGGAATCATCACTTTTACAGCTGCAGCAATAACTCTAAGACAAATTAGCGAACTGCTCTTGAAGAATACAAAAAAAAAAAAATGGAAACAAAATCTTAAAAGAAATTGGAGTGAAGAGGATCCAGAGCCTCGTTTTCGGTTTGAGAATCCAATTTTCAAAATGATCAGCTTTTCCTTTCTTTCTTTCGTACGTTCTTTCTTTCTTTGTTTGTTTCATTCATTCATTCTTTATTCGTTTTATTTATTTATTTTGTTGTCATTCTCATCGTAATTCTTCCTTTGATCTTATTTCAAGCCTAAAAGCCAAGAACCAAAGGAAACATTCATTTCAACATTTCACAAACGAACAAGAATCAATGAATCCCCCTGACCAGTTAATGAAATATTTAAGAAACTTGTAAATGCAAAAGTGAACGAGCCTGATTCGATGATGAACAACAGAAATCGAGGCCGATTCAATTACAAATTCGACGGACGAATCTTCAGAGACCAAATTTGCTCTTATAAAACATTATTGGATGTTTCAGCAGATACACGATGGCAATTACAAACGAGCTAAATGTATATATATATATATATATATATATATATATATATATATATATATATATATATGTATTAGTGTATGTTTCTGTTTGTGTTTGTGTGTGCGTGTGTGTATGTTTGAGTTTGTTGTGTAAATGGAACCAAACAAAAACGTCGCATCATGGAGACATTGTTTATGTAAGCAATAAGATGAAATGTTTTAAAGAATAACACAATCTAGAGTCAAATTTGCAACTAAATGCTAATTTTGTAGGATCAATGCTAATTTGTAGGATCAGTTCGCATTTACAGATGCTAATTTTGTAGGCTAATTTTGTAGGATGCATTTACACGATGCTAATTTTGTAGGATCAGGTTCGCAATGCTAATTTGTAGGATCAGGTACGCATTTACACTAGATGCTAATTTTGTAGGATCAGGTTCGCATTTACACTAGATGCTAATTTTGTAGGATCAGGTCGCATTTAGATGCTAATTTTGTAGGATCACGCATTTACACTAGATGCTAATTTTGTTCACTAGATGCTAATTTTGTAGGATCAGGTTCGCATTTACACCGCTAATTTTGTAGGATCAGGTTCGCATTTTAGGATCAGGTTCGCATTTACACTAGATGCTAATTTTGTAGGATCAGGGTACGCATTTACACTAGATGCTAATTTTGTAGGATTTTACAGGATCAGGTACGCATTACACCACATGGTAATTTTGTAGAATAAGATGCTCATCAATGCCATATGCCATTTTTTTAGAATCAAGTTGGCATCTACACCATATGCTAATCAGGCAAATTCTCAACAGAACAGAAATAAGTTTTAAATGCAAAGTCTGATCATTTAATCCAACAACTTCATTCTGTCGTGTCGACTGGAATTACAAAATGTAAGGATCCACACTTAAAAGGGGTGTCGTGGGTAGGACGCTGAAATACATCTGATGTAAATGTAGTATAAAGTAACATCAATAACGGCAAATCATTTCACAAATTGTAGTACCCTTTCATTCTCGGAGGAATTTAATTGTATGCAAAATATATCTAAGAAATAAGAATACACAAAATGTAAATATCAATGTGCGGTGAACGCCGTATTAATTAAACCTAGATGAGTTAGAATGTCATTACAATTAATCAATCAATCAAATCTATGTGTCCCATCAAACGGCAACTTAGCATTTATTCCCATTCCTGGTCTGAGTGGACCTGGGAGTAATGGCATATCTATTTGTCCCATAGATGGGAACCTAACAGCTATTACCATTCTTGATCTGAGTGGACCTGGGATTAATGGCAAATCTATTCAACCTATAGATGGAAATCTAACAGATTGAGTGGACCTGGGAGTAATGGCAAATCTATTTGAACTATAGATGGGAAACTAACAGTTATTACCAAACCCGGTCTGAGTGACCCTGAGAGTAATGACAATAAAAATAGTACATACTTCTTACAGTTATAAAAACGTAGATGCCGATGCAGTTTAGTCTCGTCCCTAGGGCACGTTCTTTGTGGGGTGGGGGCATAGTTACACAACTGATCCAGTGTTAAGACTAAAGTAAAGCGAACCACAAATCTGTCCAATACTCTGTTGGTGTTATACTAAGATGTATCCTGTCTGCAGTTGGGCCTTAAAATGAGAACGCAAATTTCGTATCTAGGTAAAAATAAACACTGATTAAGCTAATTAGAATTTCATAGTTGTCATTCTCCATCCTGGATGAATTAAGTGTCTCTGAGTTTCCCCAACAAATACTGAGTAAGGAATTCGCCCTCCTTTCCTATCAAAGTTTATTAAACATTTGAGAATATATAATTAGTTATTCGATTGAATCTCTTCTGAAATCACTGAAGGTGAATTACTAAGCAGATGAAAGACATAAAAAGATCAATAAATACTGACCTTTTGGGAAACGAATCAGTGAAGGTGATTAGAAACGTCAATTAACTTAGTGGGCGCTACACCTGAAAATTGATTTGATCTCTAATGTTAAAAAGGTTAAATACAGGATTTCAGTTTATCTTTCATTAAATGAACGGCATGGCTCATCCTTCTAAACTGTGGCGTCATTGTGTAATGGTTATCGTCGAGACAAATGGAACCGGTAAGCCGAGATTAAATTGCAGATGCAGTTGTGTGTGTGTGTGTGTGTGTGTGTGTGTGTGTGTGTGTGTGTGTGTGTGTTTAATTTAGATGAAACGCTCTTGAGAAGGGTGGATACCGTTCTTGATGTAGGTAAATATTCAGATATACTCACAAGTCTAACCTGGAAGTAGAAAAGGATTGAGTTTAAATCCCCTCTTAGAATGACATCTAATAGTATTGTAGTATAAGGTCCAGTATTCCAGATGTATTACAATGTGTATGTATTTTTGTTAGTATGCACACACGTGCATATATGTTATATATATATATATATATTATATATATTATATATATATATATATATATATATTTGTATGTGTGTGCAGATAATAATAGATAAATATATATTATCTTCTCATGTGGCCAGAAATTCAAAACTGAGTCCTATATCAAGTGCCTGAGAAATGAAGTGTTGACCTGGATAGGAAGAGACTGCTGGAAAAAAAAAACTACGTATGCCAACAGAATTCTGTGCCCAGCTATATGAGCCTGAGAACTAAGCCTTGACGGTGAGACAATTCATGAAAACAAATCACCCCTAAAATATGTCGGCTTAACTACTTAAATTGCAACCCCTCTTGGGAGTCGCACAAAACTCCGAGCCACGCCGAAAATGGACGGAAGGAAAGGATAATGGCAGCATTTACCAATTTAAACAAGGAGACTTTCGGATAGACTTGGAGGAGATTCCAAAATCATGCGATTACTTGTAATAAATTCAATATATAGTATTTCAAGATATGTTCATATAATTTTGGTAAATATATCATATAAAGTGAGATGTCAAGAGTTATTTTCATTTGTGGGTAATTCAGACACTTTACGTCCAACTTACCTACCTACTTACATACCTATCTCTCCCTCAACCTCTCTCTGCCTGTCTGCCTGTCTGTCTGTCTTTCTGTCTCTTCTCTCTCTCTCTCTCTCTCTCTCTCTCTCTCTCTCTCTTCTGTATATATATATATATATATATATATACATATATATATACATATATATATACATATATATATATATACATACATATATATATACATATATATATATATATATATATATATATATATATATATATATATATTTGCTATCTTAAAGTAAACTATTAGGTAAATTGTGCGATTTATTTACTTTTGATTTTGTAATATTTAGCACAAACTTAAAGATAGTTATCAAGATTATAAATATTTTATTGGTGTAAAAAAGCGTATCTTAAAGAAAATGTTTCTTAAATAATCGATAATAAGTTTGATATATTTTTAGCGATATTTTTACAGTGTATAAAAATTAGGTTTAGGATATTTCATTTTATTTCACTTTGCGTAGAAATTGGTGATTCGTCTTCTGCACAAATGTGTATTTTGTATGGTCGTATAAATTCTTTGATTCCTACAAAACGATTATTTCATACCAAAAGTATTTTGCCTCATAGTCTTGTTACATTTTACCAATAATAACCTTGAACATGTGCTGCGGGAGGTGTTCAAAATCAGTTTAGATTCGGGAGGCTCCTTCCCACAAAACAACATTTGCACTGTCGTCTAAAGGGTTATGAACGGGGTTTATTGACTGGTGCACGAGGCACCCAGAAATTGGAATGTCAACAGAAATAAGCGATTTTGGCACCCCCAGAAAAGCTTGTCACTTCTGTCACATTCCTGCATCGGAGGACATGGACAATCAAGTGTCGACTGTGTTGTTGTCATCTAACGTTTGCGAGATATGCTAGTATCACTTTGTTAGGGATTTCGGTTTGTACCGGATGCTCTATAGTTCTTAGATAAAGTGAAACTAAGTAAAGTCAAGTGTATGAGACACAAACAATCTATTTGTTTATACAAAGTCTTTTTATTTAAATGTAACGGTAAATTTCTTCATCCCTGAGGTCTATTTATTTTATGCATGATACATTCAATAAATTATGATACATTTATTTTAATTTATACTCCCCAACCACTAGATTTAGTATATAGCTCAAAACATGTTATCCTCCACGACTATCACGAAATTTGCATCCTGAATAAAAGCCGTTGCTTTTTAACAACAAGTGGAATTTTTCTGGTGTGTTTGAGTATGTGAACGCCCTGTTTAGATTATTAACGTACTAGCAGGACTTGTGGATATGACACAGTATAATGATAAAATTGTTACACGTTTGATATGTTTACTTAAGAACTATTGCTAAATAGTTCATTATGCAGGAAGTATAATGATCTTGATTTGACTCTCATTTCTCTTTTTCTTGTTTTCCTTATTTCCATTGTGTTCGATTGAAACAGATTTGCGTCATCGCTTCCGCATGCGCACCCCCTCTACTCTCTTACTTTCTTTCTTATATTTTTTGTGTGGCATTATTTTTTGTCTTTCCTTTCTTTCTTTCCAATAAAACGGGAATGGCCCATTTTTAAACTGATGTAACGACACACATAAGAAATAAGAATTCGGAGCATAAACAACACAGGTAATCAGGATTTACATTTTTGAATTTAATCTTGGATTATTTGGACTGTCTCATTTGTAACCAAAATATGATTTTAGTTCTTTTTATTGAGCAGTTTTATGCGTTTTTTTTTAATATTAAAAAATATTTTTCATAATTTCTATATTTATCCACATTTTCTGTATTTTTATCGTTACTACGCTATATATATATGAGGATAGGAGGGTTGGAGTAAAATCCGACAGTATGAGGTGGGGTCAAAGGAAAAGTGAACATAAATAATGACTCAAACAAGTCCAAGTAGGAGAGAAATATGTCGTCCTTCTGACGCAAAGAACATCCTCAGTCTGACTTTATTCAAGGTAAAATACGCAAGAACATCATCAGTCTGAATTTATTAGAGGCAAAATACGTATATTTGTACACACACACACACACACACACACACACACACACGAACACACCTATATAATGTGTATGTATATTTGTACATATATACGCATATATATATACGCATATATATTTATATATATACGCATATATATACGCATATATATATATATGCACATATATATATAGATAGATACAAACATGTATATATATATACATATTATATATACATACATACATATATATATATATGTGTGGTGTGTGTGTGTCTGTGTCTGTGTCTGTGTGTCTGTGTGTGATAGTGTAAATATATCCGCTGCAAGATAACAATACGGAGAGACAGATAAAGATAGATGCAATACGATTATGAAAATCACAAAAATACTTACAATGTCTTATATTTAAATATGTTAGTTTTGTTTTAGAGAAAAATATATATTCTTTATGTTTACTTATAAATCTTTGTATCCAGAGGGCAAATAATTTTCATCTACTCTCTTTTCATGAATAATTCAAGAGGCTGTTTTATCCGCAAACCTGAATCCCATCTTAGTAAATATTCAGACAAAACAGAAAAGAAAAATCTTAAGCTGAAAATTGCCTCATATAACAGAGGAAGTAAATGGAATCAGTGAAAAAAAACAGAAAATAATTAATTTTCAATAAAACAGAACTGACAAATGTAGACTGACGTTTAATGTTTTTTTCAATTAACAAAGTTTAGGATTGTATTTAAAAGATGAACTTATTCAGTAAACTATGGCTACTAATATACGGGATGATTGTAAATTTACTCCCTTACTTTTTAGTTTAAAAATCTTTCTGAATCTTTATTTTTTTAAAAAATGGCCCTTTCTACATTCTTTTGTTTTCTCTCTACCTCTCCTTAAAACACCAATATACAGGGTGATTGTAAAGTAACTCCCTCGCCTATTTTAAAAATCTTTATTTCTGAATCATTATTTTTACAAATGATGAAAATGAGAAAACACACATGACATGGATTTTTGTTTAAATTTACCAACATTCACCTCCATCCTCTCAATCTTTCAGGAATCACATCAACTGATTTTCCCGGGAACTCTTGTGAAATGGCAGGAATAAATTCTCGTTTTCATCCTTCAAGTTCTTCCAAAAGTCGTTAGTTTCGTAGATTAGACTTGCTCCTTCAACCAACCCAAAGGGAAAAATCGCAGGGTGTTTAATTAGGGATTCCGGTTTTCTATCCATGAATCTCCCAGGAAAATCGTGATTGAGCCATTCACGAACAACAATAGCAAATCTAATTGCTATATATCAAGGAACATATATTGAATAATTGAAAAAATGAAACTGCATATGAAAAATTATCAATAGTTTAAAATAGAGAGTTATTCTTCAATCCTATTGTATAATAACGAACAAGGTTATCACACAAAACATGGTAAAATAGATGAAATAAAAGGAAATAAATAATTTCATTTTTTTATAATAGGGCAGATTAAGTTTTTGAGACTTGATACGGCAAACAGAAAAACTTTGAATTTAAACATTCAGAAGCAAGCTTTAAAAAATAATGTTGAGTCATACCCTTCCACCTGCCCAGCAGAGGGTTTGAGTAAATGCATTTGTTTGGTAG
The DNA here is from genome assembly GCA_023376005.1 of Doryteuthis pealeii. NCBI lineage: Eukaryota > Metazoa > Mollusca > Cephalopoda > Myopsida > Loliginidae > Doryteuthis > Doryteuthis pealeii. The sequence goes on along the minus strand of CM042161.1, from coordinate 86,752,239 downwards.
ATACGAGACACGCACAATCAACAACCTCATATATATATATATATATATATATATATATATATATATATATGTGTGTGTGTGTGTGTGCGTGTGTGTGTGTGTATGTGTGTGTGTATACACAGAAACATATAGATTTCATATGTACTATACAAAGTTGTTTACACATATTATATTCATATCTATATCTCTTTTTCTCTCTCCCTCTCTCACTACACGCACACAGCCACAGCCACACACACACACACACACACAACACACACACACACACACATATATATATATATATATATATATATATATATATATATATAATTTAAGCTAGCTTGGACATAAAGTCAATAGTGCAAATGACCAAGTTTTGGTCTGAATATCGCATAGGTTAAAAACTATCACTACGCAGGCACATCTAATCCCATTTCCACGCCACCTATTGCTCTATCAAGGACATTGAGCACTGTGTACTTATAATTATAGCACCCATATAATCAATGATATATATATATATATATATATATATATATATATATATATATATAGGTATATATATGGTTGTAGAATATCTTTTTTCCCTACCACGGTTTCGGTGTTCAAAGTTGACCTTCTTCAGAAAAACAAAAAAATATAGATAGCTACATTTTATATATACTTGTCTGGTTTGCAATTATCTGTATTACTCTTTCTGTCTTTTAATTAGTTTGTATGAATTTCAGTTTCTATGTTTAGATGTTTTTCACTTGTTTGTAGCCTTTAAATAATGGTTACAGACAGATCCATCTGCGACATGAGGCAGTTGAAATAATTTTGAGGGAGAGATGAACACTGTGGTACCATCTTGAGAGGTTTGCTAAATTTATCAAGCCAACACAATATTGTCAGCTTGTCGAGACGTCTTATATAGACTAGGGAATTTCATCTCGCATTCGTTTGGAAGATTCATGCATGAAATAAAGTCTTCCCTGGAAACGATATGGTTGGCGCAACAGAAATAAATCTTTGCCTGAATGAAAATAAACTACAAAGCAATCATTTCAGTTGCTAAATCCTGTTGTCTCTGAGGATCCAATATTGTAACCGGTGCGTTGATATGTAAAATGCATGTAGCTGACATTATTTCAAAATGAAAAAGTGCCTTTAAAATAAAGATAAACATATGATTACCAGTAGAAATGACCATAGTATTAAGGAAAAATCGCTTACTGCAAATCATTTATATTCTATGAGTTTCTAATAAGTAGATGACCCCCTTGTCATATGACCAAACTTTTTGATGTAATTTTTATATTTAAACAAATGTCTTTTTATGTTAATACGCATCCGAATGTGACTGACTGTTTATTTACGGCATTTCGTCCCTTTTAGAGCCATTTAATGCCAAATCAAATCAATTTTGATAAACAAAGGACACAAGTTGCTTACAGTACCTGCTGTTGTTTAAGTTTACACCCATTTAATTATTAAAAAGGCTCATTGGTGCTTAACTTAGATTATCTAGCTGTAACCGGTTGTTTCTGTGAGACTTGCCCGTAATAGACGCAAAGTATCGAAGTTTCTCAATATTCAACCCCCTTCTACGATATTTCGATATAACACAAAGTTTAATTGTATATAATTCCGTTGGTAATTTCATTTTGGGTCGTCTCAGGTGTCAGACACATGACTTGTACGATCCTCTCACAGCCATTTTCATATATATTAATCGATCTTTTGTATATATGTATAATCATTTTGATCCACCCTGTCGGCGGGGCCTAGAATATGCCGGCTGCCTTCTCTACAGAGGGATAAGTTAACCTTCCTCTAAAACATAGATATCCTGATAACAATTCTTATGAAAGAGAGGGTGGAGTTTATTGCTCAGTGCCTGATACACGCTTCAATTAGAATGACAACTGAATCAAACATTTTTAAACCACCCCGTGGGAGTTTCACTTTCTGCATGGGAACCCACAATAAAATGACCTTTTGTCATATTTCAGCTTGGTAGGAAGATAAATATATATCTAACATAAGCTCTCTCTTTAATGAAAAATGAGTTCCAGAGAAGGACAAATCTGTATTCAAACGAGCTGTATAACCTCTAGAAGTGGTTGGACGTCAACTTTACCTTCCTTACGGCAGCTCATTTTTGCAAGGACGGCATCTGGAGTTGCAATGCTTAAGGTGCTCGAAAGCAGGCTTCACCCTTTAAGTGGCATTTCCAATAATATAACTGGTGCCAAAGTGGCTTGGCCTCTGTCCACCCCCTTTAGATAAGATCATTTGTGTAGGTTGGTGAGACTTAGTGCTTGTCTTACATTTATCTGTGCCCTGGAGAGTATAGGAATTTCGAGGAAAATCTTCACGTTCTTCCGATACTGTCAGACAACAAGGAACAACATTTAGTTGAATCCTGTTTACGGAACGAATATAGGGATCCTGTGGGAATCGAAAATGGCAGCAGCTTGCTCACCATGATTCTACGTCAATCACTGTCGTTTTTTTATTTTTTAATGTTTATTTTATAACATTTTCTAAGTTTTTTTTTCTTGCACAGGGACACAACATTGATGCATAGAGGAAAATAAAACAAAATTATATTTGGTAAACTTCCTTGTTGCCTGTCGAATTTTAAAAAATGTATTTGGTAAATTAATATCTGTTTATATAAGTGAGTGATAGGGGACAAGTGTCCATACTGCAGCATTATAATGCAACTCCCATCTAACTTAATCTCTCGGTACTTTTTAGAGTCCAATTAGTGCAGTTGTACAGTAACACTGATACAACTACTAATCGGTAGATTTGTCGCTTTAACTTATCATTGATATCAGATTTCTGTTATTATCATTCGGGCTTTTCACACTCGCCTTAGCTGAGTGATAGCAAATCTTTTCAGGTCGCCAGGAGTCTTCTGAGTATTTTAACCAATCTTAACAGTGCTGTAGTTTGGACGATCTCGATTCTTCCTCTGATTTCCAATTCACCCAAATCTTTTTACAGAATTTTGGAACCTTTCCAAGGGCACCAATTACAATTGGTACAGCCTTCACCTTCATGTTCCACAATTTTCACAATTCCCTGGACCTTGCCAGAGAACTGAGAAAATTGTGGCACATGAACTGTATCTTCTTCTAATCCTTGTAAGTCTTATCTTCGGATTGGTTGAGTTATCTGGTCGGGGTGGGATCTCTTCATATGAGTCATCTCGGGAGGACTGCGGGTGTTGAATCACACCTTTATCCATATTTGCTTTTAATCATAATCAGGAACATGAAGATATAGTTTTGTTTGATATACATCTTTATTCATTTACCCCTGAACCAATATTCTAACTCACGTGGCGAATACTTATTTCTACTGTGCAAGTCATTTCGCATCTGGCCCCGAATAGCTGTTTAACTCATCCCACAAATTTCCCACTGTTGCTCAGTTACATGTCATTCAAAGCCAATGAGAATATCCCATGAAGGTCAGTTAGGGGTGATATGCTGTCAATAAAAACCCTGATTTTCTATAGGTTCTCCAAAATTAAACGTTGAGATTGTACATTCAAATTCTTTTACATTATATCACAAAATGAATAGGCTAACACATTGATTATGTAAGAATTTGATTCAGTTATATTTTTAGAATAATTCCATCCTAACTATATATATATATATAATATATATATATATATATATAATATATATTAAATGTCTTATTCTCCAGGCTTTGTAAATCGAAAATCGTAAAGGTTTACCTCAAAACAAAAATAACGCGAGAAAGTTTTCACAACGGACGGAAGGAAAAAAAAGAGAGAAAAAAACCCTGAAAAAACCGAAACTGTATTGATTTTGTTTTCAATCCAGCAACGGTGTTTCTTTAATTAGAAACCTCGAGTTGTCTACAGAAAGCGTTGCGTATTGTTATTAACTTGGGTGGGTGAACAGACACAAAAAAATTATACAAATAAAGAAATCACAAGCAAACAGTTTTTGTGAATCTAATGTTACCCAGAAGAGTTAAGATCTCAGTTTCAATGTTTCATTTTGCTAACGGAATCTTGCTACAATTGAGTCGTACAGAACTTTTTTAATGAAAATTCTAGAAGATCAGATAAACATTTCGAATTAATTTATCATTATCGTTTTGTTATATTTAATCCTTTTATTTTTAACTTTTTTGCAGCTGCTCGTGCCGTCTCTAACAAACAGACACACACACACACACACACTCACACACACACACACACATACACATATATATATATATATATATATATATATAGGTTTATGTAGGTTTATCTGACTCATTAGATTTATCTTATATATATATATATATATATATATATATATATATATATATATATATATAGAGAGAGAGAGAGAGAGAGTTTTATAATATGCTTGGAGCATTGTGTATATATTGGTTTTGGAGGTTGATTTTGAAGGCCATCACAATGCAGGTGTAAAGAATAAGGGAACAATGGTGTTGTGTGTTAATCTGTATTTTATTCTTGAATTTTCGAGATAAAATCTCTTTTTCAGAAGATCACTGGAACTGAAGTCGTCTTGTTATGGTATTTCTAGTTAAAAAAGAAATTAAAAAATGTCATAACAAGACGACTTCTTCTGAAAAAGATTTTATTACGAAAATTCGAGAATAAAATACAGGTTAACATACAACACCATTGTTACCTTATTCTTTACACCTGCATTGTGATGGCCTTCAAAATATACCTCCAAACCAATATATATATATATATATATATATATATATATATATATATATAGAGAGAGAGAGAGAGAGAGAGAGAGAGAGAGAAAGAGAGAGACAGACAGACAGAGACACAGAGACAGAGACAGAGACAGAGACAGAGAGAGACATACAGACAGACAGACAGATAGAGACAGATACAAAGAGAGAGGAGGGAGAGAGAGAGGGGAAGGCGTTAAAATATACGTAAACCTTTTTCACGACTAGTCGGTGTGACTGAAAATACGCTGAATCTATCCCCTGTAGACGAGTAAGACCCCCTCTAACAAAATGGGTCTGTCCTCAGTATGACAATAAGCTGCGTTTGATAACGAGGTTCCAGTTCTGGAGTTTTGAGAAATGTTGAGCCCCCTTGCATTGCAATTACACCCTACTCTTACTCAGAGTCAAAGTACCTGTTTGGATGTGTCAAATAAATCAGTTTAAAAATTATTCGTAACTTTTGAGAATAACTCAAAGGAAAATGTAAATATGAAGATAGAATGAACAGGATTCCATGACCTCTAGGCATAAAATAACCATTAAGGAGTTGACAAGCCGTAAAGAATCAGTTATCTTATTGATAAATCACCGTAAAATGTTATGATAATCACTAAGAATGATACCAGAACAAAACAAATAGATTTTTTTAAATTAGAGTTTTGGGGGCAACACAATGTTTTACTGTATTTATATAAAACCTTTCCACTTGTCACTAGCACTGTCATGTTTCGAGTTCAGACTGCAATCTCTGTTTAAGGAGACGCTGCGTTTATATTGCTGTGCCTCGTTTCTGTTTCCTTGGTCAGAACAATCAGCAAGAGTAACTAATCATATAAATTGACTAGTCCCCTCTCGCGAACCTTTTTTGTTCAAGTCCGGTTTCACAGTAGGCAAGCCATTTTTCGCTGCAACAAAGAAAAGCATCACCTATTCTTTTTTGGTCATTCTGGCAACACCTCACCTAAATCTTGAACCTAGACGAGAAACAAGTCCTTGTCTGCTTCGCTCCACGAAGTAAGTATCTTCTCTCCCTACACTAATAAAAAGAAACTGAATATTTTCAGTGCTGCTTTTGTTTTCTTTATTTGTTTTCTCTAATTATCGTCTACAATGCTTGACTGGTTCGTTTGTAACGGAATATTTCTAATCAAAATGGACTTCGTCGTCATTAATTTTCTGTTAATTCCACGTCTGAATTGCGCATAATTTCTCGCAGCACCTGCTCAATGCAAACTAACTGATATAATTTATGTTTATGTGTAACAAGGTGGACACCAACTAGATAAATGAGTCTACTATTTGTCTTAAAAAACTTCATGGAAAAAACATACCTGCAAAGAGAACGTAATATAAAATTAGACACTACTTCCGGCACGAGAAAATCGCTTGGAATTCGACTATAGTCGGAATAAGAAATTCATTTATAATGAAGCGTTGTAAAGATTTATGAATAATTTGTGTATTTGATCCAACCATAAGTTATAGACATAATAACATTAACGAAACTCTTTCAGAAAATTACTATAATTATCTTTTTGTTGTGACTGAATTAATTAACAACATTGAACATCCAGAAAAGGTGTATTACTTTCTGTATAGGAATTTAAATAATTTAGTCAACGCGCACAGTAGGACTAATGACTTGACTACGAATAATACTACGTAAACTTGACTACGAATAATCTCGCGCATTCGTATTTTTATATGCGTTCCGTTAGACTATTTCAACTCTCTTGTAGTGAAAATATCTTCCCTTACAACACTTTTTAGATCAAACATTGATTGATTAGTCTTAACGTGACTGAGGATTATTTATATCTAATGGTTGGGAATTCGGTACATTTTTATGTTTATATCTACATATTTTCTGTAATTTTTCTTATGTTTCTAATCAATATTATTATCTAATAATTTGCAAACTGATTTATTTGGCCCATAAATGTAACCCTAAAATGTAATCTCACTCCGATTAGAGTGAACTTTGGAGTAATGGCAATGAAAAGCTACTCCATACACCCCAGACATTGAGTACTAAGCAGAGAGATTTTAGCTCTCTGCTTGGTATTTAGTCAACGTAATCTCAGCCCCACCAACTGGGTGTAGTTTCGTAATAGTTTTTTTGTACATGGTTATATTACAAATACTTTGCAAACTAAACTATTTGATCTTTGGAAAAAACATGTACTTCCTCACCTGGGCAGAGTGGAATTGTTATTAATGGCATTGAAAGGGTACTCCACACAACTCAGCACTCCAGAACTGGAGACTCACCACTAGATACACCTTAGTGTAATACCCTCTACACCTTCTTGTGCTTGTTTTAACAATTTTGCAAGGGATATTGTTCGGGTATTCTAAGCCCCTAAAGAAAGGTTTCAGTGTAGTCCTTATTTTTTATGTATGGTCTATATTTTTCTTTTTGTTCATCAGCTTTTTGTGAGAAAATAACTCTGGCTATGAAGGATTATAAGTAAAAGCACCTGATATATTTTTAAAAAAGAACTTCTTTCTTACTATCAATTGTATAGATAAATGCTTAAAAAGTTCGTGGAAAATACAGGGTATCGGGTTTTCCTGCTATGGGATTTTTAAAAAAGACGAAAACTCCATATATTTAAGGTATTGATCTATCTAAAAAATATAAATTTAAAAAAAAATTGTAGCTTTTCCTGAATCAACCTGGAACATTAAATTAGACCGATGAAGTCTGGTCGAAATTAATAGATCGTAAAAGATAAAATCTAAGTTGAATGAACCTGCCATTTGGGAAAAACAGTTGCTCCTAAGAGCATTTAAAATTACTGATCGTTTAACTACTTATGGCGTTCGATCGATATCAACTCATCTCACTCTGGTCAAGGGGGCTTAAAATCCCACAGAGGCGAGTCACGTAAACTTACGTGCATATAATTTTCTCTGCAAAAACATTAAAACTTCTTGATCGTGCACAAACCAATACCGACACTCGAAAAACTGACAGATATAATTTAATATTACAGTTGGACTACACTAAGTAATTCTGAGGATAGGAATTGATTCCAACCGTAAATAAAATCCCATAATCATAATCATAATCATCATCATGATCATCATCATTATCATCTTAAAGGCGTGCCAACAACACGAATTCTTTTGACTCTCTCTCATCATCCGTCCCTAATGTTGTGCAGTCTATTTAGCTTTTGCATTCACTACAGATAATGAGCTAATAACGCATACTTTTACTACATGCACTGAATTAAATCCCGGACGAAGCTGTATAGCGCATAGCGTTTAAGAAAGATATGCATCCAAATATCCTCTCTCTAGCTGTGGCCCTATAGTAGGATTGAATAGGATCTTTAACTTTGGTTACGCAAGAAGGAAACAGAATCCAAACCTGTCAAACTCCGCTTCAGAAACTGACCATGTGTCACATCTTACTCGTGTGGAGGAATTTGTATATCTATTGTGAGACCTCTTCCACCTTCCTTTATATTATTATTATTATTATTATTATTATTAGTAGTAGTAGTAGTAGTAGTAGTAAATTTTTACTCATGTAGGGAAAATCTGCAAGTTATCTCTTTCACCTGTTGCATGTGCGCAAAGAAAAAAATATCAACAGTTTCTTGAATTAGTTTAATTAATAATAACCCCTACACATATCTATTATTCATCAAACAATTCACCTGATCTTTCTGTGAAATTATGCCAACATACCGGAAGTCTTTTAAAATTTCGTTTGTATGAAACAACCCTGCGTTTAACTTAAAATATCTTTAAAGATCGACACAAATGATAATTTGTTGTCGCTAGTTTGGTTAAATATTAAATATATCATGAGAGAGGATTTAACGTGATAGTATGATTTTTTTTTCGACAAAGCAAAATAAGCAGGAAGGTTTTTCAATCAGTAATCTCTAATAATAATTGCATATATCAGTCTGCCAACGTGTCATATTTTTTCAAATTTACTCCTTGAAGTCGCAGTACAACATTTTCGAATCAGACTGACTTTGTGAGCAAATTGAAAACATCCCTTGCCGAATTTGAATCTGCAATGCTGAAATATTGGATTCCAATTGTTAATTAGTGTGTTTTTTCGATTTTAGCGACAATTTTTTGTACGATGACAATTTTAAAATCTATATATGTACTCAATGCATGAATTATTGAATCGAAAGATCAATCAAGAGTCCTTCGCAAGAGCTAGCTTATTTGTCACCAGATAGTACAGCTTTTAAGCTAGTATCATTCTTATTATATAAATTGTCTTTTTTTAAATTCCAGCACTTAAACATCCTTTAGACGTGTGGTGTAATGGTTAGAGTCGTTGGATATGGACTCGTCAACCCGTTCAAGTCCTGAACGAGGCTATTTGCATTTCACATAGGGCTAATACCCTCGGTATGCATCCAAATTATGCCTCTCCTGCTATGGGTTAATAGTATCCCAAACTGGGCTCTTTAACCATCGCTAGGTAACCAGTCTATTGAAAGGAAAACACTGAATTCAAACCCGTTAAACTCCGCGTAAGAAATTGACCTTGTGTCACATCTTACTCATGCGAAAAGGATAATAAATATATATAAATATATTCTAGCACCTTTAGTTTAGCTAATTTTTTATCGTAATTTATAAATAATACGTTTAAAAAATGTTGCCGAGTGAGACATATAGAACAGAGTAAACCCATCAATTGAAAATTTAATATTAGCGTTTCTGACAACCAGTTGGTAGAGCAGCTGGTGAGTTGAACCTGATTTCTTTGTCGTTTGCTATTTGGGATTGCATCGAGAGATTATCTATTTATTATTTCTATTATTATTTGTTGACGTAAATTGACAGCATAAATAAGCGGGGAAGAAAAGCAACTAAAAACCGAGAGAAAAACATTGCAGTTACTACTACTACTACTACTACTACTACTACTAATAATAATAATAATAATAATACAACTTCATATTTTCTTTTTTTTCCTGTGATGCATGAATAAGTTTAATTGCTTGCAAAATGGACAAGGTTTTCTTTTTTATCTTAACAGCCTTTACCATATTCCAAATACATTTCGCCTGTCTTTTATTTTACACATTTTCTATTTCTCTTTTGTTTATTTATATTCCATTATGTCTCTTGATTGGTACGTAGCCCATTTCCTGCCTTACGTTCAACTGGCCTCCTCCTCCTCCTTCTTCTTCTTCTTCTTCTTCTTCTTCTTCTACCATGTTTATACTATCATTATCTATAGACGATTCCTTTCCTAAATCTCTTAACGATTATGCAGATTGAGCTCTGATGCGTCTGGCAGACATGTACGTAATAGGTCGTCGGCGTCCTACTTTTCCAACCTGATTTGATAATCATCCAGTCGACATCTGCGTGGCAGATTACAGAAAGCAATGAATCCTACTGAAATGATTTCGTGAACACGATATAAAAGTTGTCAGCCAAAAGTAGACGAATATCACGCCTTGGCTCGTTAGGCCATCACTGGTCCCGTAAATTTGTTGGGTAATGGGGTCACGACTCATATACCGTCTTGTCATGCACGTGGTGTAAGGGTTAGAATCGAAGGAAATGGAATCATCGACCCGTGTTCAAATCCTGGATGAGGCTGTTTACATTTCACATAGCGCTAGTACCCTTGTGAAAGGTATGCAGCCAACTACTCTCCATCCAGCTATGGATAAATAGTAGGACAGACTGGTTTCTTTAACCTTGGCTTGGTAACCAGTCTAGGAGAGGGAACACTCTGAAGTCTAACCTGTTGAACATCGTTTAATAAATTGACCTTGTGTTACATCCTGCTTGTGCGGAGAGGTTGGTAAATATGTATACGTTTTTTGGGCAGGAATAGTCTGAAGAGGCTCGTCCCTCTCCAAGTTTACAATTGGTTCGAATTCAGATTTTTCTTGCTCCCGGATGAGATACCAAGATTAAAGAGTTCAGTATATCCTCCAACTTACCCATACCTGGAGGAACAATAGTTGGATTCATATCTTTCAAAATGGCATTAACGTGATGTAAAATGCAAACAGGTTCGGTCAGGAATTGAACTCGCTTTGCCAAATCTACTTCCTACGAAGATTACCATTATACCACAATCGCTTCTGTTACGTCACAAGTATGCACTGCCTCACACATCCAGCCGCTTGCCTCAGGCAACAGACCCCTAAAAATCCTAATGTACCCATCCCATTTATAACCTCTCCTATTTATGGCACTGGTCTTCTAAGTTAGCCTTTCTGTATATAAGGATTTCTGTGAGAAATTGTTTGCGGTCATGTCATTCTGAAAGCACCGGTTCCAGCTAGTTCATCGTAGTTAAGCAGCAATGAGTCTGTTCAATACTTGGACGGGTGGCCATGTAAACAACAGGTACTGTTAGAAACCTGGTAGAAACATGATTCGATTCAGCATTAAATGATACTAAAAGGGATGATAATATAAAACAACCGACCAATAATAATAATGATAAAAATAATGATAAAAATAATTCACCGAAATTAAGCAGAAATTAAACTGTTTTGTATTTTAGATGGATGGCCATATAAGAAACAGCAGTTACTGTAAGATTCCTGATAAAATGACTTGATTCAACATATTACGCTTATAACCTTGCGAAAGGCAGGAATCTATCAGTCTCACCAGTCATGGGGAAATACTAGGTTTCATTGGCTATGATCAATCTAGGAGAACGAAAACAAAATTCAAACAATTTTTACCACATTTAAATAAAATGACCTTGTGACCTATCCTGCCCGTCATGGACGGGTTGGGTAAATACATATTTGAGAATATGTTCTTTGTTTTTAACGTGGGGATAAAATGGAGTGCTGGTTTCACTCTTTATGTTTCCTTACTAGTATAAAAAACTATGACGAGGAGCTGAGAAGATCTTGGGCCGACGAATAAGGCCATAATCTACAGGTATAAAAAGACACATTCAGTATGAAGTAGGAGAAGGAAAATGCTGAATTCAAACCAAATTTACTCATCAAAAATGACCTTGTGTCTCATACTCCGAAGGATTTGGCTACATACGTAATACATTTCACATCACCGTCAACCATCAGTATTATTTAACTTGATTAATCTATATATATAAAAAGGGCAGTTGATGTGTATGTATGTATGTATGTATGTCGGGACTTGTGATGGATCTTTAGATGATATTTACCTGCGCATCCAGAAGGCATATGTGGCCTATGGAAGGCTCGAAAAATAGTTATAGTCTAATACCAGTATTACTCATAAAACAAAATTGACGGTTTATAGGTCCTGCGTGTTGAGTGTTCTATTGTACCCCTCGGAAACATGGACTTTGTTTCGAAGACATTTGAAAATTCTTGAACACTTTCATCAGAAATGTTTTAAATGCATTCTAAATATCTAATTCCAACACAACTAACACAGAAGTCATTATCAGAGCAGGATGCACAATCATTGAAACTCTTGTCATAACCGCCCAAATGCGTTGGGCAGGTCATGTTCTGCGTATGAGTGATGCTAGAATGCCAAAGCAACTCCTTTACGGTTAGTTGCATGATGGCAGCATAAGCATTGGAAGAGGTATAAGGATTGCTTAAAAACAACCTTGTAAAAATAAAAATAAATCCTGACAACTGGGAAAAGCTTGCATTGAAGAGAACTGACTGGAGAATTCATGTGGATGATGGCTGTACCAGTTTTGAGAGTGAAAGAATTGAATATGAAAGCCTCCAGTGTCAACTTCGAAAGGGATACACCCGTCATATTGGAGAGAACATGGAGGTTTGGAAATGTTAGACATATGGTCGAATTCTGCTTTCTAATGCTGGATATGTCAATCATAGTAAATCTCATCAAGGACAATCCATGCAAATTTCAGGAACAAACAATGTGCTTTGTGCAAGCTGTAACAAAGTCTGTAAGTCAGCTACTGGTGCATAAGCATCACATTTTACCATCTAATTCAACGGGAAGGAGGTCCATCCTATTTCATATTTGCATCAAAAGTTGTGGATCAGCAGCGGGTTTGATGAGTCATCTGAGGGCTCATGAAAGGAAAGGTTATGCTGGTGGGATTATAGGATTGTGAGGGACGGCAATGATCAGTAATGATTATGCTATTTCTATGTCGGAATAACACTACGAAAATAAAGCAGAAATAAATATATATACACGTTGAATATCTCCGGTTCTTGATTTTTGTGCCAAAAATATGAAGATTTGATTTATATTCGAATATATCTAGAAATGAAAATATACGTAGAAATAATATTGAAATTCTATTTCAAAATGTCCAGCAAACCTCAAAAGTAAACAAATCATTACACCAGGGTTTCTCCCTTCTACTTAGACGATGCTAGATAGCTGCTTCTAGTATAATGGAATATCTTTATAGTCTGACTGTAAAGACTCTACGATTTCAAAATGGTACTTCTAATTGGGTCAACTTTGTCAGGGATTTTGAAAAAAAAAAAAATCAACTTCATGTGTGTTGTGAATATTCACTTTTGCTGTAAAAAAAAAAAAGAAAAAAGCTTCGATTGATTTCAAGAAATCATTATTAAAGAATTAAAGAAATCGAACAATACAACTCGCTTTAAACTCGCTCACTTAGACCGACGATAGAATTGTCTGTCAAGCTATTCATTCGTTTACAATCATTGAATCTATAGGAGTCGCAGAACATTTGAGAGCTCGGTAAGAAGTAAAGGAATAATAATGACTTTTATTTCAGTAGCGATTGCATTTTTACTTGATTTTCCTACATATTACCTTTTTATTATCACATAAATCTTTATTCATCCATCGATTTGCATCCTCAAAAAGTGGGGCAATTTGTATATTTTGTGAGAAGTTACATTTTGGAAGAAGAGAAGAAAAGCCACTCAAAAAGCAATAACAAACTTTAGATTAAAACTTCAAAGTTCAGAAGATGTGGTCGTAAGCGAGCTCGAACTACAGTTGCACAATTTTGTTCACTTTCGAACTCCCTTATCCTCTAGATATGGGTTAAATAGTACCAATACTGTTCTTCTATGAGGATGGTTTTGGCATTAAATAACCCATGAAGGTTGATATACCATTAAAGAAAGAAACCAAACCATCAGAAAATGTGGACCTTTCCATCATCTTTATGATGGACGGTATGGAAACTCACGTAGACGGCTAGCCTCAATAATTAAACCATTAATAAACTTAGGAAACCAACTGTAAATTCGCGTTTTGTTTACATTTTTCGTTATTGGGATCAGATCATAAGATAACCTTTTTGAGAGATCTGCGAAGTTACACTAGCTTACAAACTATTACATCACAACGTAGTGCAAATCGCTACAACACTTATCGTCTGTTTCGTAGATACAGTACTTATAAATTTCATACTGGTAACAGGCTTAATGTTGGAACACAGATAAAATAGATGAAATAATTATGGAGCTCATCAACTTGAGAAATCAGTGTGACATCATCTTTATTCTGTTTTTTTTTTTATTTAGTCTCTATGTTTTTTGAAAATCGGTTGGTCGGCTGTTTTCTTTAACGTAATATCAACCCTTTTCAGGCCATTTAATGCCGAATAAGCCCATCTTGATATCATGTTGCGTACACTACCTGTTGTTGCTTAAATACTCACCTATCTACGCATCAAACATGTTCATTGCTGTGGGAACCGGTAGTTTCAACGTGACTTGATCGTAAGCCTGTGTTTGAAGGCGTAAAGTAGTTTGCTACGTGACCACAGAGAAAATAAGAATCGAAACCAAAATATCATTTACTTAAAAGCTTGCTACTCCACAATTAAAATCTACATATTGAGATTTAGGTAAGTTTCAGTTAGACAGCTTATTTTTTTAATTTAAAAATAAGTGGCATTTACATTTAGATTCAACTTTTTTTTTTCGTAGCAATACTTAGAATACATTTAGAATTAAATGTGCAGTCAGAATCATATATACAGATATCAACATTTAAAAAGAACATTCTGTTCCTCTTTTTTTCATTTTTAATTTCAATCTTCATTTTCTAATAAAACCATTGCTTATTCATTTGTCCAAAATAACGTTGGTCGGTTTTTTTCTTTCAATTCTTTTTCTTACGTTCGTTTCTTTAGTCTTTCGTTTTCTTTTAATCAATCAATACCTTATTTTCTTTTTTATTCATCTTTTCTTCTTTTCTTTCTATAATTCTTCTTTCTTTCTTTTATCGTTCAACTCCTCTTTGTCTATTTTTACTCTTTCATTACTTTTCTTTGATTTGTCTTTCCTTTTCTTTCTTTCATTCATTCTGTTTATTTATTCGTTTCTTTCTTTCTTTCAACGTTTCTTTGTTTGCTTTTTTTAATATATTATTTCTTTGATTCTTTCTTTTTTTAATATTTTATCTGTAAAATGTTTCTGGTTGTTCCTTTCTGTATTTTCATTTTATATCTCTCTCTCTCTCTCTCTCTCTCTCTCTCTCTCTCTCTCTCTCTCTCTCTCTCTCTCTCTCTCTCTCTCTCTCTCTCTCTCTCTTTTTGCACTTGATGCATTTCCTTCAAGTCGCGTTTCCATTGTTCTTTCGCACTTTCTTTTCCTTTCTTTGATTTTTCTTTCAACCCCCTCCCTGTTTCTTCTTTCTTTCTTTTTCATTCTTCTTTCTTTCTTACTTTCCCTTTTTTTCTTTGATCTTCTTTCTTCGTATTCTTTTTCGGTCACATTACTCCATTCTCTTCCTTTTCTATTTCTTTTCTTTTCTTTCTTCCTCGCCTTTTGCTTTGTAGAATCTCTTTTGTTCTCATTTTCTCCATCTTCCCAACTCTATTGAATATCATAATCGATACGGAATCAAATTTCAATTAAATTACCAAAATCTTTTGCTAGCAGGTGCGCATATTAAAAATCGGCTGAAAATCGAAAAATCGTTTCGGCCTTATCATCTCTCGGGTTTTCAACAAGATCGGCAAATGGAAAATTACTTTCTCTTTCATCAAAACGAGGAAACCAATTACAACCAAGTACTCATCGGTCAATTTAATACATATCTAAAAATTGCAATGAGCTCGTTTGTCTAGGATTTAATTCATAGCCAAATTTTGATATATGATCACAAATTCCGTCACATTATACTTGGATTAAATATGCTAAATCCATTTTCATTTTACAAGACGTGTTCAAAAATTAATGAAAATAAACCTGCATTTATATAGAGGAAATGAATGAAATTAATATTCAACACGCTTTTTTTCATTGGTCGAAGTATCTTCGAAATCCTTCATTTGATATGTCGTGAAATTGTGAGGTCCTATTAAAAAAATCTATATATCAATACCCGTGTTCCTTAAAATTATGACAGTTAACATCTTGAAACACCATCTAATTAAAAATGATACCGTTAAAATCGTCAAAGATGAAATGCAAAATTGTAAATCCTGATTATCTGGAGTTAATTATCCGCCAAATTCTCATCTCTTATGTGTCGTCACCTCTGTTAAATAATGGGCCATTACATTTTTATTATAAAGAAAGAAAAGGACGAAAAGGGACATGCTACACAGAAAGATATAACAAGAAAGAAATAAAGAAAGAGAGTAGGGGAAAGATAGAGAGAGGGTAAATGTGCGGACACGATAACGCTACCCTGTTTCAATTAAACCTAATGAAAAGAGGAAAAGAAGGAAAGAAAGAAAATGTGTGGGAAAGAGTTAAATCAAGATTATTATATTTTTACATATTGAAGAATCAGCAATAGCTCTTAAGTAATCATATTCAACGTTGTAATAATCAAATTATCATACTGTGGTATATCCACGTGTCCTCGTAGACATAATATATTCTTCTTGTAATGTCGGTAGGGTTTAAAATACGCTGACTGTATTCCTGCAGAGAGGGATTGTAAGAGCCATTCAAAAAAGGTTGTTCTGAGTAAAACATTAAAGTACATTTGATGGTTAAGCTTCACATTTGGAAATCTCGGAAGTGTCCAGTAATACTTTATTGCCATTGCACCCGGTTTCACTCTGATCCGGAGTGGTATGCCTGTTACAATACTCTAATCACCATTCACTCACTTTATAATTCGAGTACTGATGAAGTTGCTAAAGCCTAAACGTTATAACATCGATTTCTCCATCATGAATAAATTAATCTTAGGGAATACTTTGTTTTTCTACTTTCTACGCACACACGCACGCACGCACACACACACACACATACACACACATACACACACATATATATATATATATATATATATATATATATATATATATATATATATATATATATATATATATATATATAATGTCACACTAGTAGCACGGATATCTCTCGCCAACCGTCCCTATCATTCATTGCTCTTGAGAGGTCCTCCGTTCAGCATCCATCATCCGCGCTTTCACTGCTTTATTTTGATGATGTAATATTGCAATGTAATGTAAACTAGAGATATATAATAAGAGGCCAATCGAAATATAAAGTAATCAGTTTTCAAGTAACTAAAGATGATATTCCGCAATCCATTACGATGTTTGTATTTCAACAAGATAATCGACACCGATTGATGTGACCTTCCATGCTGACACGCAACACATATCAAATCCCCCTAGCATTACTTCTGTTTGCTTTCACGAGACTTGGGCAAATAATTTAACCCTTAGTTCACCGAAACCCCCGTGCCTGTGGTTTCCGTATACGCCGTTAATTGATTATAACATTATATCAATTACGGCCAATGCATTGGTCCATACTCAGATGTAAGGACGGATCTGTGTTGGATCAATTGTTTCTAGGCAATACCGATGTAGAAATGGGGATTTTCAAACCAGAAGTATATGTACTTCTGGGCTAATGGTATAAGTACCAGCCTGCTGTAGTCAAATGGTAAAGTATGTGTACTTCTAGCCAATGGTATAAGTACAATAGCAAGAAGTCAAACATCGGCCATACTAAAATGATGATAGAATAATCAGAATACCATTCCAAGCAACGGAAAGGCGTTCTCTTATTTACCTAGGTAAGTAATTTGAAATTCTCATGAGAATAGAGATATTATGCAAAACATACTATTCAGTTTTACACATAAAAAAGGAAATCTCTGAATTCAAACGAGCTGCTCTCTCACACACACACACACACACACACACACACACACACACACATATATATATATATATATATATATATATATATATATATGAAGTTGAGTCAAATAGTAATATCATTTTGTTTCGGACAAGTATAATTACAGGAACATGTATCATACATCATGAAGCTGGCACTCTGTGGATCACATCCGTACTTCTCCACATAGTCACCGTTTTCCCAATAGCAATGTTCCACCTTCAAATGATAGCATGTGTCTCAGCCCCGTAAAATTCTATTGAATGTTCTTTGAGCCACGTCTCAACTACAGATTTCACTTCCTCGTCACTGGAATAAGGTTTGCCACGCCAACCTCTTTCATGGGACGGAAGAGGAGATAGTATGAGAACATTATACAATGAAAATTGATATTCTATTATTTGGTATTATCTATTGTCATACTCCACTGCTTTGAAAATTGTCATTAAAAAATATGAATATGCAGCAGTCGAAAAACCTACCTCATGTTTCACGTTGTCCATGGTGAAGTGGTTGATTAAATTCACTCTTCAATCTACTATCTTTAACGAGATCACTATGATAATGGCCGTGATAATTTCTTTTACGCCTTTTTAAATAGAATTTATTAGCAAATTATATTGTAACGGAATCAATAAAGCATTTGTCAATTAAGATTCCGCTAAATATAAAGTATTTCAGCAAAATATAGATTATGGAGAGGAGAGATTAGTTGGCTGAAACAGATGTTTCTTCGACTTCATCAGAGGATTATCCGATTTGGTATTTCGTTCACCAGTTAATCTGTTTAATAAAATCATACGTGTGGGGATATATCTATGTCAGGTTGCTCAATGTGCTATGGATATATTGTAACCCAGTACTAACTGTTTCATTGTCAGACCATCGGTGACTAAACCGGTAACCCTCACCCCAGATTATTCTGATGAGGAGGGTGTCTAGACACTCTGCAGAACAAAAAACAATACATGTAAAAGGACGGAGAACGCTCTTTGTTTAACAGCCATCTAGCATATTATTTCTAATGTTCAACCCCACCTCATCATGGAAGGGCCGTGTAAACTTGGTAGTGTCAGAGCTATGCCGTCGGGTACTAAGGTTTGGGTAAGATCACCCAAGGCGGAGAGGTCTAGCACCCAGGGGAATTAGGGTCACTAGCTGGCTCAAGGGGCTCTGGAGAAAATTCAAAGGGCGTCTTTATCATCATCAGGAATCAACGGCTTTTGGCGCCTGTGGAAATCTATGGCAAACAAGGGCATCTCTTTAGCCTGACCGGGATATGCATGTGGGGGTTTGGGGACCACTTGGGAATTCACCATTCCCTTGTTACTCCTTCCATGTATTTACTGCAGGGGATTTCGTCAGATGGAGCCGGTTCAACTGACCATGGGTGAATGCCGTCACAGAAACACAAAACAAAGGGGTATGTAGATTTGTAGAGTTTTGTCTATCCAGTCTTACTTCGTGTGACATAACACATATATGGAGGATAGATATAAGTATGGAGTTAATACAGGGTTAATCTAGAGACACGTTGAATGATACGGTATTATTAAAAATTATAAAATATTATTCACGTTAACATTCCATGCTGGAATAATTGACAGTTAGAAAATGTGGTAATGTTAGATATTAGTCGTACACTGATTTGTTGAGTCCATGTTAAACATTATTGGGAAATATTTAGTTATAAGAAGTGGAATGAATGTAACCAACCTGAAATATTTTGGATTGTGTGCACAGTGTTTCATACCTTGTCCATGACAGTATGTTCACCTCCTGGTCAAAACGACAATAACACTTTAAATCACTTACCTAAAAATAAAATGAAAAAAAACAATCAAAATTAGTATTCCCAAAATAAAAGTAAAAATCAAAATTATCATTCATGAAATAAATTAGTCAAAAAAGGACGTTTCCAATATTTAATATACAATTAGAATTTGCCAAAACAATATGTATAAACATATAACAGTATATATATATATATATATATATATATATATATATATATATATATATATATATATATATAATGTGTTTGTGTGTGTGTAATTTTTAGGAATATTTGAATATTGTAATATTCATTTAGTGCATTATTTTAGGATGTATGTAGAAAGTAATTATTTATAATTTAATCAAAAGTTATTGGCATAAAATAGTAAAACAAAAAGGAAATAAATATACATTGCATATTTTTCAATATGCCCGTTAAACCATATAAGACTGATTTATGTACGCCTTTATATATATATATATATATATATATATATATATATATACAACAAATTCATAAAGAAATCTGACGGAGAACAGAAAGACAATAGGTAAAATTAAATTGACATGTTCATTACAATAATAGCAAAATCAGAATATACTTTTTTTTTCGAACAAACCAAATTTACACGTGCCACATCTCACGAACATGTCAATTAAATATTCCGCATTGTCTTCCGAGTATTGCACACGCACACGCATAGACACACGCGCACACTCACAAAAACACACACATATATATAGAGTTGTTATGTCTCTCAGCTATCAAGCCCCCTATTGCGCGCATATGTGGGTGTTTTGACAAACATAAAAGGGTCAATAGCTGACCTTGATTTGAAATGCGATGAGAAAGTGAATTTGATTGGCAGACTTAATATTAATATTTTCTAACGATTTTAGGGGATCCTTGAAATGGGCATCGATAACGATTTTTATAAAATGCAAAGCCATTCCCGGTGGAGACCGGAATACTCAATTCCTAAATACCCACAAAATACTAAACGACAGTATTTTTCACCATAGTGTATTAGATGACAAACTCCGCCTCATGAGTAGCGAACTTACAGCACCACAATATATATATATATATATATATATATTATATATATAATATATATATATATATATATATATATTGTGCCGTATTTCAATGCAAAAGAGGAGGAATTAACACACGCATATAAGTTTAATGACTACATACGCACACACACACTTATATATATATATATATATATATATATATATATAGTTTGCAACGTTTATAAACAAAGTGTGCTCAATATCAGTGATAGAGCATATATATCTAAATTAGGGTAGCATTGACCAAAAGCCAATGGCGTCTGGTAAACTCAGTCTAACGCCTATGCGTTCATCAAACCAAACGTTTGGTGTGATAAACACATAGAGATTTACTTAGCGCCGTTGAATTTATGGAGGCGTTACCCTAATTTACACAACACACACACACACACACACACACAAACAGACAGACACACAAACACACGGCTGAAACAGACAGAGAGAACGATTAGATAGAGAGAGAGAGAGAGAGAGAGAGAGAGAAGAGAGAGAGAAAGAGAGAGAGAAAGTGAGAAAGTGAGAACACTTCACCTGGTGTCATGGTTTGTAAGCTAGATTAGCCGACAATTTTTTGTGGGTTCGATTCTCACGGGCAGTGTTAAGCTCAATTAATAACTATATATGTTGGCGACATTGGGAATTGGCTGTAGATCTCGGTTTGTGTTTTAGCATAACCTCGAATTTGAAGCCGTATCAAATGAACTAATTAACATATATATATATATATATATATATATAATATATATATATATATATATATATATATATATATATCAACCATGATCATGCTAATATCAAAGCGTGTTGTTATAAAGCTACATCAAGAAATATTATATTCAAGTGAAAATGAAAGAAAAATATGACATATTTGATTTGTTTCCATTAACATTTATTTATATGATTTCATTTATTTATTTCCATTTATTTCCATTTACTTTCCGACTGAAACGCGCGTGTCGGACGATCCCGTTATTCCTTATACGTGTGGGTTATGATAGGAAGACATGTTGGGTATCAAAATTTTTACTTACGATTGATACATTCACCAAATGAATTGCGTCGAGTATTGAAATTTTCCACTCCGTAGCTAAAATAATAGAATAAAATCAGCTATTTTCTAAATTGAATGACAAAATTTGCCTTAATAACCTGACCGAGACCAAGGGAGTCAAAGTTTAGGTACTGGACATGTATGCCGAAAAGGTCCCCTTAAGGAAAAATTGTGATATTGTAAAATGGACCTGATGCATCTAAAGTAGGGGCATTAGCAAAATGAGGTAAGCAAGCGAGTACCCGGTATTATTATTATTTTTGTAATTTATGCAATTTAGTTCTTTTAACAATAAACTCATTCTAATTAATTATTCTAGTCTGGATATATAGATAAATTATTTATATTATATCTACATCAAGATAATATATATCCTGTGTAAGTACCAGGTACTTTTGAAAATATCACAATTTTACCCCTTTTCGGTATACATATCCGGTACCTTAATTTTTGCTACCCCCACTTGCACTGACTCACGTTGCCAATACAAGCCGTGTGTTACCATCACTATAAACATCCAGTGGTATGAATGAACTGACTCTTTCATGAAAAATCTTTGCCACCCACCCCTTCTGCCTAGATTAACATTGCAATCCCCAAGCCGTGTGTTACCATCACTGTAAACTTCCAATGGTAAGCAGAAAACGTTTTCGTGAAAAATCTCCTCAGTTTTAGGTGAGAGCTTTTCTCTTTCTTTTCTTTTTCGTTTGATTTCTTCTTGTAAATTCTAATCTTAATCTACACTGATGATTTAATTATGTTAAATGAATTGGAACGTCAATGGTTTCTCCCTTCAAGGCAACTTCAAATTAATGATGCCTAAAGAACGTGACCAAATGCTATAACGTGGTTGTCAAAGTTGTCGGACATGGACTGCTTGTCACCCAGTAAATGGAAACGCACAAGATACACTTAATATTATTTGCTCTCGTATATTTCACAGTGAAATCAAAGACTTTAAAAAAGGAAATTTTCAGATTTGATCTTGTTAAACGACCAAACCGTAAATGCATAAATGACTGGATCATTATGTTTAACTCTTATATCGGACATCGTATGCAATCTAAGGAATATATTAGATTAAGTTTGGTCGGATGAGCATTATCCTCGGCAATCGCAAGTTTCCGAGTTCGATACCGGTCTTCACCAACCCAGTATCTCACAGTAATAAGATATCAAGTATCCCTATCTAATACAACATATTTTTACACAGTTGTATATTATTATTATTATTATTATTATTATTATTATTGTTATTATTATTATTATCAACAAAAGCATTCAATAATGCTTAAATATAATTTGCAACAAAAGTACACTACATATAAAATTTTCCGTCATATATATATATATATATATATATATATATATATATATATATATATATATAATATATATATTGAAGTAGTCAAACAATGTGTTTGAAATGGCGAAGGCCGAAAATTTGTGTGAGATTATGTGCTTAATTAAAGTCATACCTGATTTTGTTAATTAATTAATTATAATTAAATGAATTAGGCGTGCATATCGGTTTAAACAAATCGAGAAAGAGTCGATCTCTGTATGTACATTTCAGCCTATTAGGCCTCATCATATATATATATATATATATATATATATATATATATATATATATTCATATCCTGATGGAATAAAATTGAAACTCGTACTATGACAAACAAAATTTTGACATGGATCAATTATGCACAAGGGGAATGAGTTCTGACAATATATCTCATATTATTATGTTTACACGATAGATATAATATAGATAGATAGACATATATATAGATATAACCGTGCAAAATTAATAGATATATATATATATATAGGGTCACACTGATAAAGTTAGGAAAGATCTAAAGCCAAACATATGCAGAATTTGTGATATCACTTTAATCAATGCCGAATATTTGGAAACATTTATGAACATTTTTGTGTACCGAGTAATTTGAAATCCGTTGCTTAGCAGAAAGCTGTTATAAGATTTAAAACGAAATTGCACTGTGAGGGACAATCCTTATATGTGTAACCTTGTGGCCTGATGCATTTTGAAGAGAATGCCCAGGAGACGATATATTGCCGGCAGTACCGTTCTGTTAAGTGCCTGT
The DNA here is from genome assembly GCA_023376005.1 of Doryteuthis pealeii. NCBI lineage: Eukaryota > Metazoa > Mollusca > Cephalopoda > Myopsida > Loliginidae > Doryteuthis > Doryteuthis pealeii. The sequence continues at coordinate 86,728,435 of CM042161.1, read as the reverse complement.
GTGAGCCGTGATTTCGGGGAAACAAAATGCGCGTGTTTTGTTGAGATTTCATTGTGCTTGAGTTTGGAATGCGTGTCAAAGTTCAAAGAGAAAATGTTCGGATTTTTGCCTTTAACTTCCAATTTCATTTCATATAAACGTAGACACACAGATTCGTGCATCCAATCTTTTACTTTTAGGCTGGAATACAAGATTATATATCTTCCCTGGATTGCTTGTTCTAAAGTGGATGCAATTCCATTTGAACAAAACATTGTTTGCTTTACTTTTCCAATGATTTCTCCCTTATAAAAGATTTTTATATAAGATTTTAGCTGGAATATTTGGTTTATATACTAATTGAATTTCAGAATAAACATTTTGATTTTAATGAAGATGTTTTAAATCACGTGCATTTTGCAGTTCATATATCAATGGTATCGATCAAAAATGAGTACACGTGCACTATTTAAAAAAGAAATTCTTATAAACCAAAAGTATTATAATCTTTACAATCATATATATATATGTATATATATATATATACACACACACACACACACACACACACACACACGCATATATATATATATATATATATATATATATATATATATAATTTCATAAAGTCTTGCAGCTGTTTTGAAATTGAAATCTAAATAACTCAAGTTGTACAAATGATAGAATCCTTTAGTAAAAACATATAAAAGCTCAAGTCTTGTAGATTTATTTTTATCTGCGTTTTGATCATTGAATTTTAACAAGACTACTATCTTTCTTGTTCCATTTTAAATCTGTTGCAATTTATAGACTCTCTCTCTCTCTCTCTCTCTCTCTCTCTCTCTCTCTCTCTCTCTCTCTCTCTCTCTCCTCTCTCTCTCTCTCTCACACACCCACACTCTCTCTCTCTCTCTCTCTCTATATATATATATATATATATATATATATATATATATATTTAATAGCATAACTCTTTTATCTTATAGCTGCCAGTACTACTGTAAGGTTGCATTACCCGGCCTCTAATGACTTGATTAGAGGAAAAGCTGGGTGAAAAATAAACAAAGATGTTTTGTGCTGTTTGTAAACAAACCAAAGAAATAGCGCCAAAAGGCAGCTGCTGTAGGGTCACGTACCTCCTATCTATCAAAGCATCAAAGATGAGCAAGGCATGTTGGGCACTGCACGTGAAACAATGATGAACTTATAAGCGACGATCTTCTACGAATTCTTACACATGCGTATATCAGTGTTAGCTGACCTGCCGAAAATTACATTCAGCAGCTCTGTGCGGACACTGGAGGCCATCTAGAGGATTTGCCAAGAGTGAGGGGACATAGGGTCAGATGTCAAAAAGAGTCCAGGGAATACGTCATCGGCACGACTTTAAGTTGATGATGATAAAATTTCGCTGGTTTTCATTCATTTCCATAAATATGGATACCCGGACGATTATTTGTTTTTTAATAAAAAGTGCTTACTCTTCAAAAGTAATGATATCAGAATTGTTATTATATCTCGTGGAACATTACCCAACACTGTAACATTAAAGCTCTAAAAATAATATAGAATTGGGACAACACTGTATCCCATAATATATATATAATATATAATATATATATATATATATATATTATATATGTATATATATATGTGTGTGTGTGTGTGTGTGTGTGTGTGTGTGTATATATGTATATATATATATATATAATTTATTTGACATCTCATTGTTACTAAATAATTGTTTATTTAATCCAGTCTCATCAAATTATATTTTATTTGATCCATTGACCTCAAAGGATTCTTTATTTGATACGCAAATATCAAACAGTAATTAATTTGATCCAGTAGCGTAAGAAAATTACGTTTGATCCATTAACGACAAATACTTTTTACATCTGATCCAATAATGTCAAATATTTCTTACATTTAACGCCAGAGATATTTTGATTCCGTTAACGTCAGATAATTCTATAATTGAATGTAACTTCTACATCGTATGCCTGTCCTTAGATCTAGTTTGGGAATATACATTTTGCAGCCATGTTC
>CM042161.1:86718907-86721407 GCA_023376005.1 Doryteuthis pealeii | reverse complement strand
AAAATCAAATAGTCTAAACTAGATTTGAACCTTGATCACAGATTTTGTGTCCTGTCCTCCTTGCGATCGGGTACTTTACTTTGTATAGGTACCAATTTAAAAGAGCTCAGTAATAAAACATAAAGGAATAAAAGATAAAGGACACACGAGCAAAAGAACTAAAAACGCCTGCTTAATTTCATATTTATTTACTGGTTGTCTATGGTTACCTTTTGATTTTATTGCGAGCGTTTTCCTATTGGAAGCGTCATCTCTAGAATTGCGTCGAAGAAATGAGCAAGGGATCTCGTCAGCTCTTGTCATATTATGAGCTAACCAAGAGACAGATTTTAATCTTTCGTGTGTCCCTTCGCTGTATGAAGCTGCCAAAACGAGGCGTTTGTCTACCGTCCCAAGAGTCTAATGCTTTGGTGCATTCTATTTTAAGAGATTTCAGGTAGAAATAAAATGGGGAGGGAAACGGACTCATTGAACTCTAAGAAAAATGCAGACAAAGGAACCAAGAGGAAAGCTGAATGATTAATCGATGTAAATGTTATGTAAAACATGACAATGGTTGTGTGTGTGTGTGTGTGTGTGTGTGTGGGTGTGTGAGTGTGTGTGTGTGTGTGTGGTGTGTGTGTGTGTGTGTGTGTGTGTGAAAGAGAGAGAGAGAGAGAGAGAGAGAGAGAGAGAGAGAGAGAGAGAGGAGAGAAGGAGATGGAAAGAAAATGAAATTAAATACTCTACATGCTTATCTTAATGAACAAAGGCACTTACCGATTAAATTCAACAAAAGACACGCACACAAAGACACAAAAATACAAATACACACACACACACACACACACACACACACACACACACACACACACACACCACATATATATATATATATATATATTATATAATATATAATATATATATATATATATATTTACTAATCTTATCAGTAAAACCCTTGCGGTAAGTAAAAAAAAAAACAGGTAAATAATTTGAAAGTATAAATATGCTACAGATAACTTCATGGAGAAAAAAAGAACAGGAGAGTCGCACTAACCGAAAATAAATTGATTAACACGATATCATTTGGTCAAAAGAAAATTAATATTATAATTACTATATATATATATAATATATTATATATATATATAATATATATATATATGGAAACGGTTTTGCACACTTTCCTCTTGGTGAGCCTATTTCAGTTGTAAACATCGTTTGTTTTTTCATTATATCTTATTCATATATATATATATATATATATGTGTGGGGGGGGGATATCTCAAGTGTTTACTTTATAGGCTTTAACCAAGAACTCAAATATAAAGATCTGCGTGTATATATTTACATATATTGAGTATTATAAATAAGGAATGAAGAAGACCTTTAATTAGATAATCATTTTTTGTTAATTCCAGGCTGATTTTACTAATCCGATCTATATATCGTCGTTTTTTAATATTGCTATGATTTTCCCATCTTACTGATTTTTTGTATTAAAAAATCGGATAGGTTGGAAATAATTTTGAAATAGGGCAAAAAATGCCGAAATAAAACTTATATCTGATCAAAATGTATCCATTTATGTTCCATTCATGAAAATTAAAACTACTACAAAATTAAGTTTAGGAAAAGTTATTTGATAAGATAGTATACAAAGCATATAGAAAAGTGAGTATGAAATATTGTAATCATTAATCAACATAGAATTTAATTAAAATCAAATGAATTAAATTATAAAGAAAAAATAACAAATTAGAATTTAAAAATATTAAATAAATAATAACATACCAACTGAAACGCTTGAAGCGAGAATTGCAAAACTCCTCTAATACAATAAAACAAATATATGAATATTTGTTTCTTTCCTATCTATCTTATCTATTTAATCTATCTGTCCCTGCCTCTCTGTCCCTTGTCTCTCTTCATCTCTATCTCTCTCTCCCTCGTCTTCTCTATATATATATAGATATATTATATAATATATATATATATAATTAATTTAGATACTGATACATAATAATATAATATAATATAGTTACACTTAATATATATATATAATCATATATATATATATATATTGGGTGGGGGCAATTATGTCTGTATGTATGTTGAGTGTCATTTCATTCTTTATTTTATATTCCAGTAAAAACGTGAAACAGCGTGGGGTCACGATGAAAGTCGGCATGAAGAGAAAAAGTGCAGTACTGGTCGCGAATCACGAAAATAGTCCGTGGCGGAAGAAGATGCCCATGAAGAATATGAAGTAATTGGCAAATGAATGAGATTAATGTTGAAAAAATATTATTTTGCGTTTTCACAATATATTTTAGGATTAGTCAGCACAGTTTATATGGAAACAGACACAGAACATTGATGAAAATTTTTATTTCTTTTTAAATCTTAACAATTATCAGTCGATCTGTCTCTGAAAATAACCTTGTAAAAAATTGGTGAATGAAATTAAATAGCCTATTATAAAGTCCCAACAAGAGATTAAAATCTAACTGATAAA
>CM042161.1:86698423-86718807 GCA_023376005.1 Doryteuthis pealeii | reverse complement strand
CTACTGATATCTTATTACTGTGAGATACTGGGTTGTGAAACCGGTATCGATCGGAAACTTGCATTGCGAGTATAATGCTCATCCGACCAAACTTAATCAATTATAATTCCTAATTGCGAACGATGTCCGATATAGAGTTAAACATAATATCCAGTCATTTATGCATTTACGTTGTCGTTTAACAAGATCAAATCTGAAAATTTCCTTTTTTTAAAAGTCTTGCATTCACTGTGAAATATACGAGAGCAAAGTAATATTAGTTGTATCTTGTGCGTTTCCATTTACTGGTCTGACAAGCACCATGTCACAACTTTTGACAACCACTTATAGCATTTGTCACTTCTTTAGGCATCATAATTTGAATTGCCTGAAGGAGAAACCATTGACGTTCCAATTCATTTAACATAATTTAAATCATCAGTGTAGATTAAGATTAAATTTACAAGAAGAAATCAAACGAAAAAAAAAGAAAAAGAAAGCTTCACCAAAAACTGAGGAGATTTCACGAAAACGTTTCTGGGCTACCATGGAAGTTTACAGTGATGAACACACGGCTTGGTGATTGCATGAATCTAGCAAAAGGTGGTGCAAAGATTTTCATAAAGAGTCAGTCATTCATACCACTGATGTTACAATGATGTAACACACGGCTTGATTGCAACTGAGTCAGTGCAAGTGGGGTAGCAAAATTAAGGTACCGGATATGTATACCGAAAAGGAAAATTGTGATATTTTCAAAGTACCTGGTACTTACACAGGATAGATAGTATCTTGATGTAGATATAATATAAAATAATTTATCTATATAGTCCAGACTAGAATAATTAATTAGAATGAGTTATTGTTAAAGAAGCAAATTGCTAAATTACAAAAAAAATAATAATAATAACCGGTACTCGCTTGTTACCTCATTGCTAATGCCCCTATTTAGATGAATCAGGCCATTTACAATATCACAATTTTTCCTAAGGACCCACCCCTTTTCGGCCATACATGTCCAGTACCTAAACTTGACTCCCTTTGTCTCTGTTCAAGGTATTAAGGCAAAATTTTGTCATCAATTTAGAAAATATGGTTATCTATATTTTTTGCTACGGATGGAAAATTCAATACTTGACGCAATCATTGAGTGAAATTATCAATCGTAAGTAAAAATTGGTACCCAACATGTCTCCTATCTAACCCAACGTATTAGATATTAACGGATGTCCGACACGCGCGCGTCAGTCAGAAAGAAATGAAATAAATGGAACTAAATAAATGAAATCATACAAATAAGAGTTAATGAAACAAATCAAATATGTCATATTTTTCTTTCATCACTTGAATATTAATATTTCTTGATTAGCTTATAACATTCACGCTTTGATATTAACATGATCATGTTATATAATATTATATATATATATATATTATATATATATATATATATATATAATAATAATGTTAATTTCAGTCATTTGATTATCTCTCTATAATCGAGTTATGCAAATTACTAACATATCTATCTATCTATCCAATAATCCCTATATGTCGACCAACATAATATTATTAATTGAGCTTAACACTGCCCGTGAGAATCGAATCTCTTCACAAAAAAATCTTCTAAATCTAGCTTACAACCATGACGATCTCAGTTGATAGGTTCTCACTTTCTCACTTTCTCTTCTCTCTCTTTCTCCTCTCGCTCCTCTTCTCTCCTCCCTCTCTCTCTCTCTCTCTCTCTCTCTCTCTCTCTATCTATCTATCTATCGTATCTCTGTCTTTTCCAGCCGTGTGTTGTGCGTCGTGTTGTGTGTGCGTGTGTGGGTGTTGTTGTAAATTAGGTAACGCCCTACATAAATTCACGCGCTAAAAAGTAATCTCTATGTGTTTATCACACAAACCTTTGTTGACACCATAAGGGTAAACCAGTTTACCTGACACATTGGCTTTTGTCAATGCTACCCTAATTTAAAGAGAATTATTATGCTCTATCCACTAATTGAGCCAACTTTGTTTATAAACGTGCCAAAACTAGATATATATATATATTATATAATATATATATATATATAATATATATATATATAAGGGTGTTTGCGTATTGGTCATAAAACTATATGCGTGTTTTAATTCCTCCTCTTATTGCATTGAAATATGCACAATATAATAATATATATATATATATATAATATATATATTATATATAATATATAATATAATATTGGTGCTGTCAGTCGTTACTCATTGAGGCGGATTGTCATCTAATACACTATGTAAAAATACTGCGTTTAGTATTTGTGGGTATAGGAATTGAGTCTTCCAGTCTCCCCGGGAATGGCTTTGCATTAGAAAAAACGTAGTCGAGCCCATTCAAGACCCCTAAAATCGTTAGAAATATTGAATAAGTCTGCTCAATAAATTCACTTTCTCATCGCATTTAAACAAATCAAGTCAGCCTATTGACCCTTTTTAGTTTGTCAAAACCACCCACATATGCGCGCAATAGGGGCTTGATAGCTGAGAGACGTACAACCTCTATATTAGTGTGCTTTGAGTGTGCGCGTGTGTCTATGCGTGTGCTTCATCTCGGAAGACATGCGAATATTTAATGACATTTCGTGAAGTGGCACGTGTTAAATTTGTCTGTTCGGAAAAAAAAAGTATATTCTGATTTTGCCATTATTTAATGAACATGTCAATTTAATTTACCTATTCTTTTCTGCTCCGTCAAGATTTCTTTAGATTGTAAAATATATAATATATAATATATTATATATATATATATATATATATATATATATTATATATATATAAAGCTACATAAATCAGTCTTATATTTTAAAGCGTAGCATATTGAAAAAATGCAATGTATATTTATTTCCTTTTGCTTACTATTTATGAAATAACTTTTGATTAAATTAGAAATAATTCACTTTTCTACAACATCCTAAAATAATCACTAAAAATATTACAATATTCAAATATCAAGAAATTTACACCACACACAAACACACTAAATATATATAAGAATATATAATATATAATATATATAATATATACTTATTATAACTGTTAATGTTATACATATTTTTGGCAAATTCTAATTGTATAGTTAATATTGGGAAACGTCCTTTTTGACTAAATTTATTTCATGAATGAATAATTTGATTTTTACTATTATTTTGGGAATACTAATTTTGATTTTTTTTTCATTTAGTTAGTAAGTGATTTAAAGTGTATTGCGTTTACCAGGAGGTAACTACCTTGTATGGACAAGTATGAAACACTGTGCACACAATCCAATAATATTTCAGGTGGTTACATTCATTCCACTCTTATAAACTAAATATTTCCCAATAATGTTTAACATGACTCAACAAATCATGTACGACTAATATCAACATTACCACATTTTCTACTGTCAATTATTCCAGCATGAATGTAACGTGAACTAAATATTTTAAATTTTGATAATACCGTATCATTCAACGGTCTACTAGAAAAACCCTGTATTAACCCATACTTAATCTATCTCCATATAGGTTGTGTCATTCGAATAAGCGGATTAGACAAAACTCTACAAATCACATACCCCTTTGTTTTGTGTTCTGTACGCATTCACCCATGGCAGTTGAAACCCGGCCCAATCGACAAATCCCCTGCAGTAAATACATAGAGTAACAAGGGAATGGTGAAATTCCCAGTTGGTCCCCAAACCCCAATGCATATCTTCGGTCAGCTAAAGAGATGCCCTGTTTGCCATAGATTTCCACAGGCGCCAAAGCCTTGATTCCTGATGATATAAAACGCCCTTTGAATTTTCTCCAAGCCCCTTACCAGCTAGTGACCCAATTCCCCTGGGCGTAGAACCTCGCCGCCTTGGTGATCTACCCAAACCTTAGTAACCGACGGCAGTAGCTCTGAACACACCAAGTTTACAGCCCTTCCATGATGAGTGGGTTGAACATTAGAAATAATATGCTAGAGGCTGAAACAAGAGCGTCTCCGTCCTTTTACATGATTTGTTTTTTTTCTCAGAGTGTCTAGACACCCTCTCACCAGAAAAATCTGAGTGAGTGCGTTAGTCACCGAGTCTGACAATAAACAGGTTATATACTGGTACAATTATACCAGTAGCACATTGAGCAACCTGTCATAATAACCCCACACGTATGATTTTATTAAACAGATTAACTGGAGTAAACGAAAATACCAAATCGAAATCCTCTGATGTAGTCGAAAGCAGAAACACTGTTTTCAGCCAAAACTAATTCCTCCTCTCCATAATCTATATTTGCTGAAATACTTTATATATCGAATCTTAATGACAAAGGTTTATTGATTCCGTTTACAATATTGCTAATAAATTCTATTTTAAAAAGGCCCTTAAAAGAAAATATACGCCATATCATAGTGTCTCGTTAAAATAAGACATTTAGAGGAATTTAACAACACTTCACCATGGACAAGGTGAAACATTAGGTAGGTTTTCGACGCGCATATCATAGTTTGTGATGACCAATTTTCAAACATGGAGATGATAATAGATAAACCAAATAATATATAATATCAATTTTCATTGATAATGTTCGCATACTATCTCCTCTGTCGCCATGAAAGGGTTGGATTGGCAAACTTATTCCAGTACGAGAGTGAAATCTTATTGAACGTGGCTCAAAGAACAGTCAATATAATTTTACGGGCAGAACACATCTCTCATCAGAAGGTGAACATTGCATTGGAGAAACGTACTATGTGGAAAGAGATGTGATCCACAGAGTTCCAGCTTTCATGATGTAGATAGATTTGCCATAATTATATTTGTCCTAAATAAAATGATTATACTTTTGACTCAACTTCATATATATATAATATATATATATATATATATATATATCTGTGTGTGTGTGTGTGTGTGTGTGTTGTGGTGTTGTGTGTGTGGTTCGCTGGTTTGAATCAGAGATTTTTATTTTAGTTAAAAACTGAATAGTATCGTTTTGCATATATCTCTATTCCATAGAAATTCAAATATTACCTAGTAATAAGAGAACGCTTCCTTGCTGTGAATGGTATTTGATTATTCTATCATCATTTTAGTAGGCCGATGTTTGACTTCTTGCTTATGTACTTATACCATTGGCGTAGAATACACATACTTTACCATTTACTACAGTAGCTGGACTAAATTAGCCCAGAAATACATATACTTCTGGTTTAAAATTCCCCATTTCATACAATCGATTGCCTAGAAACAATTGAATCCAAACCACAAGATCCGTCCTACATCTGATATGGACCAATCATTGCTAATTGATATAATGTTATAATCAATTTAACGCGTTACGAACACAGCACGGGGGTCGGTTGAACTAGGTTTAAATTATTTGCCCAAGGTCTCGTGGAAAGCAAACAAAGTAATGCTAGGGATTTGATATGTGTTGCGTCAGCATGGAAGTCACATCAACGGGTCGATTATCTTGTGAAATACAAATATCGTAATGGATTGCGGAAATATTCATCTTTAGTTACTGAAAAACTGATACTTATATTTCCGATTGGCCTCTTATTATATATCTCTAGTTACTTAACATTGCAATATTTAATCATCAAAATAAAAGCAATGAAAAACCGATTATGGATGCTGAACAGAGGACCTCTCGAGAGCAATGAATTGATAGGACGGTTGGCGATTATATCCTGCACCTAGTGTGACATTATAATAATATATAAATATAATATAATATATATATATATATATATATATATTTGTAATAAAAGGCCTTAAATTACCATGGGATCGTTTATGACCATTTCCACTCGCGAGTATGCTCACGAGCTTCTTCAGACACCCACTATAATATATAAAATATAATATATATATGTGTGTGTGTGTGTGTGGTGTGGTGTGTGTGCTGCGCGTACGTAGAAAACGAAAACAAATATTCCATAAGATGAATTTATCATGTTGGAGAAATATATGTTATAACGTTTCGACTAGTAACCTTCATCAGACTCGAATATGAAAGTAGTGAATGGTGATTAGAGTATGTAACATGCATACCATCTCCGATCAGAATGAAACTGGATCAATGGCAATAAAGTATTACTGGACAATTTACGAGATTTCCAAATGTGAAGCTAAACCATCAAATGTACTTTAGTGTTTACTCAGAACAACTTGGAATGACTCTTACAACCCCTCTCTAAACAGAATCGTCAGCGTATTTTAAACCCAACATACATTACAAGAAGAATATATTATGTCAACGAGGACATGGTATATACCACAGTATGAAATTTGATTATTATAACGTTTGAATATGATTACTTAAGAGCTATTGCTGATTCTTCAATATGTAAAATATAATAACTGAATTTAACTCTCTCCACAACTTCTTTCTTTCCATTCGTATTCCTCTTTCATTTAAGTTATTGAAACAGGGTAGCGTTATCGCGTCCGCACATTACCCTCTCTCTATCTTTCCCCTACCTCTTTCTTTATTTCTTCTTGTTAACGTTTTGGCATTGTCCCTTTTCGTCCTTTTCTTTCTTTATAATAAAAATGTAATGCCATTATTAGTCATGAGGTATACACATAAAAATGAGAATTTGGCGGATAAATTAAACTCCAGATAATCAGGATTTACAATTTTGCATTCATCTTTGACGATTTTAACGGTACATTTAATTAGATGGTGTTTCAAATTTAACTGTTAGATTTTAAGGAACACGGTATTGATATATAGAGTTTTTTAATAGACTGCACAATTTCACGACATATCAAATGAAATTTCAAGATACTTCGACCAATGAAAAAAAGCGTGGTTGAATAAATTTCCATTCATTTCCTCTATATAATGCAGGTTATTTCATAAATTTTGAACCACGTCTGTAAAATGAAAATGATGAACATTATTAATCCAATATAATGTGACGAATTGTGATCATATATAAAATGGCTATGAATAAATCCAACAAACGAGCTCATGCAATTTTAGATATGTATTAAATTACCACTGGAGTACTTGGATTAAATATTTTACATCCATTTTCATTTTACAAGACGTTTCATAAAATTAATTAGAAAATAAACCTGCATTTATTATAGAGGAAAATGAATGAAATTAATATTCAAACACGCTTTTTTTCATTGGTCGAAAGTATCTCGAATATCCTTCCATTGATATGTCGTAAATTGTGAACAGTCCTATTTAAAAAAATTCTATTCCAATACCCGTTCCTAAAATTATAACAGTTAACATCTTGAAACACCCATCTAATTAAAAATGATTACCGTTAAAATCTCAAAGATGAAATGCAAAAATTGTAAATCCTGATTATCTGGAGTTAATTATCCGCCAAATTCTCATTTCTTATGTTTTCATCACCTCTGCAAATAATCATACATTTTATTATAAAAAGAAAGACGAAAGGACATGCTACACAAAAAATATAAAACAAAGAACAGAATAAGAAAAGAGTAAGGGAAAGATAGAGAGAGGGTAAATGTGCGGACCCATAACGCTACCCGTTAAAATCAAACTTAATGAAAAAGCAAAAGAAGGATAAGAAAGAAAATGTGTGGAAAAGAGTTAAATCAAAGATTATGATAAATTTTACATATTGAAGAATCAGCAATAGCTCTTAATAATTCAATTCAACGTTGTAATAAATCAATTATCATAACTGTGGTATATACACATGTTCCTCGTTACATAATATATTCTTTCCTTGGAAGTATGTTGGGTTTTAAAATACGCTGTACTGTATTCCTTGTAGAAGGTGTGTAAGATCATCAAAAAGGTTTTCTGAGTAAAACAACTAAAGTACATTGATGTTTAAGCTTCACATTGGAAAATCTCGAAAGCCAAGTACTTTATTTGCCATTGCCTCCAGTTTCAGTCTGATCCGGAGTGGTATGCCTTACAATACTCTAATCACCATTCACTCACCTTCAATAATCGATCCTGATGAAGGTTACTAAATTCGAAAACGTATAACATATATCTCCAACATGAAAAATTCATCTTATGGAATACTTGTTTTTCGATTTCTACGTACCGCGCACGCACACACACACACACACACCACACACACACACACACACACACTATATATATATAATAATATATAATATATTATCATGTCTGAAGAACTCGTGATCATACCTCGCTAGTAAATATCCTAACCACTACCCATGGTATTTAAGCCTTTATTACCAGATATATAATAAATATATATTAATATATTATATATATATATATATAAAATAATTCACACCTAGAGCCGGATATCACTCGCCAACCGTCCCTATTCATTCATGCTCCAATCCTCTGTTCGAGATCCATAATCCGCTTTTCACCTGCTTTATTTTAGATGTAATATTGCAATGTAATCGTAAAACGTAGCATTATATAATAAGAGCGCCAATCAAATAATTAAAAGTAATCATTTTCAATAACTAAAGATATATTCCCAATCCATTACGAATTTGTATTCAACAAGATATCGACACCGATTAGTCCTGCCATGCTGACACGCAACACATATCAAATGCCCCCTAGCATTACTTTGTTTCTTTCACGAACTTGGGCAAATTAATTATAACCCTTAGATTCACCGAAAACCCCCGGCCTGTGGTGCCGTATACGCCGTTAATATTTATAAACATTTATATCAATTACGGCCAATGCATTGTCCTATACTCAGATGTAAGGACGATCTGGTGCATCAATTGTTCTAAGCAATACGATGTAGAAAGAAATGGCATTTTCAAACCAGAAGTATTTTACTCTGGGCTAATGTAAATACCAGCCTGCTTAGTCAAATGGTAAAGTATGTGTACTTCTAGCCAATGGTATAAGTACAATAGCAAGAGCTCAAACATCGCCATTACTAAAATGATGATAGAATAATCAGAATACCATTCAAGCAACGGAAAGGCGTTCTCTTATTTACCTAGGTAAATAATTGAAATTCTCATGAGAATAGAGAATTATGCAAAAACATACTATTCAGTTTTACCATAAAATAAAAATTCTGAATTGCAAACCAGCTGAACCACACACACACACACACACACACACACACACACAGCACCACACACACACACCATATATCATATATATATATAATATATATATATATATATGAAGTTGAGTCCAAAATAGTAATATCATTATTAGGACAAATAAAATTATATGAACAGTATCATACCATCAATGAAACTGGCACCTGTGGATCACATCCCTATTCTCCACATAAAACGTTTCCCCCAATAGCAATTTCCACCTTCAATGAGAGCATGTTCTCTGCCCCGTAAAATTTATATTGACTGTTCTTTGAGCCACGTCTCAAACTATCAGATTCACATCCTACGTCACGGAAAAGGTTTGCCACTCCAACCTTCTTTCATGGACCGAAGAGAGATTAGTATGAGAACATTAACAATGAAAATTAGAATTCTAGTATTTGATAATCTATTATCATACCCACGCTTTGAAAATTTCAATAAAAAATATAATAGCCGCAGCAAAAACCTACCTAAGGTTTACCGTCCATTGGTGAATGTGATTAAATTCACCTACAATGTATTATCTTTAACGAGCCCACTTATGATAATGGCCGTGATAATTTCCTTTACGCCTTTTTAAATAGAATTTATAGCAAATTATATTGTAACTGAATCAATAAACATTTGCAATTAAGATCCGCTAAAATATAAAGTATTCAGCAAAATATAGATTATGGAGAGGAGAAAGATTAGTTGCGAAAACAGATTTTCTTCGACTTCAGCAGAGGATTATCCATTTGGTATTCGTTCACCAGTTAATCTTTTAATAAAATCATACGTTTGTGGGATATATCTATACAGGTGCTCCAAGTGCTACTGGTATATTGTAACCAGTACTAACTGTTTCATTGTCAGACCATCGTGACTAAAACGCTAACCCTCACCCCAGATTTTTCTGTGAGAGGGTGTCTAGACACTCTGCAGAACCAAAAAACAATAACATGTAAAAGACGGAGAAACGCTCTTGTTTAAAGCCATCTAGCATATTATTTCTAATGTTCAACCCCACCTCATCATGGAAGGGCGTGTAAATTCGTAGTGTCAGACCTATGCCTTCGGGTACTAAGTTTGGGTAAGATCACCCAAGGCGAATGTCTAGCACACCAGGGAATTAGGGGTCACTAGCTGCCTCAAGGCTCTGGAGAAAATTCAAAGGCGTCTTTATCATCATCAGGAATCAACGGCTTTTGCGCCTGTGGGAAATCTATGGCAAACAAGGGCAATCTCTAGCCTGACCGGGATATGCATGTGGGTTGGGGACCACTTGGAATTCACCATTCCCTTGTTACTCCTTCCATGTATTTACTCAGGGATTTTGTCAGATGGAGCCGTTCAACTGACCATGGGTGAATGCCGTCACAGAAACACCAAAAACAAAGGTATGTAGATTGTAGATTTTGTCTATCCAAGCCTTACTTCGAATAACAACACAATATGTAGGATAGATATAAGTATGAGTTAATACAGTTAATCTAGAGACACGTTGAATGATCACGGTATTATCAAAAATTATAAAATATTATTCACGTTAACATTCCATGCTGGAAAATGACAGTTAAAAATGTGGTAATGTTAGATATTAGTCGTACACTGATTTGTTGATCCATGTTAAACATTATTGGGAAATATTTAGTTATAAGAAGTGGAATGAATGTAACCAACCTGAAATATTTTGGATTGTGTGCACAGTGTCATACCTTGTCCATACAGTATGTTTCACCTCCTGTCAAAAACGACAATAACACTTTAAATCACTTACCTAAAAATAAAATGAAAAAAAAACAATCAAAATTATATTCCCAAAATAAAAGTAAAAATCAAAATATCATTCATGAAATAAATTAGTCAAAAAAGGACGTTTCCAATATTTAATATACAATTAGAATTTGCCAAAACAATAGTATAAACATAAACAGAATATATATATATATATATAAATATATATACTATATATATAATATATATAATATAAGTGTGTTTGTGTGTGTGTAATTTCTTAGAATATTTAATATTGTAATATTCATTAGTGCATTATTTAGGAGTATGTAAAAGTAATTATTATAATTAATCAAAATATTTGCATAAAATAGTAAAAAGCAAAAAGGAAAAAAATAAACATTGCATATTTTCAATATGCTACGTTAAACCATATATAAGGATGATTTAGTACGCCTTATAATATAATAATATATTATATATATATATATATATATATATATATAATATATATATATATATATATTACAACAAATCATAAAGAAATCTGACGGAGAACAGAAAGACAATAGGTAAAATTAAATTACATGTCATACAATAATGCAAATCAGAAAATATACTTTTTTTTTCGAAACAAAACCAAATACACGTGCCAACATCTCACGAACATGTCAATTAAATATTCCGCATTGTCTGCGAGTATTGCACACGCACACGATAGACACACGCGCACACTCACAAAAGCACACACATACTATAGAGTTGTTACGTCCTCAGCTATTCAAGCCCCCTAATTGCCGGCATAGGGGTGTTTTGACAAACATAAAAGGTCAATAGCGACCTTGATTTGAAATGCGATGAGAAAGTGAATTTGATTGGCAGACTTAATATAATATTTTCTAACATTTTAGGGGATCCTTGAAATGGGCATCGATAACGATTTTTTATAAAAGCAAAGCCATTCCCGTGGAGATGAGAAACTCAATTCCAAAATACACAAAAATACTAAACGAACAGTATTTTCACCATAGTGTATTAGATGACAAACTCCGCCTCATGAGTACGAACTGACAGCACCACAAATATATATATATATATATATATATATATAAATATATAATATATATATAATATATATATATATTGTGCCATATTTCAATGCAAAAGAGGAGGAATTAACACACGCATATAAGTTTAATGACCACATACGCACACACACACTTATATATATATAAATATATATATATATATTATAATATAAAATATATATAGTTATGCAACGTTTATAACAAAGTGTGCTCAATATCAGGATAAGAGCATATATATTAAAATTAGGGTAGCATTGACCAAAAGCCAATGTCGTCAGGTAAACTCGTTAACCCCTATGCGTTGATCAAACCAAAGTTGTGTGATAAACACATAGAGATTACTTAGCGCCGTTAATTTATGTAGGCGTTACCCTAATTTACACAACACACACACACACACGCACACACAAAACAGACAGACTCACAAAACACACGGCTGAAACAGACAGAGAGAAACGATAATAGATAGATAGAGAGAGAAAGAGAGAGAGAGAGAGAAGAGAGAGAAGAAAGAGAGAGAGAGAGAAAGAAAGAGAGAAAGTGAGAAAGTGAAACACTTTCACCTGTGTCAGTTGTAAGCTAGATTAGCCGACAATTTTTTTGGGGTTCGATTCCAGGGCAGTGTTAAGCTCAATTAATAACTATATATGTTGGCGACATTGGGATATTGGCTGTAGATCTCGTGTGTTTTAGCATAACCTCGAATTTGAAGCCGTATCAAATGAACTAATTAACATTATATATAATATATATATATATAATATAATATATATATATATATATATATATCAACCATATCATTTAATATCAAAGCGTGCTGTTATAAAGCTACATCAAGAAATATTATATTCAAGTGAAAATGAAAGAAAAATGACATATTTGATTTGTTCCATTAAATTTATTTGTATGATTTCATTATATTATTTCCATTATTTCCATTTACTTTCTGACTGAAACGCGCGTGTCGGACGATCCGTTATATCCTAAACGTGTGGTTATGATAGGAAACATGTTGGATCAAAATTTTTACTTACGATGAATACATTCACCAAATGAATTGCGTCAAGTATTGAAAATTTTCCACTCCGTAGCTAAAATAATAGAGATAAAAATCAGCTATTTCTAAAATTGAATGACAAAATTTGCCTAATAACCTGACCGAGACAAAGGGAGTCAAAGTTAGGTACTGGACATGTATGCCGAAAAAGGGGTGGTCCCCTTAAGGAAAAATTGTATATTGTAAAATGGACCTGATGCATCTAAAGTAGGGCATTAGCAAAATGAGGTAACCAAGCGAGTACCCGGTATTATTATTATTTTTGTAATTTATGCAATTTAGTTCTTTTAACAATAAACTCATTCTAATAATTATTCTAGTCTGGATATATAGATAAATTATTTATATTATATCTACATCAAGATAATATATATCCTGTGTAAGTACCAGGTACTTTTGAAAATATCACAATTTTACCCCTTTTCGATATACATATCCGGTACCTTAATTTTTGCTACCCCCACTTGCACTGACTCACGTTCAATACAAGCCGTGTGTTACATCACTGTAAACATCCAGTGGTATGAATGAACTGACTCTTTCATGAAAAATCTTGCCACCACCCTATTTGCCTAGATTCACATTGCAATCACCAAGCCGTGTGTTACCATCACTGAAACTTCCAATGGTAAGCAGAAAACGTTTTCGTGAAAATCTCCTCAGTTTTAGGTGAGAGCTTTTCTCTTTCTTTTTTCTTTGATTTCTTCTTGTAAATTCTAATCTTAATCTACACTGATGATTTAATTATGTTAAATGAATTGGAACGTCAATGGTTTCTCCCTTCAAGGCAACTTCAAATTAATGATGCCTAAAGAACGTGACCAAATGCTATAACGTGGTTGTCAAAGTTGTCGGACATGGACTGCTTGTCACCAGTAAATGGAAACGCACAAGATACACTTAATATTATTTGCTCTCGTATATTCACAGTGAAATCAAAGACTTTAAAAAAGGAAATTTTCAGATTTGATCTTGTTAAACGACCAAACCGTAAATGCATAAATGACTGGATCATTATGTTTAACTCTTATATCGGACATCGTATGCAATCTAAGGAATATATTAGATTAAGTTTGGTCGGATGAGCATTATCCTCGGCAATCGCAAGTTTCCGAGTTCGATACCGGTCTTCACCAACCCAGTATCTCACAGTAATAAGATATCAAGTATCCCTATCTAATACAACATATTTTACACATGTATGTTGATATTAATATTATATATTATATTAATTATTATTATTATTATATTATTATTATCAACAAAAGCATTCAATAATACACTACATAAATTATATAATACGCTATATATTAAATATATATATATATATATATATATATATATATATATATTATAATATAATAAATACCAAGGTTCGTCTGACTCAGATTATCTATATATATATATATATATATATATTATATATATATATATACTGATGGAATAAAATTGAAACTCGTACTATGACAAAGACAATTTTGACATGGATCAACTATGAACAAGGGGAATGAGTTCTGACGATATATCTCATATTATTATGTTTACACGATAGATAGAATATAGATAGATAGACATATATATAGATATGACCGTGCAGAATTAATATAAAGTTAGGAAAGATCTAAAGCCGAACATTTGCAGAATTTGTGATATCACTTTAATCAATGCCGAATATTTGGAAACATTTATGAACATTTTTGTGTACCGAGTAATTTGAAATCCGTTGCTTAGCAGAAAGCTGTTATAAGATTTAAAACGAAATTGCACTGTGAGACAATCCTTATATGTGTAACCTTGTGGCCTGATGCATTTTGAAGAGAATGCCCAGGAGACGATATATTGCGGCAGTACCGTTCTGTTAAGTGCCTGTGTGAGCCGTGATTTCGGGAAACAAAATGCGCGTGTTTGTTGAGATTTCATTGTGCTTGAGTTTGGAATGCGTGTCAAAGTTCAAAGAGAAAATGTTCGGATTTTTGCCTTTAACTTCCAATTTCATTTCATATAAACGTAGACACACAGATTCGTGCATCCAATCTTTACTTTTAGGCTGGAATACAAGATTATATATCTTCCCTGATTGCTTGTTCTAAAGTGGATGCAATTCATTTGAAACAAAACATTGTTTGCTTTACTTTTCCAATGATTTCTCCCTTATAAAAGATTTTTATATAAGATTTTAGCTGGAATATTTGGTTTATATACTAATTGAATTTCAGAATAAACATTTTGATTTTAATGAAGATGTTTTAAATCACGTGCATTTTGCAGTTCATATATCAATGGTATCGATCAAAAATGAGTACACGTGCACTATTTAAAAAAGAAATTCTTATAAACCAAAGTATTATAATCTTACAATATATATATATATATATATATATATATATATATATATACACACACACACACACACACACACACACACACATATATATATATATATATATATATATATATATATATATAATATTCATAAAGTCTTGCAGCTGTTTTGAAATTGAAATCTAAATAACTCAAGTTGTACAAATGATAGAATCCTTTAGTAAAAACATATAAAAGCTCAAGTCTTGTAGATTATTTTTATCTGCGTTTTGATCATTGAATTTTAACAAGACTACTATCTTTCTTGTTCCATTTAAATCTGTGCAATTTTATAGACCCCCTCTCTCTCTCTCTCTCTCTCTCTCTCTCTCTCTCTCTCTCTCTCTCTCTCTCTCTCTCTCTCACACACACACACTCTCTCTCTCTCACTCTCTCTTCTCTCTCTCTCTCTATATATATATATATATATATATATATATTTAATAGCATAACTCTTTTATCTTATAGCTGCCAGTACTACTGTAAGGTTGCATTACCCGGCCTCTAATGACTTGATTAGAGGAAAAGCTGGGTGAAAAATAAACAAGGATGTTTGTGCTGTTTGTAAACAAACCAAAGAAGTAGCACCAAAAAGGCAGCAGCTGTAGGGTAAGTGCCTCCTATCTATCAAAGCATCAAAGGCATGTTGGGAACTGCACGTGAAACAATGACGAACTTATAAGCGACGATCTTCTACGAATTCTTACACATGCGTATATCAGTGTTAGCTGACCTGCCGAAAATTATATTCAGCAGCTCTGTGCGGACACTGGAGGCCATCTAGAGGATTTGTCAAGAGTGGGGGATCATAGGGTCAGATGTCAAAGAGAGTCCAGG
This sequence comes from Doryteuthis pealeii, assembly GCA_023376005.1. Classification (NCBI taxonomy): domain Eukaryota; kingdom Metazoa; phylum Mollusca; class Cephalopoda; order Myopsida; family Loliginidae; genus Doryteuthis; species Doryteuthis pealeii. The sequence goes on along the minus strand of CM042161.1, from coordinate 86,702,690 downwards.
GAATACGTCATCGGCACGACTTTAAGATGATGATGATAACATTTCGCTGGTTTTCATTCATTTCCATAGATATGGACACCCGGACGATTATTTGTTTTTAATAAAAAGTGCTTATTCTTCTAAAGTAATGATATCAGAATTTTTATTATATCTCGTGGAACATTGCCCAACACTGTAACATTAAAGCTGTAAAAATAATATAGAATTGGGACAACACTGTATCCCAAATAATATATATATATATATATATGTGTGTGTGTGTGTGTGTGTGTGTGTGTGTGTATGTATATATGTATATATATATATATAATTTATTTGACATCTCATTGTTACTAAATAATTGTTTATTTAATCCAGTCTCATCAAATTATATTTTATTTGATCCATTGACCTCAAAGGATTCTTTATTTGATACGCAAATATCAAACAGTAATTAATTTGATCCAGTAGCGTAAGAAAATTACGTTTGATCCATTAACGACAAATAATTTTTACATCTGATCCAATAATGTCAAATATTTCTTACATTTAACGCCAGAGATATTTTGATTCCGTTAACGTCAGATAATTCTATAATTGAATGTAACTTCTACATCGTATGCCTGTCCTTAGTTCTAGTTTGGGAATATACATTTGCAGCCATGTTCAGAATTTTGTAGTTGAAAATGAAGATGCTGAGCTGATTTTAATTCTTGCCCAAGATCCTTTGCATTCCACATATCACTAATAAAAAATTATGTAAATTCGTCGGGGTGGCATAAAGTCGGTATCAGCCAGACAGTAAGGGAGTCTATCCTCTTTTCAATAGCGCTAGACTGAGGAGATTGTTTCAGCGACTGAGTTGGAATGCATCACCTACTATCTGCTCCTCACTTTACCGCACATATCCCTGTGCTACTTGTGCGTTGAGTTGGCGAGGGTCGGTATCGAAACCGGAACATTGTGGTTCCTAGTCGGACATTCTACCGGCTGAGGTAAATTGGCCCTTACGCTAGGGAAATATATTAATCTATTTCCCCTTTAGCTGTTGGTACATAATAAGGCACATTGTCTTTTTTAACCTTGATATGGCAACCAGTCTTGGTGAAAAGAAATTCTGATTTCAAACCTGTTAAGCTCTTAAATTCCACAAAAAATAGAATAAAAGAAAATAAAAAATAGCAAAAAAAATGTTGACTGATCTTATATTGTTTAATTCATTGTTACGGTCACCATTTATTCAAGCTTGAAAATCAGGCAAGAATATCATAAAAATTCACACAACTATCTCAGCCAGAAAGCGGAGGCATTGATAAGGACAAACTTGAAAAATAGATGAATCTATAGAGACTGAGAGATTGAAATACAGAGAAGGAACCAGACGAGCATAGAAGTGTCTGTGCGTGTGTGTGAGAGAGGGACAGAGAGAGAAGAAATAGCAAGAGGAAAAAGAAGAAGAACAAAAACAACAACAACGAGAACAGAGAGAGAGAGAGAGAGAGAGAGAGAGAGAGAGAGAGAGAGAGAGAGAGAGAGAGAGAGAGAGAGAGAAAAGAGAGAGAAGAGAGAGAGAGAGAATTTAGAAAAATAGTTTTGAATTTAGTTGGGTGAGCAAAGAAAAGATCTGTTTCTTGCAGTTCAGAGTTTGTGTAGACGATCCGCAAGTGTAATAGGACCACTGATTGCTGTTCCATTCTAAGTTTTATCTTAAAAGATTTATCCCCAGTCTTAAAAAGCAGGAACCAGTTTTCAGACTTACGGATCGTTTTTCCAATTCACAATGAAATAAATAGTTCTATTCCTATTGTTATAAATAAGAGTTTCCAGAAGAATCTAGGGAAGCTCTAGAAGAAGAGTCTGTATATATAAAACTTGACAAGATATTCACTTATTTCCATATATATTCACAGAGAGTAGAGATTAAGCGAAGATTGAGTTGTTGTTGTTTTGCTTTTTTCTTTTCTCTTCATCTTGAGAGACGATTCTTCTTTTTAAAACAGCCAGTGAATCTCATAAAAAACACCATATTTTATAAATGTGCAAGATTAGTAATTCTATTGGCGATTAATTTTCTTCTTCTTCACCCTTCGCTTCATAATCAGATTTTTTAAAAAATGATAAATTCTTCCAGTCAGGTGGCAAAAATCTCCTGCCAAAGAAATCAATAAATATTTCTTCTTCGATTTTTTTTTTACATGAATTTACTAAAACGTGAAAAAAAAGTTTCTTGCTTTTCATCCTCATAAAATATGCATCACATTCATCTTGGGTTTTTTCTTCTGTTATCACATCTTCTTCCTTCCCTTTTTTATCTATCTATCTATCTATCTATCTATATCTATAATAATATATATATATATATATAATATATATATATATATATATATATAGAGAGAGAAGAGAGAGAGAGAGAGAGATAGATAGATATATACTATTCTCTTCCAAGTAATCTATCTATTTATCTATCTATATCTCTCCACCTCTCTCTTAATATATATATATATATATATATATATATATATATATATATATATATATTGAGAGTGTGAGAAAAAGAAAGAGAGATAGAAAATGAAGAGGGTGAGATAGCGAAAGAGAAAGTAGAGATAATATATATATATATATATATATATATATATATATATATATATATGTATATGTATATATATATATTATTTTATATATGTGTGGTTTGTGGGCGTGATTGGGTGTGTACATATGTATGCATGTATATATATAATATATAAATATTTTAAATATATATCTATTTTATAGATAGATAGATATTAACATATATATATATATATATATAATATATATATATATAATATATATATATATAAATTACGTTCATATTAATCTATCCATCTTTCTATCTATCAGTCTGTCTGTCTTTTCCTATCTATCATGAATTTTCGATTTGTTTTGCATTATTCAATTTCACATCTTCCCAGTTGTTTACGGATAAATTTCATCAGCTAAAAAATACTAGAGCAAAATTGACAACTGACAATAACTAAATGAATTAATGTCATAAAAAGTGAAGATAATATCCGTCTTATCTCTTTTCTTAACGGTTTTAAACATCTGTGTGTTTTGCTATCGTATATTCCCGTTTATAGATCGAATTCTGAAGAAGCCGTAAGAAGAGGCAATTCTAAACAAAAATTAATCGTCCACTATCTCTTACTGAAATTCTCAATCTTGTGATTAGTCCTCTCACATAATATATATATATAATATATATATATATATATATATATATATATATATATAATATATATATATACCTTTGAAAGGAAGGAAAAGCTCAATAAACGTCACTTTGTAATAAATTTATTTCGACCAAAACTTAAAAGGCTTTTAAATTTAAAAAATTCCTAAAACTTTCTAAAATTTCAGTCTCATCTGACAGACGCACAGATAAAAATGAATTGAAAACCTGAACATTTTTTTACCAGAATCCCTCAAATGTGTGTCAATCAGCAAATACGAATTTACAAATTCAAGCTAACAAGGTTACAATGTATCTTTTAAATTTCATTTTTAACCGGATATATTCAAAATGTATATGTTTGATTTTAATATCTAAAATAGAACCAAAAAAAAACAAAAATTGTCTAGACTATATTAAAAAGGTTTAAAATGATTAAGGAAGGTTGTTATTAACTTCGGCTTAGTCTAAGTAGAATTCAAAATATAATCAATTTTAATGAATTTGAATAAATTTGAATAAGAAAACCAAACAAATAATAAAACATAATAAAACAATAAAAAATAAATAATATAAGATTGATGAAAAAATTTTAATGAATTTTAAATTTCTAAAGCCTTTTAATTTTGTCGAAATAAATTTTATTATAGAATGACGGTTATTGAGTTTTTCATACCTTTCAAAGGTCAATGTATTTAATCTAAAATAGATTATTATACATTGAGCTCTTTTTAGGCATTTATAAAAATCCTTGTATTTGCACCTACTAAAACATGCAATAATTATACAGTGAGATTTTGAAGATCCCATGTAGAATCATCTCTTACTACCAGTTTTGGATATCTTACACACACACACACACACATACAAATATATATATATATATATATACATATATAATAATCGTAACTGACATGAAGTCAATGGCGTTTGGTTACTCACAGTTCCACGCATATGCGATTTTCAAACCAAGTATCTATTTATTTTTTTTCTCCCTCATATTCTAAATGTAGTGGTTGGTGGGAGATGGGAGGAGTTACGTGTTATGTTTCTGAGGAGAGGAGAGAGACAAGA
>CM042161.1:86690923-86693423 GCA_023376005.1 Doryteuthis pealeii | reverse complement strand
TATTATTTTTCTGTATTTTAAAATTTATTTCATTTATTTTATTTATTAGACTCCGAAACTACGAGAGACCTCAGGGTTATCGTCTGATGATAAATTTAGTCAAAGGTAAACAGGAAACACCTGAACAAAGCCCGAGGATACAGTGACCTGAACGATGTACTAAACATAGGACAATAAAGATGAGGACAGCAGTCCGAAACATAAAAATTATTCCCATGGTGGCATCTACATATTAGTACATATATATATATATATATATATATCGAAAAGTACACAATATCTCTCTCTCTCTCTCTCTCTATATATATATATATATATATATATATATATTATATATAGAGAGAGAGAGAGAGAGAGAGAGAGAGAGAGAGAGAGCTGCTAAAATGGTATAACTGCACTGATGAGAGGTGATACATCGAAACACGTGTCTGTAGTTTACTCTATTATACGCTCCCAATTTCGGTTGAGCAAAATTCACCGTATTCGGCGTTCAGCTAAGACTCACTTTGTTTACAAAATTTGAGACTAGGTTAATTCATTTCTGCTTAGAAATGTAGCGATTAAATAGCCTGCTATACTTGGCAGCTGACTGTGGCCGTATGGGTAAGAGGTTTGGCGAGCGTAAGTTCGTTCGGGTCTCGAACCCGGCCAGAGGTAGCTGCTAAAATGGTATAACTGCGCTGATGAGAGGTGATACCTCGAAACACGTGTCTGTAGTTTACTATATATATATATATATATATATATATATATATATATATATATATATATATATATACATATACAATCTAATAGTGCTGACAGCAAAAGTTCCCATACGTCACACTCACCACTCATCACTATCTATCATTGTTCCTGGCAAGTCCTATAGACAGTATCCAGTGTCCGCACATAGCTGTTTGCATAAGTTTTCCCTGGTCGGCCAACATTGATGTGTCTATGTCTAGGTGTCTACACGAAAACGTCTCTTGCTTTCTCCACCAGCGACCAACATATTTTATTAGTCTTAGTTGGATGGTTTGTATCCAAGATAGATATGGATAGGAGTGGCCGTACATGACAGCATGCAGCATCCCTGTATAGTCCCCAATAGCGTTTTTTCTATGCGTTTTTTAAAAGTCTAAGTGGTGTAGCCATAAATTTGTACTGATACGGCTACAACTAGCAATAATTTCTATTTTATCTTAGAGAGAGATCTGATTTCCATATGATCGATATTCTGTCGTTGTCCTTCCTACGACTATATTGACAGTTGATAGATGAGTTACGAGAACTGGATTACCATTCAATGTAGAGATGGTTTCATATTGTTTAAAATATATGAACCCAATTTTACCTGAGATCATGTAGAGGCCAATGTCTCATTATACCTACTCCAACGGAGATTCGGCTTAAGCAGGTGTATTTCCGAAAACTGCTAGATCATAGTCTGCATCTGTAATAGTTTTAACAAGATATCACTTGATTCTATCGCCTGATAGTGAGCACTCTGTATTGATAAATATAGCAAACTGAATTATTAATATATATATATAATATATATATATATATATATATATAATTATTCAGTTATAAATCCTACTACTAACTATTGAGCACTTATATTTGTTTATAATACACTGACTTATCCATTAATACTTGTATCAACAAAATATTGGGATTAACTCATTATCTTTTACCGATAAGTCTATTACCATTATTATATATATATAAATATATATATATATATATATATATATATATATATAAATGTTTCATTGAATTGAACAGACAATTCCTGTCTGACAAGTCTTTCGCCGATCCGTTCTAATCTTCGGGCCATCCTTCTGGTGTCAGGGTGGAACTGGTATACCAGTCCACCGAATGTTTCGTCACTAGCGCTTTCGGCAATGCACTTTGCGCATCCTCAGGTGGAACGAGGAATAGTTTTTATGTCTCGTTTTAACGAGAACGAGTAGAAGCAAGGAATTAGTGGGAGGTAATATCAATGGGTAGTGGGAGGTTTTTGGAATGGTAGTAGTTTGAACAAAGCAGTGGTGATTTTTTGGAGGGGGGGTGCACAGGTTGTGATAAGGCGGGGGGGAATAATGGAAGTAATGTAGGCAGAAAAATTATAAGCATTTTAGGATATGTTGACTTACTGTCAAAGTTTATTTTGTTGAGGGTAGGTTTTTTTGTTTTATATATAAAGCTTCAATTATTTGAAGTTTTTGTTTTTTTTTTCTCTTTATAGTGTGTGTGTATTTTCAGTTAGAATTTTGCGGTAGGTAGAGGGAGGGCATGAATGTGTTTTAAGATGTTGATTAATGGAGCTGGAATCTGATAAGTGTAGGGTTAATCTACGAGATAAATGTAGTCGTCGTGTGGCCAATATATGTATTATTGATTTGGGAGAGACAGTCTCCTACGTTACATTTTAAAATTCATACACGATATTGGTCTCATTAAGACGGGTAGTTTTGGGGGAGGTGTTGTTGCAGGTGACGAGATTTGTAGTTTT
>CM042161.1:86680923-86688423 GCA_023376005.1 Doryteuthis pealeii | reverse complement strand
TTGCTAGTAATAATGATAATATACACGCCAGAATACCATACATTTATTAATAATAATAAAAACTCAATCAATTATCCACTTTGTTTAATCTTAACATCGATAGAATATAAATAAAGGCATGATAAATTACATTATATTCATTGGAAAATATGCAAGTACTACGAAATACCACACTCTGTAAAATGGTCTAAACACCAGAATCAATATAAAAAAAAGCCAAAGAATTTACTATTTTATTGGATTTTTCAAATCAAACTGATAAAAAATATGTAAAAAGAGTAATAGACCTGATTTAGGTTAGTTGGTTGGATTTTACAGCATGTCAACCCTTGTTGGGTTATTTTATGCCGAAGACCTTTTGTTTTATTCATTCTGGTTGTGTATTAAAAATAAACTCATTTTTCTATTTTACCCTAACAGGTATTACCACTCCAGATCAGTGTGAACCTTGGAGTAATGCGATGAATGAGTACTCCACATTCCCCAGAGCTCCGAAATTGGAACTTCATTATTAGATGTATGTTAACGCTATGCTCAGGGCACACAGATTTAGGTTTGATTCTATTATGTTTAATGGGCATCCAACCCTCTTGGGTATTTAATGCCAAATCTATTTTTGAATAGCAATGATAATATCTAACCCATAACTACTAGACTAGATGTAGTGAATAACTACTAAAAAGAAAACGTGCCTTTTAACTGATATGGCAGTGCCAATCGATAATAACATATCTGTCAAATATTCTATTAAAATTTTAAATACAAAAACCTGAAAATAAGAATTGAAGATGTGTCATTTTAAAACTACCATCATACCTATAATAAGGGAATCTTTGCATTTGATCAAGAAAGGGACAGATAAACACATTAACAAGATGTCTTATAGTCCCAGCCTAAATGAAATACAAAATAAAGTACTTTGTGGAAATGCTGAGGTCCTTAGGAGAGTACTACCAATTTGAATGGAAAAGGATCACCCCTCCCCCCAAAAAGACAGCAAAAAAGACAGCAAAAAACAAAAAAAACCGGACAAAAGATAAAATAGCAAAAACAAACCAAACAACAAAAAAATAAATATACAGAATGCATATAATCATTACCTTCCTCATACCACGGAAGGAATTAAAAAAACCGGAAGTACAAATGAAAATTAAATAATAATAATAATAATAATAATAATAATAATAATAATAATAGATTTATTATTAGATTTTTAACGAAAACGAAAGAATAGACAACTACCTGACCTTGCCGGAGAATTGAAAAAAACTGTGGAATATGGGTGTCACACTGGTACCAATTGTTATCGGTGCATTTGGAATGGTCTACCAAAGTGTAGAAAACAGACCAGAGGAATTGGAAATCTGAGGAAGCACAGAGACAATCCAGATAACAGTATTGATAAGATTAGTAAGAATAATCAGAATAGTCCTGGATATCTAATATGATTTGTCACTCAGACTCCACTGAAAGACTACTAACTAACAGTGATGGGAAAAACTCTTATAATAATGATTCAAACTAGCGCAGAAAAAGTAAGATGCTGGTAAAAGTGGATGGGGAAGGTGATCCACTGAGAATTGTGCAAATAGCTAAATTTTGAACATTCTGACAAACAGTCCTAGAAAATGGAAATCATCAAATTCTCTTGGACTTTGAGATACAAATCGATCACCTTATGACTAGAATACCAGATGTAGTTTTAGTTTTTAAAAATACCTTCACAATTTGTAGACATCGCCATTGCTGCACATCACAAAGTTAAAGCAAAGGACACCAGGAAAAACGAGATAAATAAAAAAACCTTTCAAGATATTTTTTGTTAAATTGTGGAACGGGACAATAATTTCGCATCATAAGTTGGCGTGGGCTTTGAACAATTTCCGGCAAACCTGGAAAATAACACTAAGATACAATATGAATGCCTGAGGAAGAATTGGAGGTTGCCAAGACCTACAGCACAGCTGAAATCATCTAGAATATTTCAAAAGTCTTTGAGAGATATTAAGTTGTTGTCATTGGGGTTTCAGTGAAAAACGCACGCAGTTACTAGTGTGTGAAGCATGCAAAGGGTAAAATTAAATGTACTAATGCACAATAGCGCGCCAGAGATAATATCATTAGATTACGTATTACATTTCATTACATTTCAGGGAAATACCTGAAACCATTGAGACGCTAGAGTTAGGGTTAGGGTAAATTTTAAGGTTAGTTTTAAGCGTTAGGAGTTAGGTATGGGGTAGGCAATTCTTCGAGAGTTTCCGACATCTAATGCTCTTTATACGGGATATGCTAATTCTAATATATTATGCTCTTGTGCACTATAGTGCATTTGTACTAAATACTAACATAAAATAAGGAAAATAATATGTAAAAATTAATAGGAAGCATTTATTTTTCGGCCCTTTTGAAATCGGGTTAACTGCATTGCAATAAAGCATGAGAAAAGGTGAAGGAAAACATTAATGTATGGATATACACAGCGCATCTCTTCACGGCGTCAAGATATTTTAAAACGGAATACATCTAGTTACTTTTTTGTATTTTTGTCGTTTTAGCTGTACTAAAGCTAACTAATCTGCCTTACTATTTACCCAAAGTTGGGAGCGGATGAGAAATAGTGTCATGCTTTTCCCGTGGGCGTAAAGGCATTATTCACTCATACCTGGGGAAGGGGATTTCCCTAGGCCATTATCGTTAAGGTAGTGACCTCGTTCCGGATTTTAACTTGGGTTACCGAATCCATTTATCATAATAATTGTTTGGGGGTTTCACGTGGTATAATGGTTAGCAAGATATAATAGCAAACCATTAATAATCACTTCGAGTCTCATTGGGTACCCATACATCAGGACTTGTGCCTCAACTAAGCAAAGCTTATTGATAATTAAACGGCAATGCTATCGGGCATAAATGTAAATGTATGGTCATTACTAAAACATTAATACAACTTGTCAACTTATTTACATAAAATCGAACAAGACTTTTTTTTTCAGGTTAGGCTACTTCGGCAGTTTCTGACATCTATTGCTATTTATGAGTAAAATGCGATTCTAATGATATTATCTTGAAGCATTGTGCATATATTGGTTTGCAGGTTGATTTTGAAGGCTATCACAATGCATGCCTAAAGAACAAAATTATACGATAACAATGGTGTTGTTTGTTAACCTGCAATTTATTCTTGATATTTCGAGATAAAATCTCTTTTTCAGAAGAACACTGGAACTGAAGTAGTTGTTCCAGTGTTCTTCTGAAAAAAACATTTTATCTCGAAATATATTTTTTTTTTTGCTCCCGATAAAGCTGTGTATTTATTTGTGTTCACGGTTAGAATAAAATTAAGTTACTCATTTTTGGTTGATTGCATTTTTCGGTATGTTAACCCTTCTATGCCGATGAGGTTTTGTTTTATTCATTGTTAATGGGTATGCAATATTTTTTAATCTCAAATTTCAGACACATTTTTAAACTTCAATTTTTTGTCTGTTGTTTTTATTTTGTCTATGGAAGCCTAACAGGTACAACCACACCGGGTCAGAGTGAACCTGGAAGTAATGCTGATGAAGGAGTACCACACTCATCCCAGAGCTCCAAAATTTGAAGCGTTTTAGAATGAGAATTCAACATCATACTCCAAAACACTACTCATTTTTGAACATTGTAGTATTTTCTGCGTTACGATACGTAAGGCACAGCCAACGGCAATATACGCGCACGCATGTGGCTTTTCTTCACTTGAATTATAATTGTAACAGAAAGCAGCCCTACCCGGTTCACGAAGCATTGTAAAATATCGTCTGCAAGCGCTCTGCAGATTCCCTCGGAAAATTGGCGTCCTCAGGTATATGCTAAAGCTGCATACAGTGGGATTAGGAATTTTCGGAGTGTGGAGTACAATTCGCGTTGCCATTACTATCTTCTGAGATGGCAGCCTCGGCTGAGTAGTAGTCACTGTTAGGATCAATTATCAAATCTGTTTCAAATGATTATTGTACAGTAATATTATTGCAGGAGAACGATAAATTCTAAACTGATTTTGGCAGCTAAGATTAATCCAGCAAGTCTTGACGTGGCCGTAAAAGGCAAACCAGCTAGCCCAAACAATTATAGATAATGAAACAATCAAACATGACCAAATATGTGTAAAATACACACACACATCAGCACACTACTCTGTCTGTCGTGTCTGTCTGTCCTGTCTGTCTCTCTTTCTGTCCTCTCTGTCTGTCTGTCAGTCTAGTCTCTCTCTCTCTGCACTCACATACACCAGAGGCACACACACACACATGCGGCATGTAAATCACACACTCCCCCCTGCTCTCTTTCTCTCTCTATCTCTGCGGACACAGATCCCACATATGTACACACACACACACACATTCAAACAGCACATGGTAAACACACACGCTCTCTCTCTTCTCTCTCTCTTCTTGCACACACACACACACACCACACAAATACGTGACACACGCACAGATACCCCCACAATAGCATGCACACGTAACTCTCCCGTCTCACAGGCATACACACACACACCAGCAGCGCGTGTAGTGACCACACACAACATCTCATTTTGGAGGAAACTGAAGATTCCAAACTATTCTTTTGCAGCGTTCCTTTCTCATGTCGCTTATATCATCACTTACTTTAAATGCTTGATCGATATTTTCACCCATTGACCTGAAAAATCTTTCGGTAAATATTTCTTTGGACAGGTGAACTGAAGCAAGAATTTTCAATAAAATTCTATTGTTTTTTTTTGGTTTTTTTCTTATTTCTTTAATTAAAATAAAAACAATGAGGAGATAATGTGACAACGCAAGAGAAAGAAAGAAAAAGAAAGAAGAAAGAAAATAGAGAGAGTGGAGAGAAAATTATTTTGTGATTAACGCATGTCTGACTTTTACGTTCTTAAAGGGGATTAAATATGAAAGTTATAAAGAAGGGAATTCACTATGTGTACGTGTGTACGTGTGTGCGTGTGTGCGTATGTGCATGTGCCCCTCTATCTCTCCTAGTTCCTTCTTCTCATTTTCAATCTTGTGAGCATTCAAAGACAAAACAGAGACGTGACAAATAAATACAAATCCCATTAATAGAGATGAACAGAATTTTAAAAAAACAAGAAGATGAAGCAACGGAGAAATGCGCCTATAAAATAGATTTACGTAACGAGTAAACTGTTAGGTCATTAACAATTTAACGACTTTCTTATAAACTAGTAGGACCTGTTGATATGATAATCTAATTATCACGACGTTTGTTATGTTTATTTAAGGGCTGTTACAAATAGTTCAATATTTAAAAACTATACAAATCTTGATTTAAGTCTCTCACTTTTTCTTTTTTTTCTTTTCATCTTTTCAATATGTTCAATTGAAACAGATTAGCGTTATCACTTCGGCGCTCTCACTCCTATCTCTGCCTTTCGTTAATTTCTTTTTTTAAGCAGAGAATGTTGTAAGATGATAACGGTTGTAAAATTAAGGAAAATGAGTATTAATATATAGACAAGGTTATTTCAACTCTGATATATATATATATATATATATAATTATATATATAATATATATATATATATATATAATATATATATATTATGTTTCGATAAAAATAAAAATTTAAAAAAAAACAGACAAGAAAATTTGAATTTAATTTTTTTTCTTGCAACGAACAGGGAAAATAAATCAGCATCAAATGCATATACATTTACCCAACCCTTCTACATTGATATGATGTGGCACTTATTTGATTTTTAAGCAGAGTTTATGTTACGATTAAGATGGCCATTTTAGGCATTTAGGTTTCCCATTGGTAAATTCAATGGTAGAAAATTGTGTAGTCTAAGTGGTAGAAAGTCCCTTTGTAGTCTCGAAATCCTGGGTAGACAACAGTGTAGCAGAGAATCCAGTTGGAGTCCGTCTGGTATATATCCATTTAGCAGCTGATTTCCGGAAATTACAACGAACCAAATGCATCCTATGTTTTTTCATTGGTCAATGCTCTACTTATTTTGGTGAAGTCACAAATACAAGTAACAATTTCTCGTACATCATATATCATATATAGATAAACCAAAGTTTCTCACGTTTGAATTCGGAGTTTTCTTCTCCTGGACGAATTAGCTAACCAAAGTTAAAGAAACCAGTCCACCCTACTATTTACACAGATGGAATGGGAATAGTAGGATTCATACATTTCCCAACGATATTATCGCTCGCCTTGGAACCGCAAGGTTCCGGGTTCGATACGGTCCTCGCCAACTCAGCGCACGAGTAACCCGGCTTGGATCTGTGCGGTAAAGTGGGAAACTGATGTTAGGTGTGATGGTAAGACGCATAAACAATATTCTTGAAGATTGTTAGTGAAGAGGGGATAAACTACCTAGCTGTCTGACCGATCACCACAATACAAATCTGCATTCTTTAGTAAATGTAAAACGTAAACAGCCTCGTCAAGATTTGAACTCAGCTCATAGGCCAATTTTCTACGTCATACCATTTGCGAAAAAAATTTGAAACGTCTGCCTTTCTTTTTCATCCACCAAAACTTTCAAATTTTTAACGGTCTCTGCGTTCCAAATGATTAAAATATTCTTTTTTCGAACATTTTAAAATTCTGTTTTGTCTCCAACGGATTGTTGTCTCTACTCAAAAAATATTAAATTAACTCTGATGAAGGTCGTAAAAAATCTCTGTGTATGGAATATTTTTACATTTTTCTATTATTATTATTATCATCATTTCAACTTCATCTGATTATTTTGATAATAATAATAGAACATAAATCGTATACATTTTGATAACGGACCGAAACACATGTGTAAGTGAATCGATTAAAAGTGATATCGATAAAATTCATTTTTATCCATACACACACACACACACACACATACACACCACCACAATATATTATATATATATTTATATATAATATATATATATTGTATAAGAATGAAAGGGAATTGAATCCGTCAATAGAGGAAAAATGAGTAAAGAAAAGAAATGTAGATATATATCCAGGGCCTGGGTAGCTCAGTCGCTAGAGCGTTTGGCTAGAACAAACAAGGTTCCTAGTTCGATACCGCCCTCACCAACTCAGCGTATGAGTAGCACAGGGATCTGTGCGGTAAAGTAAGGAGCTGATGTAGATGTGGCGCTCAATCTCAGATGAAAAAACAATCTCCTTCGTTTAGCGCTAGTGAAAAGTGGATAGACTCCCTCGCTGATTGGCTGATACCAACTTTAGGCACCCAACGACTTTACTTATTATATATATTATATTATATATATATATATATATATAATATATATATATATATAATCACAATTAAATGCACCACAACTGGTTTTTTAATAAATATGCATTTTCTCATTAGTAAAAGACTTCAGTATTTAATAAGTTATAATAGATCATTATGCCATCGAAATGATATCATTAGGTATTATATATAATCACAATTACAAGATATACATGGTTCAAAACTAAATCTGCATA
>CM042161.1:86675923-86678423 GCA_023376005.1 Doryteuthis pealeii | reverse complement strand
ATTTTTTTAATATACTACATACCGTCGAACTCACTTTCCTTTTCTTCCATATATATATATATATATATAATGAAGGAAGGGTGAATGGGTTACGGATCAGACGAATATGCTGTAGATAGGAAGGAAAGCAGTGCGTCAAGAAATGACAACTTCAAAACAATCACGGGTGGTACGTTTCGTCTGTAGCGACAGACTTTCTCAGCCGACATGAGATTTATTGAGGCAAAGCATACGTTAAAATACATGTGTGTCGGCGGGTGTCCGGGAGGTTCAAGGGGGTGGAGTGTGTAGTGTGTGAGCTAAGGAGGAGCGGGGAGTTTTGGGTACGGATCAGTGAGGATGGAGGCGGTAGAGGATGTTGTTTAGAATGCTGGGGGGGTGGCATGATTGACCAGGGTCAATTAGATGTGGGTTGTAATTGATTTATGTGAGTAAAGGGAGGAGTCAGGGCGTGAGGTGTGTAAGTGATGTAGATAGGAGAGTGGGGAATTTTGGTGTGGCTAAGGAGCGAGCGGGGGAATTTGGGTAGGACGGGGTCGCTGGGTCAGTTGATTTTGGGTGGTGGCTAAGGAGGAGCAGGGAAATTTTTGGTGTGAGCTAAGGAGGAGCGGGGAATTTAGGGTAGGAGGGGGTCGCTGGGTCAGTTGAGGGGTAGAGGATGTTTGTTTGAGGTGCTGGGGAGGTGACAGTGGTTTATTAGGTCAATTGTGTAAGTAAATGTTGTGTGTTAGCCGGAATAGTTAGAGGGGGAGAAAAAGTTCATGTGTGGCTAAGTTATGTTAAGGCGAAATGTGGGGATTGTGTGGGAGATTGTAGTGTTTGTTTGATTTTCATTTGTTATCCATTATCATGGAGAGGAAGAGTTCTCGTGGATTATAGATTGAGCTATTGATTTGTTAAGGTTGAAGAAGCCTTTTCTGGTGTAATATTTTTACAATAGGTATTAGAGCAGCTTCGCATAGTCGTCTTAACTTTTTTGTGTATGAATTTAGACGATTTGCCTGGGTGAAGTTGAAGAGTGGTTGTGTTCTTATTGTGTGTGGACTAGAGCATTTAGTTTGTCGTGTATTCTTATTGATCTTTGTGTTCTCTTAGACGTTGCGGTTTTCACCTATGTAACATTTGTTGCAGTCTTTCGCAGGGATGGTGTAGATGCCGGCATGGAGGTGTGGGGTATTGGAGTGTCTATGCGTGTTGAAAGTTGACGAGGTCTTTGATGTTTGGGAGGTGGTCTTGGATGATCTTCATTCCTAGGTTTGTTAGTTTTTTGTAAAAAGGGATGTTGAGTGGTGGTGGGTAGGATGAAGCGTGTGTGGGGAGGTTTGGGGAGGTTTTGGTTGTGGACGTGTTTTTTGGTTTAGTTTCGTGTGTATATCGAGTGCTTTTTTCCTGGCATTAGGAATAATATTTAGGGGTATTTAGGGTTTTAAGGGAATCTTCGATGTTTGTATTCTTCATCTAAATATTGGGGGCTGCATATTCGTAATGCTCTTAGAATAAATTCAACTGACCCAGCGACCCCGTCCTACCAAAATTCCCGCTCCTCCTTAGCCCACACAAAATTCCCACTCCTCCTTATCTCACATCACTACACCACACCCCTTGGACCTCCCTTTACTCACATAATCAATATACACCACACTAATTGACCTTCAACCACTGCCCACGCCCCAGCACTTCTAACAAACATCCTCTACCCCTCCATCTCAACTGATCCTACCCAAACTCCCCGCTCCTCCTAGCTCACATCACTACACACTCACCCCCTTGACCTCCCGACACCGCCACCACCACACGTATTTAAACGTATGCTTTGCCTCAATAAAGTCTCAGATCGGCTGGAAAGTCTGTGCATACAGACGAAACGTACCACCCTGTGACTTGTTTGAGTTGATCATTTCTTGACCACTTTCGTTCTATCTACAGCATATTATTATATAATATATATATATATATTTAATTATATGGAAGGCTAAAGTAGATATGTTGTGATATGAAGGCAAATTAAAAACTCTAGAAGTGACACATTTAATTAAATTTGAATAATAAACATAGCCAAAAGTTGACGTCGTGGCTGACATTGACATAAGTTATTTGAGAAATAATACTGATTTTTTTTAAAGATTGGGACCGTTCTTCTTAGAGTCACTGTGATGCAACAAAATTAATAACATAAACATTTCTTCCGTATATACTAATCTTAAACTCACACACACTTAAACATACACAGTATATATATATATATTGGTTGGTTTGTTGGTTGGTTTGGAAGGCTGTCACAATCGAGTGTAAAGAAAAAAGAAGTAACTATGAATTTTTTTGTTAACCTGTCATTTTATTCTTTATTTTCGGGATGAAAAATCCCATCATCAGAGAGAATACAGGAACTGAAGTTGTCTTAGCGGCTGCTAAATTCGTTCTGTCTGGGGTCTTCCAAATTCGTGTGTGTTATGTGTGTGGTTGGGGTGTTTGCTTATGTGTGTGTTTGTTACAAAACCCT
>CM042161.1:86665923-86670923 GCA_023376005.1 Doryteuthis pealeii | reverse complement strand
TTACCGCACAGATCCATACGCTGATATATATATATATATATATATATATATATATATATATATATATATATATATATATATATCTCTTGTTTGGGTACCAAGTTTCTTGGTACAAGTTGATTCTAGGCTGATATTATTCTCTAACCTCATAGATAAGGAATTTTGATTAAAGAATTAATACTAGACGTTAACAGACAGGCATAAACGCCGCCGCTCTAAAAGAAGAAGTCGGAGGAACAAAATAATCCATCAATCAAAAAGACGCTTGGAGAAGAAAAAATACACAAATATCGCCCCTTGAGGCGGGATGAAATGTATAAATGTAAACGAAAGTTGGCCATTTGCCAGTCTAAATAAAATAAAAACGTGGTCTGATGAAGTTCGGTAGACCCCAGATACCCACGAGTAGAAATGGTCTATAATCACGATACCCATGGTATTTAAGGCTTTTATATTCACATATATATATATATATATATATTGTATATATATATATATATGTATATATATATATATATATATATATATATATATATATATTTGTATATATATATAATATATATATATATATATATATATTATATATATATATATATATATAAAGGAAGAGAAAGAGAGACGTTAAGAGATAGATCTATAAATATTTCGATAGAGAAAAAGAAATTATAAACCAACCGAGATAAATAGAGAGGAGGAGGGAGGGGAGAAAAATAAATAGATCGATAGATATATAGATAGCAATATAGATAGATTGAAAATTATAGAAAAAGAGAATTAACCAACCGGAACCGGGTGTATGTTTGTTTGTGAGTGTGTGTATGTGTTTTCTAACTTTTCAGTATCTGTATCTGCGTCTTTGTATTTCTGTGTGAGCACATACCGTATGATTCTGTATGTCTGTGTGAGTCTATGCATGCGTGGGAGGAGTTGAGTGTAGCTCCGTGCCTATTTTCAAAAATAGGATGCTATTCTCTCCTCAGTAAAACAAACGATTTGACGTTGAGTTAGAAATTTTAGGTTTTATTTGATGGAACGTGGATATGTTGGTTTCCCATTATAAAAGCCGGTCCATAATGACGCTAGTACTTCTGTTTAGAAAATTTTACAGAATTTAACTTAGAATTTCAAGTTCATATCCGTTAAATCAAATCTTTGTATCATTAGATTAATACATTCAGAGCATATGATATTAATGGTATGTTAATTTTAAAAATGTTTGAATAAGATATTTTTAAACAGATCTATTCGACCTATAGATGGGTCCCTAACATAGACTGCTGGATCATAGTGGACCATATTTGGACCCTAAGAGGTACTACCTTTTTGGGTCACAGTGTACCTGGGAGTAATGGCAATGAATAGTACATTCCTCAAACATCCAGAATTGGAACTTCCCCATTCGATTTTAACATCATACCCAGGACATATTCTTGATCATCTTGATACACGTTAAGACACATTGTATGTAGAAATAACCAGAGCACTGCTAATAATAGATTTCCCCAAATAACAAACATAAAACCCTAATTTCTAAATTAAAAAATCAATTCTTTACGTACTTTTCGAAACATTCTGATCAATATCTGTCACTTTTTCTCAGTTTTTCTTTCGTTGCTTTTTTTTCATTTAGTATTTTAATGGTTGTTAATAATCAGCATCTGAAGTGATCTTTTGTGCGTTGTAATATTCGCTGTAGTATCCTTTTTTTTAAATAGAAGCTATCATCCTATCAATATAAAGAGCATCTAATTAAGATGTTTGTAAGGCTTGGTTTAAATCTTAAAAAGAAGAGAGAAAAAAACGAATTCTTGTTCACTCCAAAAAAAAATGTATGTGCCGTTCTAAAAGAGTAGAGTAATGATTATTGACGTATTTAATCAAGTTAAGTAGTTTCTGTGATTCCCGGCGAAATGACATGCAACCAGTACGCACGGATCTTTTGTTTAGAGAAAGAATACACTTTTCAATGGTGGCGCTTATTAAATGAATCCGGGTCAACCAAGATTTGTTCATTGACACGTTCACAAAACATGCGGCTGTCAGAAAAAATTAGGTCTTGATAATTTTTAAAGAAATGTCATTCATTTCATGTGCACAGATATATATATATATTATATATATATATATATATATATATATATATATATATATATATATATATATATATATATATTATATATATACAATATATATATATATATATATATATATATATATATATATATATATATATTATATATATTATTATATATATATATATATATATATATATATATATATATATATATATATATGACAGTTATATATATATATATATATATATAATATATATATATATATATATATATATATATATATATATATATATAGCTTAATGCTACTTATATTAATACGAGGCTTGCCACTTAATCACTTAATTTACCTACGTTTATCATTGTTTTTTATAGATTGAATGGGTTTAGTGGCCTGTCAACCTGCCTAGTGCTGATATAATCCAATATATCATGTTTATGTTTACTTTTTGTGCAGTTATTATTAATGTGCCTTTTTGCACACAGTTACATGGTACAAAATATTCATATCTGATACAAAATATTTCCTCAGTATTACATGGTTTCAATTATTCCTACCCAACTACAATAATTTGCAATAATGGTTTTAAGTAACTAATAGTAATGAAGTCTACCTGAAATTAATAATACTATTTGATAATAATCATTTGTTTGCACATTATAATCATTAGTTTTTTGCTGTCGTAGTTTACTGAAACATCGTATATCGTGGGTAATTTAACGCCAGATTTATCCATTTAGTAGAACGGGGGGATTCCTTTTAAACCCATACCTTTTTAAGGGTTTTATTCCGAAATTGAACGTGATAGCACGAAACATGTTCGTTTCTAGATTATTACGTCTCCTTTCAGCACGGTATTTACTACGAAGACATCACACTTCTCTATTTGTTCGCCTAAATAAACAAACTTGACGGAAATGAGTTAAGCATAAAGTTTGTTACAAAGCAAACGGATACCTATTTACATCATGTATATGGACAGCCTGGTACTTTATATATATATATATATATATATTCATGTGTGTGTGTGTTTGTAACTTATATGTATTGCACACACTTATATAATACAAAGTTTTCATATCTAATACAATATATATATATATATATATATATATATATATATATATATACAAAAGAATCATCTGACGATAGATTACAAACTGCCAGTTATCTATGTGTATCTATCTTAGCATATATATATATATATATATATATATATATATATATATATATATATATTATATATATAAGATTTTGGGATGTTTGTTTATTTTTTAGAAGCATTGGTGAAAAAAAATATATTGCCTCGTATGGTAGAGATGCCCCAGTATCATTGACAAGTTAATTTCGCAGGCATTTCTCGGTGCTGTATTGGTGGCTGAGGCAGTATAGTTTCTGACTATCCTGCTAAAGTCCCGGTTTCGATTTCTGTCGGAGGGAGATCGTTAGTATACATCGCTGATGAGACTTAATAAAGTCGAAACACCTGCTGTACGATGTTCTACACGCCGAGTAATTCTTTGCGGGATTCACTTGTCAATATTATTTATCTTTCTATAATTATCGAATTTTATGCGATATGCGCATTGTAATTGCCTTCAAGCAAAAATATAAATATTAATATATATATATATATATATATATATATATATATATATATATATATAAATTCCTATAGCTCGGCAAAACTTGCGTATGGTCATTGGAAACATCAACGTTGGTTTGAATCAAAGGATCCTTAAATACAATCTCTCATTGAAAACATGCATAAATGTCATAAAGTCTGGACGAACGATAAAAATATCCAACAAAGAAATATGCATTTAAATGGAAAATCACAAGCCAGATTGAGGAAGATGAACGAGAGTTGGTCCATTCGATGCATTTTAAAAATATATAAAATAGCATTCAACATCGGTCATAATATGTTAGCTATCTTTAATAATTAATACACTAATCACGCAACCCTCTAAAAATAATGGACTCT
This sequence comes from Doryteuthis pealeii, assembly GCA_023376005.1. NCBI lineage: Eukaryota > Metazoa > Mollusca > Cephalopoda > Myopsida > Loliginidae > Doryteuthis > Doryteuthis pealeii. The sequence goes on along the minus strand of CM042161.1, from coordinate 86,666,863 downwards.
TCTAATTTGATAAAAGAACAAAAACAGAACTAACACCAAATTATATACCCCCTTGATGACGACTGAAGAAGCAGTCGAAAGCGGTCGGGCATATAGTATGGGAATAATCCTATTCCAACTGGATTCCAACATTCGGAAAATTGCCAGAAGACTGGAAAAATACAAATACAAATAATGAAATAGAAATGTTCCGTGTTGTTCAATAACACCTGCCTACAAAATAACTTGCTGCCAAAATATACAACGCTTAAACTGTATATATATATATATATATAATATATATATATTAATACCCTGTTCGTCATTTCGGCGTACATCAAGTTCGAGTGGATGAATAAGTTTTTCAAATGGAGTTCACTCTACTATTCTTTCGCTCAAGGTATTTTCCGGGCGAAATTATAATCGGTTATGATGGCATACTCGTATCATTATTCTGGTATAAATAAATATTAAATGATTGTTGCTTTTTAGTCGGTCTAACCTTTATAGACCAACCATACCAACCATATGTATTTGTTTACAAACAATATTAGATGTGTGCCTATGTTTTTGGCCATTAAATTAACCAGGCCAATATTTCAAATTTCATATAAAACGTTGGAAATTAGCAATTTGTTTTATGATCGTCAAACGAATAGGAAATGTTAATTTTCATCACATTTTATGGAAACCTATATTTGCTTAAAAATATAAAAAGAAAATGCAGTTTTTCTTAAAATCACTTTGCAGACTTAGAATTCATTATGGATAGGTATCAACCAGACAGCGAGGGAGTCTATCCCTTTATCACTACCGCCAGACAAGGAGATTGTTTTTGCGATGACTGCGAGCGCGCACATCTACCACTTTACCGCCCAGCTCCCTGTGCTACTCATACGCTGAGTTGGTGAGGGTCACTAACGAACCCGGAACCTTGCGGTTCCTCAACCGACGCTTTACC
>CM042161.1:86643423-86660923 GCA_023376005.1 Doryteuthis pealeii | reverse complement strand
CTATCTAACCACAATCCCAATCCCCACCCCACCCCACCCGCAGTATACAAAATATTTGAAATCTTAAATTATTTAACATCCTTCATTGAATTGCCCACACCCATAGACCCCCTCTACCCAAACTGGTGACAGTATCTATTTTCCCCCAACAACCCCCTACATACCTCATGTCAACATCCGCTCAAATCAACAAAATACACACACCCACGCACACATATGCATGTGTATACAAGCGCTCACATATAAGTATTGTTCAGATGTTGCACACTCACAGAATAATGTGAATGTGTGCGAGATCGGCTGACTTTTGCACTGTCCATAAACACACAAACACATTCATAACAACACCACATACATACGCATAACCTTTCATCCAATCAAACACATAAAACTTTTTGAAATTTTCGATTTTCTTTGCATTTGAACTTAAACCCCAATATCACCTGACGAATGTTTGCGGTTACGCATGCATGAAACAAAATGGTCGTGACTGTTTCTATGTCACTAAATATATAAAACATTTATATATTTATTTTATTTTATTTTATTATATATATATATTTTATAATATTGGATCTACTTAGGTATCGAGCACTTTTTACAGATTAGCTTCTCCTAGCGGTTATATGAATATATATATATATCTTATATACATATATATACATATAAATTGTTTTTTCTTTTGGCCAAATACTGTACTAATAGATTATTTTTTGTTGGTACGAATATCTTGATCTTTTCTTTTTTTCAAAAATCTTTTTCTTCCTGGTTGATGTTTGGTAGTATATTTTTACAATCAAACTTTCTGCTGGGTTTTTTCTCTCCGCAAGGATCTACCAACACGCTTGGTATATTATATATATATATATATATATATATATATATATGTATATATATATATATATATAGATAGATAGATAGATAGATAGATATATGGGGGGAGAATGTGTGTGTGTTTATGAACATGCAAAGGTTAATAAAAATCAACTGTAAATTCTTGTCTGTCATTTAATAAAAGATAACTACAAGAGAATTGACTGCCTAAATATATTGTCGGGGTTTCGTATGTATGCCTAATTCTTAGGTTTTTTTACTCAATACATATATGTCCATAAACAAATGAACTCTCTGGTCGATTTTTGACGCATGCGTGTTCATTCAGTGAACAACCAATACTGGGTTTTGTTTATAGTGGCTTGTGTTGGACCATTCCGCAATTTTGGCACAGACGATAGGAAAGAATTGGTGCACAAGGAATGCCACAAACCCAATCAACGACTGACCTCAGGAATTTTGAATTCGGAGTTTTCCTTCTCCTAGACTGGTTAACTATCCAATTTTAAAGAGCCCAGTCTGGCCTACTATTTACCCATCGCTAGAGGCAGAATATATGGATTCATACCATTCCCAAGGGTATTAGCGCTATGTGAAAAGCAAACAACCTTGTATAGGATTTGAACGGGTCGACGAGTTCATTTATACCACACGCTTCCATATATATATATATATATATATATATATATATATATATATATATGTATATATATTATATATATATATAATATGTATACATACATATATATATATATATATAATATACATATATATATATATATATATATATATATTATATATATATATATATTTGTATTTATAAATATATATTTGTATTTATGTATATAGTTAAAGAAAAAGGCTTAAATATCAGGTTGCTGTCTGAAGATGTCCATTTTTATAGATATAAACAACTCTATATACAAATACAACTATAAGTATGAATATGACGGATATTTAAGCCTTTTCTTTATCAAAGACTTAGTTTTGTATTTAATACCTGAATTCTGGTACATTGAGCTCTCAATACTGACCAGATCAAATTTAATAGTCTGTTGTTAAAAAAAGGCCTTAGAATCATTCCTAACAACAACTAATCTGGTGATGTACAGACACACACACACACACACACACACACACACACACACACAACACATATATATATATATATATATATATATATATATATATATATGTTATATATAAGTAAATAAATATATATATATTAATGTAAATCTTTGTAATTTAACAAAAGATGCCTACAAATAGATTTTCTGCCTGAACACGCACATTCGTTTCCCTCCCTTTATATATATATATATATATATATATATATATATATATATGGTTAAATTTGTCTCTATATTCTCATACTTGGCACCATGTGAACGAAAATTTTGGAGCGGAATCTACATTGTTATAAGAGACCCCCAATGACCAATGAGAACAGCACGAAACAGTTTTATTTATTACAGCAGCTGTACAAGAATGACTTGTGACTGGACGAATCAGCAATTTTAAGAGAATTCACGCTTTCTACGACTGAATTATTAGGGCAGCTAGTCGGGAAGACTACATGGTGCCGAATCTTGAGTTATCTATTGGCGTCACTGAGGTCTCTTCGAACACCTCCACCAGCGCTGACTTCACAAAATTCTCACAGTAGGCTGGAGTGACTTCATTAACAAACTCTGGAGTGTCAGCACCTTGGAATTTGATGCAATTCACAATAAAAATACATGTGTTATGGACAGGTCACTTATGGAGAAGGGAAATACTTTTGTCTTCGACAGATATTATTGTTCGCTTAACTGTCCTCCGGCAACCACAACAGAAGAACACAAGAGGCACTACAGGGATGCCCTAAAATATACACGTCACCTCTTTAGGAAAAATTCTACTATAATTAAGATACGGTGGGGACTATGTATAGTTTGGCAAGGTGCCACTGTTATATGTCTGTATATATATATATATTAGCAAATATATGCACCTCGGGTGCAAGTATTTTAGTTAGTATCATATCAAATTAGAAAGGCTAATGTAACTGAATAAGAATGTAGATAAAAGATTTTGAACAGAGGGGTATGATTGAAAAATAGAACAACTTTGCAACTAACTCTTCCATCATTTTCCGTTACTCCCGTCTTTCATTGGTAAATTTTCCTAATAAACGTTTAGTTAAAATAGGAAGGATAATATTGCAGTTATTTATTCTTGTTAAGGGATTTCTTTTAAGATTTATTGAAGAGATTTTTGCTCAATTCATTAAGATAAAACCAAACAATTAGAAATCAATAATACAGCATATATTTATTAAAATCAATTTTTTAAGATCAATATGCAAATTAGCCTTCCCATTCATACTGTAAACCTCTATTTTGTTGTATATATAAATATAATTGTATGTTATTAGTATGTAGATATCAACAGTGTCAGTTATGTAAAACAATTTTATAATAATTGATAAATAAAATAAAATCATGGAGAATATGATGTAAATAACAAAGGGAATTGTGACTTGTATAGTAATATAGTTTCGGTTACAGACAGACAAACCTACAATCTCCATTATAATAAGATATACGACAAATAAATATAGTTGTTGTTTGACAGGTAATGACTTTTGATCAGAAAGTTTCACAGAACAGTGCTTGATAAATATAGACAACTAGGTTAAGAGCTTTGACAAGGAGCTAGATTAAAAGTTCTTTAATTATTAGGCTACGAGTTTACTGATATAGCTATAATCTACAACATACATTCTTGCTTACTTAAATACACACAGACACACGCACACATATATATTTATACATAAAGACTCGGTTTCTTTAATTGTCCAACCGTTATTTTCTTGTAACACTCTCCGGTTAATAATGAGACTGTCCAAATCGTCCAAGATGAAATACAAAAATGTAAATCCTGATTATATGGTGTTGCTTATACGCCGAATTCTTTTTTCTTATGAGTGTCATCACTTCAGCTAAATAATGGAACATTCCGTTTTCATTAGAAAGAAAGAAGGAAAGGGAAGAAAAATGACATGCCACAAAGAATAGTATGATAAGAAAAAATAAATTAGTGCTGAGCTGAGAAAGAGAGAGGGCGTGAGCACGCGGAAGCAATAACGGTAATTAGTTTCAATCGAACATAACGAAAAGATCTAAAGAAGTAAAGGAAAATAAAGACCGTTAAATCAAGATTATTATACTTTTTACATAATGAATATTTTTTAATCGCCCTTATGTAAACACATCAAACGTTGTAGTAATTAAATTATTTTACTGTTGGTGTATCGACAGGTCCTGCTAGTATTTTTATATTTTGCATTTTTCAGACAGAAAATCAGGCTCTATGGATCCAAATGTGTTAGTATGGGGAAGTTTCTAAATGACAAAGAAGTGGGAAAGAGTAAATGAATCCGTGTTAATATGATATATATGCCGCTATGAAAGATTTGAAAGGTAGAGTCAGTTGAACTTAAAGATCTTCCATGAAACGACGTCAGTAACTGTCTAGTTTGAAAAGCATCATCGCTTTTCGAGTAATGTCATTGATTTTGTCTTCATTTTTGGTCGATTTTCCCGCCCCCCGATCCTTTTAAACTATGTCAAGTAAATGTCCTTATTGCTTCCGCTTTCCGCTTCTAAGCTCTGAATATTGCATGTCCATCCCACTCAACACTACTTTCTCCTTTCAGCGAAAGTCGTTGATGCTATTTAAAGTTTTCTGCACGAAATTTTGATGTGTTGCAGATTGACTTTTTCAACGAGTGCAACAGAAGATGTCTTCATGTACCAATATTAGATTCGGTGCGCCAAAAGTATCCAGTACCTTGGGTGGACTGAATTCCTTACTCACTAAGAAAGGAAATACACGGGGGATTGAGGAGAGTTTTCTCGATATGAAAAATAAAGTCACTAGGTACAATCAAGAACGAAATTACTCGTACACCAATCAATTTAAAATATTTTAATCTATTTCTCCGAATCTAATGCCCACATGATGCTATTTATATATGGTAATAAGCAAAAAAAAAAAAAAAAAAAAAGGAATATAAAACTCAAATTATGCAAAGTAGGAGAAATGGGTGTACGAATAATTTCGTCATTGACTGCAACAGAGATTTTACCAGTTATCCATTTATATATTGAAAAAGTAAAAGTAAATTCAGCAGAGTGCCTATTGTCGGTATCAGCCGAACCATGAAATAGTATACTCCCTTTTCGTTTGCACTAGACCAGGAGATTTTTTTGCTTATGTGGAGCACTACACCTACCATGTTCCAGATACTTCACCACACAGGAAGAGATTACCCAAACTGGGCAACTCTTGCGCTGTTGGTAATGACCGAAATCTAAACCGGAACACTGTGATTCCTATGCGGATGTTCTACCGACTAAGGTAAACTAACACTTTATATAGAATAGGGCCTAATCTGTTGCTACCTCTAAAACTGAAACCAGCACAAATAGCCAACGTGTTCACACTCAAGAAGTCACACCCACCTAAAAATCCTTAAATCACCTTACCACTCCAGAAGATTGTACTCAGCTACAGTCTCAAAAATGACCCAAATGGTCGAAAGTACTCGTACTCGGACTACACATAGAGTGTAATGTTTACGTTTTAAACTGCCTAAATACTTCAGAATTCTCAGCTCAAAAATCATGAGAAGACGAATGTCAAGAGAAAAAGAAGTGACAATATCAGGTTAGATAAAGGGGAGAAAGTAACATGTATATGTGTGCGTATGTGTGAGAGAGAGGGAGAGAGATAGAGAGAGAAAGAAAGAGAGAGAAGGGTGGGTGGGATACAGAGAGACATTGATTGTCGATAAAAGTCATGTCATCGTTTATCACTGGAACTATGCCAGCTAAAATATTCTCCTGAAATTTTTTTTTCAAATTGACCAGAAAGTAATTTCCGTGACGTGGGGAAAATTCCACCCCTTTAATCGTAAGGAATCGGTGGACATTTTATCGCAAATCATTATTTATAGAACATAGAGATCGTGTATTGCCCAATCGTCAGACAGACATTGGTTGCCTGGTGGATGTGAAAGCCGACGTTTCCCGCCTCTCGGCTAAAATCTGAAGAACGTGACTAATGGTCTAATGCAAACGTTTCATTCAAGATTTGTTTCAGTGACATGAACGACATTCTGGACTTCACTAACTGTTGTTGCGGCTCGTGAATTAGTTAATTTCGGTAAAATGACGCTGCCAGGCCCGGGTTAAATGCCAAAATAATTTTATTCTCTCCGTCGGCGAAACAATCAGACGATACGAAGTAACATTGACGTTAATTTGATCGACTATTCATAGCGTAAATGCTATCCGCTACTTCATGATACTTTCATGATAGATTCGATAAGTAACACCAAGTTGTATTTGTCGAAGGATTTTCTTGATTTTATTTCGATCAAAACTTTTATTACTTTGCTATTTGATTCAATCTCTTTGCTCGTTCAATCTTTCACACAAAAAAAGTTTTCTTGGCAAAGGAAACTGAATTATTCGCTATTTTTCTATAAAGAAGAAATCAATACAACGCTTTTTATTTTATGGACATTTCGTCTGTGTCGTTATCTCATATGGCTTAGTGAGGAACATTGTCACTGTACTAATATTCTAGCACCCTTGTTCCCATTCTTCTTCCGTCTGATCCATGCATCGTGTCTTTAAACAGAACCGAATTCTCTTAACTATAAATAAGGCATTCAGAAATCATATTCTTACTAAATATTTATCTATATAAACTCAATATTTGACTTCCATTTCGGCAGTAATTTGAATACACTGGCTGTATCCCTCACAGAGAAATCATGCATGTGTTCTTGTATAATGCAATCTGATTTCATTCTTCATATAGACATTTTTCTATAAGGGATGTTCTGGGTACGATACTAAACTGAACCGGATGGTGAGGAACCTGTTTTGGAAGTCTGAGTAGTGTTGGGTACCTCTTTATTGCAATTACTCCCAAGTCCACTCAGAACCGGAGTGGTAGTACCTCTTAATGTCCTATCTATGGGGTCAAATCACTTTTCAGTCATTAGTCAAGGACTAAAATTTTCAGTTACTTGAAAACATATGAATAAATTATTAGTACTAGCAAATATATGCACCCTCCGGGTGCAAGTATTTAAGTTTATATAATTAAATATCATATTAAATTAGAAGGCTAATGAAACTGAATAAGTATGCAGATAAAAAAGATTTGGAGCAGAGGGTATGATTGAAAAATAGTCGAAACTAAATCTTCCCATCATTTACATACTCCCGTCTATCATTGGTAAATTTTCTAATTTAACTCTTTAGTTAAAATAGGAAGTAAGGAATACAATTACAGTTATTTCTTCTTGTAATGGATTTCTTTAAGATTATCCAAGATTTTTTGCTCATATTCAATTAAGATAAAACCAAACAATTAAAAATCAATAATACTAAGCATAATTTATTAAAATCAAATTTTTAAGATCAATATTCAAATTAACCTTCCCATTCACACTGTAAACCACTATTTTGTTGTATATATAAATACAATTGCATGTTAATAGTTTGTAGATATGGTCAGTCTTTAATGATGTAAAAAATTTAACTAATAATGAAATTTAAATTAAAAATAAAACCATGGAGAATGTGATGTAAATAACATAAGGAATTGTGACTTGATTAGTAATATAGTTTCGGTTACACACAGACAAACCCACAATCTCCATTATAATAAGATTAAGAATAGGATGATTATTAAGTAACTTGTATCCCTGTGGCTTTCATTATCGATGCCAAGTGTAGAATAATTTGAGACCTCAATTGGTTATTTTACTAATTCTTAATTTTCAATTTGGGGTGGGGTAGATTCGAAAAAGATGGTCACTGGTGAAAATAAATTTGATACTGACAGAAGAGTAAAGCGTTTTTCGTTCGATTCTTTCTAACGTAGGTTATCAGAGAAACGAGAAAAGCCATGCTAAGAGGTAACGTTAAAACCATTAAATGTGCCACAACGCAACACGAAAGCGAAGAAGCCATCTCACCACATAAATGTTGAAGCAATATTATCTTGCAAGTATCGATACCACGATAATAGATCTCCAACGAAGGAACGAAAGACATACACTAACTATCAACCGTGACTAGTTTATAAATATAAGTGACCACAGATACAGGCCACTGACTGAAAAAAATGACGGTTTCAATTCTAATCAGTAGGAGTTGCAATATGATAACAGTCGTACTTTTAAGGAATAAGAATACTGATCTATAGAGAGTCTTTCTCTCGGATTTTCGTATGTTTTATTTTTCATGGATTAAAAATAATGGAAGAAATGTTTTCCACTATAGTAGTGAGTACATATTTCGTGTTTCCAGGGGTAGAATAAATGTGGTAAAATGCTTATTACCATAATATTCATATACGAATAGTTACTTGATACTATATATTTTCTTGCAAATTATTAGTATTATTTAGGAATAATTGAAAGCATAATTGTATGCACAACTTCTGTTTGAGAAAAGTTACTTGAGGGTTGAGGTTTTAAAATTGATTATTTTATTGAATAGGAATAGATGAAACTATATATACTTAAGAAATAACTTAAAGTGGGTTGATATGAAGTGAATCCAACAACAACAACAACCAAATAAGTGCAACCTATTCATATATATGAGTGTAATGTGTGTTCATCTCTCTTGTAGTAAGCGAAATTGCTAATTCACATATATTCCCAAATGGGGATAGATGGAGCTCCTTAGCCTTGGACATCTTAGACAAGAAAAAGTATGTTATAAAACCTCCACTCTCTAGTGGCTATACGTTATTCCAAGGAAAGTCAAGGGGAGTAAACCCCGAAATCAAATACAGAGCTGGATACCCTCAGGTGATGTGATGCTAACCCGCAAATCCAACAATTCCCACAACACTAACATGGCCAAACTGCATTGATTTTTTTTGTTGTCTTTCATTTGGACGACAACTATATTATGGAGAGCTGCTGCTTGTTTGATAGATCATCATCCACATCACAACCCGTCGAGGTTACGTGGTTCCACATTTTCGGGAACAACGCCATTGTCTCTAGTAGACAGATGGATACCAACGATATGTATGTTAAGTGAATTTAATTTTGGGAGCATATTTATATTGTCCATGTGTCAGACTAGTATATGGTTTGGAAATGTGATGCAAATGGTCTTCTCACTCGAGAAAAAGAGAGAAAATCCAATAGAAATTGATATTTTGACAAGTGATTTCTGCCGCTCTCTTTCATGGGAAAGTCGATAAAAATAGAAGCAAAAAAGACCCGTATGTAGATTTTATCATCTTCTTTCGAAAGGTCAAATGATGCTGTCAGCTGTAGATCAGGTGTGTCTTTCCTGCTAAGGAAATGCCCAACAAAGGTAAGCATTACATGGACATATCACTTGGCTAAAGCAATTGCACATTATACAACCACTAAACCAACCTAGTGATCAGAGTTCGATTATACAGATTTTCAGCAGTTGATTTTCACAGTAGGTTTTATATTAATTTATTGATTTTCACGGCATGTCAACCTGTCTAGGGTTATTTTTTGCTAGGCAGTAAATTGTGAGAGATGGTCAAATTGTGAGAAATGATTCAAAGTAGGAAGTTTTTTTTTTCGTGTGAAACTGCATGACCAGTGCACAATACACTTTGTCCGGTCGACGTTCCTGTTCAAGGGTACTTCTAGCGCCGAGCAATAAACCGGGCCCTCGCCCCTTTTAGGCCAGTGAGCAGGTGCTGCCAGGTGTGATTTCATGAACTGTATCACATGCTAATTTTGTCAACTTTCATACTATCCAGCACCGGAAGCTAGTAAAAATTAGGAAAATACAGAACTAAATAGGTTCACATCAGTGCAATAAATCACGACCGTAGTGTGACCGAAAATTAGTGATTGTATGTAGAATCATAATGACACACCGTTTTCCTTTTTTACTCATGAAATAGGATTTCATTTAAAAATTTACTAATATATCAATGCACACAGACACACAGACACACACACACATACACACACACACAACACATATATATATATATATATGAGAGAGAGAGTGAGAGAGAGAGTGAGAGAGAGAGAGAGAGAGAGTGTGTGTTTGTGTATATATATACTAGCATAGACCCAGTAAAAAACATAGGCTTATTTACATATGGATTGGCATCAGAGTTCAGTATATGTGAGTGCTGCTTAGAATCAAAGTGTCTCCCTTTGGAATATTGAAAAATTAAAATTATAAGATATAAAATATTCTGATAAATACAAGTTTTATTTCTGAAAAGATGAAAATGTTAAATATGAAATAATCATAAAAAATGGCATATAATTTTAGTGCTGAGTAGGTTATTTTTTTAATTAAATTAAAATTTGAATTGATAAACCGTAACATATCTAATTAGATTTCCTAGAGTTGAGATAGTATAACCAGATCCAATATGCATTGCTTCTCAAAACGATTTTTATCTTATTTGCAATTATGCAAGTACGAAGAAAAAAGAAAGAAAGAAAGAAAGAAAAAGAAAGAAAGAAAGAGAGATAACCACACATGAACATGCATACATGTTGGTGCCCGGGTGCGTGTAAAAGTATGTGTAGGCTCTTTTACTTTGGGAGACACGGATGAAGTTCAACTCCTACTCTAGGCTGTATCAGATTGAGTTTGATATGGGTTTTTGGTTGGTCTATTTACACGTGTCCACAGAAAGATTTTACTAATGAGTTTGTCCTTGCTTCTACAGCAGTGTTCAGCATGTTCATCTTACTTGGGTGGTCTGTGTGATAGGGGGTTAGTGGCCGTAGAGCTGTTCTTTTTGTGGGGTGCAAGTTAAATGTTTGTTTGATAGAGTACCCACCATCCTTGTGTAGCTGAGATTTAGTTTTTGCTTAGAGCCTTTCGTAAGAGTTCAAGTGATGCAGTCGAACAGTAGGACTGACATCGGTACAGCTTGCAAGAATTCTCGTTTATCTTATGTGCAGTTTGTAAATAAAGAAATGTACAAGTTGATGTCTGGGGAAAATTATTAAAAAGGGAAAAAACCAAAAAAAACGTACTGTCTGAAAATAATAATCGGTATCTTAAGGAGTGGCCAAAAGAAAAAAAAACATTGAAAAAGTTGAGTATGTAAAAAGGGTTCAAGAGACTAAGTTAAAAAAAATTATAAAAACCTAATGAATCTTAACTACTTACCTAGAGTTCAGCTAACGGCTCATCAGGATATGTAGGTAGGTAGTACCTGACTCCTTAGTACTATATATATATATATATATATATATATATATATATATATATATATATATATATATATATGGGACAGTCATACACTACCTATCTACCTATCCTAATGAGTCACTAGGTGAAACTATATATATATATATATATATATATATATATATATATATAATATATAATTTATCTGCAATTAATCTGTGTCTAATTGTCTTATTATTGCCTATTTGAGACTCCAGTTTGTAAATTAGATTCACCATTTCTTCACGGTTCTATATTAACTGTCACGTCAAAAGTCTTCGAAACGTCAACAATTAATATTAGATTAAAATATTATCAGCTGGCGTTAACAGCTCAATAGATTGTATCGATCAAGAGGCTCTTGTGTCTCAGCACCAGATTTGGCCTGTAAATCGAACAGGTTCACAGCTGCTGGGAGTGTAAATTTGGAACAAGTAGAAGCGGTAATGATGAATCAAGAGCCGCCGGCTAGTCGGTATAGACAGGTCAGTAAGATCAGCTCGTGTTCTGCGACGACCACGACCACGACGATGATCAGTACTAACATAAAGAGACGGTAAACTGGAGGTCGCTGTTGGGGAAACTGCTCTACCTTTAATATATCTTTTGATGATGAAAGAAAGAAGATTTAATTCAGTTGGTATCTTCTGGATATTTCTTACAAAGAGAATCAGTTGAAAGGATTTGTGTATTAAAATACAGACCGAAAAAATATTATCAGCAGGTTTGGGGTATATCAACCAACTTTAAACCGTATGTAAATGTATATAAGTTTAAGTATTTATCTAGGCTAGAGAAGAGGTCAATACTAGACTAAATGATAATTTAAATACTTAGTAATTAATTAAATGCTTACACCAAACGATAAAGCTATTAACCGAGTATATTTCTTATACTATCTTATTAAAACAACATTATTTGACTGAACTCTTGAGATGAGGCTTGTGGAGTATTTGGATTATTTTGTTGATAAGTGCACACGTACGTGTATATATACTTGGGTATTGGAGTTAGGTTTCCCTTAATCTTCGAAAGCACCGCCCAGTCGTTCTGATATCACAGATCCACTGGACTCTCTCACCCCTCACTCTCTCTCTCTCTCTTTCTCTCTCTCTCTCTCTCTCTCTCTCTATATATATATATATATATATATATATATATATATATATATATTGCTACATGTCGCTTCGACCATCGCTCTCGGTAGGTCATAAAGCCTGGATCCAGTGTCCAAGCAAACTTGATGAATATAGGTCCTTGGTGGTCGGCAACTCTGCTCTGTTCATTTACAGAAGTCAACTGGAAAACGTTGCTTTTCCAGCGGTGCTGCACATGTTTTGTTCATTTTACTGTGATGATTGTGAAAGGAGGTAGATGACCATACAGTTGCTGTTTTGTGAGGTGATGATTCTAGGATTTATTTAAAACATATGTTCAAAACTAAGAAAACCTCGCCCTTTTGATCTCTCAATGCATCAGTCAAGTATACCAATCCCTCTCTCTTAGCGTGATGTTAGCTATATCCCCCAGATAAGTGGTTAGTTACAATCGTAAAAAGTAAAGTAAAATTGGTGGAGAGGCCTATTGTTGGTAACAGCTAGCGCTAGACCAGGAAGATTGTTTTTGCTGAGGTGGAGCACAACACCTACCGTCAGCTTCCCACTTTACCACCCAGATCAGATTACTCAATATATGCTACTTAGTTGGCGGGTATTGGTATTAAACTAGAAACCTTGAGATTCCTCAGTATTACTATGTAAATAATAGATTTATCAAACACGCTGAGAAATTTGCAACATTTTAAATAATATGTGAGAATATTTTTTAGATTTAACTTGGTGATTAAAGTTCATTTTTTAAAATAAAAATTCCTTTCTGTCTTCACAATTTTTATTATTTAGAGAATTTGTTTGTCAGCTGAGATGAAAATATTTGGCTGAATGACTTGATTTACCTAAAATAAGAAGAGATGTCATTTGTTTTTTTGAAAGTGTCTTGAATCCCATTTTTAAAATGAAGGGAATTTCAGAAAATGTACACGAATATAAACAAAGGAATTTGTTTGCTGTAGACATTAAGAAATGATAGTTTTTTTCCTGAAACAATTTACAAAAAAATATTTTAAATAACTTGGCATTTTTTTTCGCGCTTTCCAAACTTATCTGCATTCGATTTCGAATATTTTTTCCTATTTTAGTTGCCATTTTTTTGTTTTGAGATTAATCTTTTGTTGCATGAGACGAAATCTTAAAATGGCGGATTTAGATTTTTTTACATGGAGACCTGGAATTAAATTAGAGTAAACCTAATAATAACCAAAATATATTTTTTATTGAAAGGTTTGAACAAAATCTGAAGAAAGAAGAAGAAGAAGAAGAAGAAGAAGAAGAAGAAGAAAGAAGAAGAAGAAGAGAAGAAGAAGGTTAGGAGTTTCTAGCATATAGATCGAAAAGGAAGGATGTAGAAACTGAAAAGAGAGTGACTAGATGATAAAAAAGAAAAGAGAATAGAGGAATAGAGAGGAGATTGACGAGAGACGTATCAGCTTATTATTTAGAGTAGGGAGCAAGAAAAAAAGGGAAAAGTTTAAAATGCATTGGTAAGAAAAGAAAGAGAGGAGGAAGGAAGGAATGGGAGAAGTCAATTTGTTGTTTTAAAAAATGACGCATATTAAAGGAAGACCTAAATATATTGATGAGAGTGGTGGTAGTAGTAGTGTGATAATAGAAGGTAGAATGATAAGGAATCAAGAGGAGGAATAAACAGAGAAATTGAAATTTGAAAGAAAGCAAAATATCAAGGCATGATTAAAATAAAATAAATAAAGAGCGAAAGAAAGAATATGAGGAAAGGAAGTAGAAATAAGAAAGATAAGAAAAAATACCAAATGAAAGAAGAAAGAAAGAAGACACGAGAGAAAGACAAAATATGAGAGGAAATTAGAAAGAAAGAAAATATAGAATGAAAAAGACAATATGAAAGGAAGAAAGAAAGAAAAAAAAGAAGAAAAAAGGAAAATATGAAATGAAATTGGCCAGAAAGATATTAAGGAAGGAAAGTAGAAATAAATAACGAAAGACGGAAATTACGAAATTAAAAAGTAATAGAGAAGAAATAAAAGAAAGATTTGAAAGAAAAGTAGAAATAAAGAAAATATGAAAAGTAAGTCAAAATAAAGAAAGAGTGAGAGAGAAAGAAAAATGGGAAATAAATTAGAAAGAAAAGAAAGAAAGAAAGAAAAACATTATGACAGAAAGGTAGAAAGAAAAAAGAACGAAATAGTGAGAGAGAATGAAAGTAAATTAGAAAGAAAAAAAAAGAAAGAAAGAATGAAAAAAGGAAAAAAGAAAGAAAGATATAAAGAAAGAAAGAAAAGGACATAATGACAGAAAAGTAGAAATAAAAAAGAAGGAAAGAGGGAGAGAGAAAGAAGGAAAATATGAAAGGAAATTAGAAAAAAGAAATAAAGAATGAAAAAAGAAAAAAAGAATGATATAGAAAGAAAGAAAGAAAGAAAGAAAGAAAGAAAGAAAGAAAGAAAGAAAGAAAAAGGACATAATGACAAAAAAGTAGAAATAAAAAAGAAGGAAAGAGGGAGAGAGAAAGAAAGAAAGAAAATGAAAAGAAATTAGAAAGAAAGAAAGAAAGAAATTCAATATGAAAATTAAGTAGAAAGCAAGAAATACAAAAAGAAAGAACGGGAAGAGAGAAAGCGAAGAAGAAATCAGATAAATAGAACTGTACAGAGAAAAGGCAAGAAAAAATGAAAGAAGAAGATGAAGAATGACAAAACGTAGAGCCAAGAATTTATGTGTTTTTTTTTCCCGATGTTCAATGCTGATCATAATTTGATCTACTTGCGCTTTAGTCTTCGCTTTAATTTACTGGGGACCAAAATATCTGAATGTTGCTTTCACAAGACCCGAAATCCTTTTTTTTCTTTTTCTTTTCTGATTCCATTTGATTTGCAAGTTACTTCGATTATTTTTAGACATTCATGTTTTTCAGTCCACAATAAATGGCATCTGAAATAGAATTTCATGGAACTCTCATTGCTTTACAAGAAGTATCCTTGGGAAGTGTTCGCAAATACTCTATATCCATTTCAAATTCACATACGTTTTCCATCTGTGCAATTGAGATTCGTTGCTTTTAATTCTGTAGCCTTATAAATTAATATAGAAATAAAACGAATATATAGGATTATGTGATATAATTATGTCATATACCAGTTGTAAAAAAAGTATCAAGTTCGTCTGATTGACAGCTGACACTCTGATCAGGGAGGTTTATATTTAAAAGACAGTGTTTGGGGTGTGTTATAGATGTTCTTATTATGCTTCATATATATATATATATATATATATATATATATATATAGAGAGAGAGAGAGAGAGAGAGAAGAGAGAGAAAGAGAGAGAGAGAGAAAAATAGAGAGGGGGAGAGTGATTTTTCGTCATTCGCGACTGTCCCGTTTCGACGCATTACATCCGTCTCTTCAGTACGGCTTGTCCTCTCATTAGAACACAAGCCGTACTGAAGAGACAGCCCATTGAATAAAGCACACAAACTCTGAGTTGCATAGGGACCAGTACCTCTCACATTCTGCTCCAAGCTAACTAGAAGAAAATACAGACCAGCTTTTTAAATCTTGTATCAAATTTGATTATATTTGCACTTAGAATGCAAGTATAAATTGGTCTATATTTGCTTACAGCATAGTGCAATAACTACCAGAATTGCATTTTAGGATTCCCCCATTAGAAATAAACGAAATGTATGAAATTCATTGTATCTGAACTCGATAGGTTCCGTTAAAAATAGTAGACAAACATTTTTTGCAACAAATGGCTATTGTTAAGCATTTAGAACACATTTCTACACTGGAAATTTGTTATATTTGAAATATATTGGTTTTCTATTGTTTTAGACAGATTAGAAATTGTTTCGATATAGTGTTTAATTACTAAATAGAGCATATTTACTATATATATATATATATATATATATATATATATATATATATATATATATATATATATATATATATTATACTAATATCAGTTACGAACACATTAGAGAGGGAAAAGATAAATTCATATGACAAATTAAGGTTATTGATTGAGTTTAATGGCATATCAACCCATCCAGTGTTATTTTATCTTTAGAGGTTAAGGAATCGCATTCCTTTATACATTCATATTTACATTTTAGTTTAGTTAGTTATAAGTTTCAAATTTACGGTCCAATCGGATCCGAATAGTTTTTAAACAGTTCTATTTAACTCATAGATAAGACCCTTTGTTACTCGGTTTTAGAGTGGATCTGGGAATAATGCCATTGATGGTATACTTCACACTCCCCATATATCCAGAAATGGAGCCTCTCTATCAGATGATGTTTTGTGACATTGTAGCGTTGAAGGGATCGTTTTAAAGGACCGATGACGTTGTAATAGTAATAATTCTACACTTATCTGTTAACTGTTCAATTATTCGCTTGGTTGGATATGGTTGGGTCTCTCAGTGTCCGTTTGTGGATCTGTTGTTGGGCTGGATGGCATTCTCGCTGTTCTTTGAGTCTTGAAATTATTTTGGAATCTTTTGGGATAACTTGTCCTGTGCAGTTGATAGATTTTAATAACAACATGAGACGCTCTTGTTATTTTCCGAGCTCATATTTTATTTCAGCCTCAAGTAAAAATGCCTAGAAGAATAGACACTCATATTACGTTTGTTCTTTTCAACGTGACCCACCCAGACTTACAACTTTTCACTCTTTCTTTCTATTACTCTCTTCCTCACCTTGTACTGACGAATCAGAAATCGCCAGGTAGTCTTTCATCCGCCATCCCCAAAATTCTATTAAATTTCCACTCTTATCTATACGTAACTTAAACTTTTGAGTTTTTCCATCTCATTATATTACAACATGCCCAAGACACAATGAACAAATTGATAATTATTTGTAAGATGAATAATTTCGATTTTTCACCGTTATAAACAAAAGCGATCAATTTGTATAAAGCCATCAATTTGTTGTGAAACACATTTATCTCATTCTTATTTACAATAGGGAACGTAATTAAAGAAAGATATCGATTAAAGATTTTGTTTTGTTTGATTTTTGTTTTATATTTTAATCTACTTGACAGTAAACATGATGATCAAACAATCTTTTTGAGTTCAGTACGGACAAGCCGCCTCCAATTATACAAGGTGACTAAAAACAAAAACTGGATGACCTTTTATTTTTATTTTGAAGAAGTGCAGTACAAGATTAATTTAATTTCCCTTCTGAGTACTTATTGATATTCTTTGAAAAACAAAAGGACGGAATTCAACTTGTGTTAGCACAAATAAAAGACCCAAGTTTTCATATTTCGACCC
>CM042161.1:86635923-86640923 GCA_023376005.1 Doryteuthis pealeii | reverse complement strand
AAATAAACACTTGACCTTAATTTGCTGTGCATTCCGAAGAATTCGATAGAGAAACAAAAGGAAAATTGAAATTGGAAACCATTCAAGACAACTAATTTTACTAACGTGCTGCCGTAGTTGTGTCGAACAATGTTAAGTGGGAAAAGGTTGGTACAAGTCGAAGTGAAACAACGAACTGAGTGCAAAAAGCAATCTATTTATGTGGGTTTTTTTTTAAACTCATTGTTTTTACCTCATAGATAGAACCCTAAAAGGTACAACTACCCCAGTTCAGAGTGGTCCTGAAGTAATGTTTCAATGCAGTCTGGATCAGCCTACATTTTTCCTTCACAAGAAAAATAAATGCACAAAGCTTATGTTAAATAAATAATAAATAATAAATATATCATAATCATATCCTCTAGTAAACCTCACATGCTTATCTCCCTATATTGTATTTCTTATGAATGAAACTAAAACAAGAATAGAAAAAAAGAGCAAAGAGGAAGAATCTGCTATGTATTTACCCAACCCCTCCGAAACGGGAAGGTTTGGGACTAATATAAATTTCTAAGTGACATAAAACTGGTTTGAATTCAAAGCCTTACCTTTCTTTGACCAGTTGCCTAACCAAGGCAGTTGTAATATGCTAAATCAATATGTGTTACCTCCCTTTGATTTGGGAGCATCCTTCGAGTTCGATGGAACCAATTCACCATTGTTCGGGAAAAATGCAGAATCTCCTTCTTCCAGGCTCTTCTTGTGAGACATCTTCACTGGCTCAGTCATACTCTTCATCAATAACCCGGTGACATCATTCGTGAATCTATTGAACCACTACCACCTCAGGTGGAGGAAAACAAAGGGGTTCGACTGAAAATTTGGCACAAACAAATAAGCATGATGCCAAGCTGATTCTGGGCCCAGATCTTTATGGAGTTTTGGTTCCAAAGTCACGCATGTGAGAGCCTTATGAAATGAAAGAGACAGATGTTCCCTTTGTTATTAAACTTATTCTTACATGCTAATAAATCCAATGTTATTATTGAAATGGCACCTCACGCCACCGCAGAAACCACATCCTAATAAATACTAATGAGTCCAGTGTGTTCTACCCTTCCCGCATGACTTTTCCAAGACTAGTTACCTAAACAAGATTAAAAACCAGGTCTATCATTCTATTTGCCGATAACTTAAATCTAATAATTCAACCCTGAATCATTATTAATACAGAAAAGGAATATGAGAAAAAAAACACTGCATCCAGGATTTGAACTGGGTCACTGATCTCCATTTTCTTCGACTAGATGAGAAAAACTAAAACTCTACAAAAGTTTTGTTATTTTGGTACCAGAATCTCAAATTGCTTACGCTACCCACTGTTTTTAAACGATCATCCAACTTACGTAGTGGGCGGTTTAATCGTTGCCATAAGGAATTTGGCTGATTGAATAACAACTGTATTTCAGAATAAAATATACGAAAGTATTCATCAGTATAGACAACATGTATCCTTACATATCAGCATCAGCAGCAGCAACATCAGCATCATCATCATCAATAGCAACAGCAACAGCAGCTACGGAAGCAGCAGCAGCAGCTAAAGTGATACTATCAGCCGCCATTTTGACTCCCCAGATAACCTTGATTCTTTTAGCCTCTATCTTATCTCACCAGCAAATTCACTCTTCATCTGTCATTTTTCCCGCCTTCTACGCTACTTGCGTACGATTTCCACTAACCTTCTGCGCCATCAGCCATCTTCTCTTTTTGCTACGTGACTTGTCCTCGTCCAGTTTTACTGTTTAATAACTTCCACATATCCTACCTTGATCTTTTTATCTCCTATCCATGTTGTTCTCTTATTTATCAATGAGATTTATTCTTAACTCTGCACTTTTGTTGATCGCCATATTTCCCATCAAAACGTCTTGGTATTAAGTAATGATTGCGGAGGTGCCCGGTGTGTAATGGTTATCGTTATAAGAAATTGACACGGCGACATGAGTTCAAATTCTAGTTGAATTTCTCATAGCGCTAATGCCCCTTTGAAAAGTATGAATCCAAGTATTCTTCCTCCAGCTATGGGTAAATAGTTGAACCGACTTGTCTCTTTAAACTTGTATAACCATATGTTTTTTTCGGATGCATATACGAGTATTTTGTGTTTCTACATATAATCAATTAGATAAAGGTATATAAATACCAATATTATATGGTCATTTACCTCCACCATTTTAAGATGGTCATTCTAATAGTAATCTCTGCTATTGCATTATATGGACCCAAAATCTGAGAAACTGATATGGAATTTTAACATTCCAGCTAAAAACCCACATTCCTTTTACCTTGCCACAAACATGAACTTAGCGACTGTCTGACAAAATGACACCTGACATGAATGCAGATGTCACTTACTGAATTCCGACATGCAAAATAAATAAATAAATAAATAGAAAGAAAAAAAACGAAATAATAAAATTAACTGATAAAATGTACGCATTGGCATTTATTGATATTACCTAGAATTTTTCTTTTTTTACGTCGGGCCAAATATTGAAGGTGAGCAAAGTCAGGTGGTGGTTAATGTATTTTAGCAGCAGTGATGAGTGCAATGTGATTGGTGGTAAATCCCATTCAACGCATCTATCAGTCCATGAAAGGAAGGTAACATCTGGATCAATTCATTCGCATGCAGGAAAAAGGAATGCATGATGCAGTCGATTTTTCTGACAACGAAGCAGTCATCACTGCTTTGAAAAAGTAGGTCACCTCCGGCGGTGAAAATCTTTTTCTTCAAGCATGTCATACTGGTTCAGGTTTGGTTTGGTTTATTTGCTTAATGTCATATCAACTTCTATTGGGTTATTTAATGCTAAAATTTGATTTATTTGTAAATGTTTGGTTGGATTTGTTTTATTTAAGGACATATCATCCATTTATGCGTTACTTAATGCTGAAATTTATTTTATTTGGAAATATTTGGTTTGTTTTATTTGATAGTGTGTCAAGTTTTATGTGGTATTTAATAACGCAATATGAGTTATTTGTAAATGTTTGAATAAGATACTAATTATTTATATTTTAAACATTGTATTGAAATCTATTTTTGAATCGCACTTTTTAATCATTAGTTTTCACAGGAACATGGATTCAAATACTCCCATCTTATAGTGATATTTTATGCCCAATTGTATGTTTAAGTAACTATGCTATTGATTAATAGTAATTTGTTTGTACATATTATTATGATTTTAATTATCTAATAATAAGAATAATCCTTATAAAACAATTATAAACTTAGTATTTATTCTTAATATAAATAATTTGTACACATTTATATGCGATCAAGAAATATTATTTAATTCAAATAATTTTCAAACTGATTAGTTTTTGGATGCTTGCGTTTTGCGGCATGTCGACCCATTGACTTATATTCTTGTTTTATTCCTTCTTTGTGAGGTCCGGTTGTTACGTTTGTAGCTTTTTTCAAACATATCTATTTGATCCATAGATGGAACCAGAACATGTACTATTATTCCGGGTCAATGTGGACCTGGAATTATGAAGAAAGGACTTTATAGTCTCCAGCAGTGTGGAACTGAAGCCTCGCCACTGCGTACCATTTTATTTTACACTGTGGGGGTCGTGTCCATCTGCAAAGGATGAAGTAGGCGTATTTTAATCCCCGACAGGACTGCTCAAATCATAGTCACTAGAGCTTTAGAACTAGATCCTAATCACAGGATATAGTTTAGTGTCATACCCAGGATTTTTAGTGGGGTGGCTAACCATCTGCAAGCTCATGTTTAACGTTGACGAAAATGCATATCTAGTGGGTGATAACTCATTTTTGTTGGTTGGTTGGCTGGTTAATTGAATGGTTGGATGGTTTTTACGGCATGTCAAGTCCTGTTGGGTTATTTTATGCCGAATATATTTTGTTTTATTCATTCTTGATGAGTACTCAATTCTTCTAACTCAATTTTAAATACATTGTTTCTATTAATCCATAGATGGGACCCTAACATGTATTACCCCTCCGAGTCAATGGGACCTAGGAGTAATGGGATAAAAGGGTAGTCTACATTCCCCAGAGCTCCAGAATTGAAACTTTACCATCAGATAGACTTTAACACCATGCCCAGACCATGAAAACCCTTATCCGCCGCCTTCTAACGCATATATGTTAAAAAGGGCTAGAGGCTTGCCATAAGTGCAATATGTTTGGGACAGTCATATAGGTACTAGGGCTTGACCTGGCCAGCCGATTGATCGAAGCAGGTCTCTCCGACCGTTTGTCTAGCCTTAGTAAGGGTCAGAGGGAGTGTTCAGTGTCATAGACTGCTCAACCACCAGGGTTCCTCAAACATCACGGGTCGCCACCGACCACGAACAGGTGGCTCCATTTGGGATGGTGTTACTCTTCTTCAGAGGTGTAATCAGCGTATTCAACAACTCCATCCGACAGGGCTAAATGATTTTTGTAGCTGAAAACTTACGCTATGCAACAGTATTTCTGTACATATGCATATGTACTGTACATTTCGTGGAAATAAACGAGAGACATTATTTTTGCAGAGGTTTCTTAATAGTGACAAACACACACACTTTGTTTTTTCCGACTTGAAATTAGAGATATCTATCAGCAGAAGAAGAGAGTATTTAATCAAAATAAAGTGACAAAGTAATAGTTTATAAAATTAGAACATAACTTCAAAAAAATTATCAATTAATTATTTTAAATAGAAATACGTGACGAACAAGACTTTCACCGTGTTTTATCTCTCTGACATTTTGTCTTTACTTGTCTTTTCTCAGAGGATGATTGATTTTTATTCCTTTTTTTTTTTTCAAAATAACTTTCTTTTTGACAGAAACTTTAATACGTGCGTCAAGACAAATTCGATGTCAGTAATTTGTAAGAAACTTTCTTTTAAAAAAAAGTTTTTTCCTCTCAGAATCATTGACATTAATTACTTATAATTCATTTTGCATGTAAAAAAAAAGAAATATAAAGT
>CM042161.1:86628423-86630923 GCA_023376005.1 Doryteuthis pealeii | reverse complement strand
GGAGATGACAGATAATTACCAAAATGCTCAATGTTACTATGAAAAAGCAGGTTTAAAAACAAAATATCTACATTATATACATTTAAAATCAATCAATTAATATTAAAATGATAGTTTCATGGGTATCACACAATTTTCTGAAGAAAACATTCTAATTTTTTCTGGGCTAGTAATAATATACATTTACATATAGTATTCATAAAATATGTTTCGATATATAAACTTACAATCTTTCTTATCTCTAACCATATCTTCATATATATATATATATACATATATATATATATATATATATATATATATATATATATATATATATATATATATTAACCAAAATATGGTTAATTAATGCCAGAAGAAATTAACAGAAGTTCTGAAACACGTGCCATATATAGAAGATAGTAATAAAAACATTTTGTTTATAAAACATAGTCCTGTTGGCGAACCTTCTTTTTTTTATAGAATATCTCATTTTCTCCCGTTGGACCCATAACAACACTCTTTATATATATATATATATATATATATATATATATATAATGGTGGTCACCTGAAATGTAGTTCACCATCAATCGAGTCAGTTGTGTTATTTTGATCCTTTTTGGATTTTTACCTACATAAATCTTTAAGAGAAAACTGCGAGGAAATATATTGAGTGATTTTGCTTGGTTTCTAATGTGTGAGGTTAAGAATTATCTGTGATCTACTATATGGAGGTAAAGGCTTTTTCATTTTCCCTATCGGTGCCAGTGGCAATTGTACAGATAAATAGAACGGATTTTGAATGCTGCATATTCACCCTATTTACATAGCACACACACACACACACACACACACATGTATATGTATATGTATGTATATGTGTGTGTGTGTGTGCAATTTTATAAAAATGAAAAAAGAAGTTTCATTGACGGGTGATGTTCATTAAGCCCTACGTTACTGCGTTTCGGTTTGTTTATCAAACCATCGTCGTGGCCTTTGTATGTTTAAAAAAAATATATATTAGTAAACGTTTAGTGTGTGGCAACTTCTGTTGATGCCCAAATATGAGAAAAACATGTAATTTAAAACGCCACGTAATGTTGACCTCCTCATTCAGACAAAGGCCCGGATGATAGTTTAATAAACAAATCGAAATCAACTTTTCCTATTTCTAAGAGCGATGCTTACGCGTAGGGTCTTCTGTAGTATAAATGTTTGTGGTTGCTGCAAAGTAAAAATTACTTTGGATATTGTTATTAGTGGGGTCCCCACTGATGATCATCCTATGTCTCATTAGGTCTGCTTACTGAAAATGTCACCCTTGTCTTGATTAGAAACTAACTATAAATAAAATTGGGCAAAATTAAATGTAGTCCACTTAACCAGTGGAATGATACATTTCTTTAAAAGAAATGCAGGTATCCACTGACAGCTTTGAGGAATTCTTGCATTAACCCGAAATGCCAAACATTTAGAAACAGACTTTCCATTCTCATAAATAAACGGCAAATATGACACGTTGCTGGAGTTTATCTATACGGTTGATCTCTTTCAAAATATCCCAGGGTCACCTATTACAAGTTAATTAGCTTCTTTTGATGTAGCTACAAGGAATCTTGTGAAGTTTTGCATCGTGTTCTCTTACTACTCAATGAGGTTTAGATTTAGGGTTTGGGTCAAGGAAATAAGTATTATTACAATCAGTCTTCATACATTTTGTGATGCGTCTTGATTTTGCGAAAAAAAGACACACCACCTGCGTAAATCAAGTTAAAGCAAAAATAATGTATGTAACTCATCTCAAGACAAATTGAATTTTTCCTTAGTGGTGCCCGCAAACTCCATCAAAACAAGCCGGACAAAATATCAGAACCTCCGATACATTTGCAGCATAAATACATACCTTTATAAGCCGACCACTACGAAATGATATTCAGTGTTACGTTTTCACAACTACGCTGCTGCAACTACACAACCATTTATCTATTGGACCATCCAGCCGAGTTCGATTCTACAAGATGAAGATGATAAAATCATCCAATTCGCTGCTGTCAGTTTAATTTTTATTTTGTTTTGTTTTCTATTTTGCTGAATTTTAATAGATAATTATTTTCCATCAAATGCTGATATAAAATGAATTCTTGCAACGATGTTTTCATTCACTTAATGTTTGCCTTACTAACAAAAAGTGCTAAGATATTCGTTAACGATGGAAGACCATTCGCTTTTTTGCGAAGAGCATCTGTATACAAGGAAATCAATTGTGCTTTTCGTAAGAACAATTTACGGAGAATTCTGGACTCATGCCAGTCACTTCATTTCGGAAATAAAGATAGGTAAGTATAATAAATTGATTATTGAAATTGTCAAAAGAAGAGACAAGGAAAAGATAATTTTTAAATTCCTCCAAAAATAAATAAATAAATAAACTGACAGTTGTAAATGAAGGAAAAAAACGTAATTATGCAAGCCTAGCATCTTTTTTCTGTAAATGAAAATAAAGATTAAATAAAAAATA
>CM042161.1:86610923-86625923 GCA_023376005.1 Doryteuthis pealeii | reverse complement strand
TAAATTTTCTATATCTAATCACAATTTTGTTAATAAGTCTGGTGGCATTTATGCTGCTTGGAGAGCCCGAGTAATGATTAAGCTCCGAAACTGCTTTTGAATTCATGGGTAATCGTCTGAAGATGTATTGTTTTAAGGTAATTTAAATAATAGATAAAATACACACCTAAGACAGAGCCCGTGGTTACAGTGGTCTGAACGATGTGTTTATACACAATAAAGATGAGGACAACAGTCCGAAAACATTATAGTTACATAATTGCTTATGACAAATGCTTAGTCTGTTCATATGTTGCTGGGAATTCTCATTAAGAAGAGAAACAGAGGAATTCATGGCCCCATACACTTTCATAACCGAACAATAATAACGATTATTGACTTACAGTGATAATAAATTCCCCCCGAGATCAGCGGTAAACGTGGGACTATCAGAAGCCATCAGAAGTAAGTCATTGTAAACATCGAAAATATTGCAACATTGCTGAAGACTTAACTCATTGACTACCAAATTTCCCCAACGGCTGAATCAAATTTTCTTGGTATTTTAACCTCTATAATGGGATTTTTCAAAGTTCACTATCTATTCACCCCAGAAGTCATGTTATATACCAACATTGACACCGTATATCATACATCGGGTATATCAACGAGAGAGATAACTCGGATGGTAGAGAGAGAGAGAGACAGACAGAGACAGAGACAGAGACTGACTTGTTGCTTCATTTCTTCTTTGCTACTTCTAGTCGCCATGTTTCCTCTTCTTCTCCGGCCGACATCTTGTTGTCTAGTCTTCTAAGTCCCTTCTAAGGGCCAACTTTTTAGTCATGCAATCAATTAAACCACAATACTTTTTTCCTTAATCGAGATTTATTCCTCTAGCCCATGTTCTTCCGCGCGGGGAGTTAACAACCCCTGCAGAGAGACGCACGTGCTCTTTGCTTCAACCTGAGGTTGAAACTAAAATCTAAACTAACTAATCATGTGACGCACGGGATCGCGCCTCTGGGACCAGGGAGCTATAACCGTTACTGGTATTTTTCCTCTCCCTTATCTGGAAGCCAATGGTCTCTTGAATTCTCGCTACAGGGTCTGTCAACAATTTATGCTAGCATAAATTATGTAACACTCATTCTATTCAAATAAAACCCTATCATTATTTTAATCTAGTCTTTCTGCTCACAATGAACTAAGATATCATTTTTTGTACTTTGCATGGCAGTAGTGGGAAAGCCGCTGTGAGCTGCTTAAAGTAGACAAAGTGTTACAGACTAAAAACTAGGGTTCTAGTCTCCAACAGCTTGCGATCTATACTGTATATTTATCCAACTTCTCCAACATGAGAAGGATGGAAAAAAGGTATTTTTTTAGTAAAGTACAGCTGATTTCAATTCAGATTTTCCTTCTCCTAGACTGGTTGACGTAATAAAGCTACATAACCCAATCTGCCCTCTTATTTATATCTAGGAGATGAGAAGTAAACATTTCATGCCTTCCCCTAAGCACGAAGTAATCTTATGCAGAAAAGCCCGGTACATGCTTTACTTTTACGGCAAATAATGACATTGGAAAAGGCATGAATCAATATCTTCTCCCTACGACCAACTATGAAGAAAATTGCAGGTGTGACTAACCATGGTAGGGCAACGAAATTAACTTAAGGATAAATCTAAATTTAAACTGTCTGTATAAATTGGTTTGTCTCCGGTGAATCTACTTTTTTATTACCTATCTTATAAAAATTAATGTAACTAACTTTTCATAAATTATCATAATTAATCTTAATTCTTTTATTTAATATCACAGTTAACTTATAATATATTAACTTATAGTGTTATACTCACTGAAAAATTGCTTAGTGTCACATCCTCCCGTAGATGATGTGTTGGGTACTACGTAGTTTTACGCTAAATCTGTTGAGACCCATTGTCAAATCATGCTAAATATCCAGGTTCCTAGCAGATTACTGACGTTAAGCAACAATGAACCTGTTCTTTACTATAATGGGTGACCACTCAGTAACAGCCTGTACAATGTCATGTACACACAATATGAGGCCTGTGAGCCAGATTAAACAAAGCTTTGTAAATAGTAAATAAGTGTATTCATAAATAAATAAATAAATGCTAAGAAAAGAAAACGGAATAAACAAAAACAAAAAATAAAACAAATCAATAAATAAAATACATTATCTTAATTGAATTTTCTCTTATACATCTTTAGACAATACGCTCTTTTACAACAACAAAAAATACACAATAAAACAAAAACAAAACCGAAAAAAAAACTTCCATGTATATCATCTCGACAAAGAATATTGACAATTGTAGCCGATTAAATACCCGCTGTTCATTAAAGAATATAGCAATCATAAAAAAAAACGAATGAATATTTGGCAGATTGTTTCATGACGTATTTGCACAGAGTATATGCATTAAGTTTCCATTTAGTTTCCGTAAACCACCCACTCCCCACTCCCCACTCTCGAAAGAAAAACACACTGGAATCTCACTGACCAAAAGTGGAAGAACTAGATTTCACTCCAATGTACTATGGGTGACACATTGTACTTCGACACAAGTGCACTTGCTCCAGTCGATAAAAACATTAATACAAACAACACAATAAACGAAACTTAGATTTCAACCCGAATTCAAATCATGGACGAGGCTGTTTGTACTTCATATAGCACTACTATTCGTAGTAAAAGGTATGCATCCAACTATTCTCCCTTCAGCTATGGATAAATAGTAAGGAAGACTGGGCTTTTTAACTTTGGTTTGTCAAATGATCTAAGAGAAGGAGCACTCTGCATTCAAACCTGTTAAACTCGGATAAATTGACCACGTGACACATCCTTCTTGTGTGGGGTGGGATTGCAAATAACCATGGCATGTTAGGTTTTGAAGCCCAGGAATGTGCCACACGAAGGATTTTTTTTTTTTTTACAAAAATATAAGATCATTTTATTTTATACAAGAAAAAAACTTATTGAGGTCCCTATTTAAGTGTGTCTGTGTTTGTATTATACATGTTAATATATTTATATGTGCTATAATTTGTATGCCATTCTGAGTGAACTCCAGGATCTGATCACATCCAAAATTTTATTCTCTATTTATATTTGTAAATAGGCTCCCAAAAATAGTTATTAAATCTAGTGTGAACAGATTTGATTGGTTGAGAAAGGTGTTAGGTGAAATTTGTATTTCAAAGATTTTTTTTATCTTGTATTAATTTGTAATCACTTCCGGTCTATTTAAGATCTACTTGTCATGATTTTTGTCCAATCAAGTTTCAGGTTTTGGAAGTTGATACTCCACAAGTCTTTGATATTTTTTTGCTAACAGGTGATATTTTCCAGGCCTCAGTGACATCTACACAGAAACCAAATTTAACTAAATTCTACGTGGGATGCACAAAGTCAGAATTTAAAATGAGATTTACAAATAATGAACTTTCGTTTTCTAATATTGATACTAGAAACGCAAAAACTCTTTTTATGTATAATTGAGATCTAAAGAATCAAAGCTTAACACCAATTATTGAATGGAATATCTAAAGGAAATCAAACTTGTACAGTGTGTTGGTACCGTGCCCATGTGTGTGTATGTATTTGTATGTGTGTATTGGCTTGCGGTCTGTTGTGGTTGACAAAAACGATACCTATATATATATTAATATATATATAATATATATATATATAATATATATGTGTGTGTGTGTGTGTGTGTGTGTGTGTGTGTGTGTGTGTGAGAAATGTGAGGAGGTTAATCCAACAGTATTGGAGAAAGGTAGACAAACATGGGATGTTAACATCCAGTTTTCCATAACATCCCGTGTTTGTCTACTTTCTCCAATATATATATATATATATATATATATATATAATATGTATGTATGTATATAAATATTTCTATATTTACATAAAGAATTTTGATTTAAAGTATTAAGAAAATTTACATCAAGAATTTTGATTTCTAAAGTATTAAGAAAAATTTTAATGTGCTTTTCAGAGAAAAGGATAAATATATATATATATATATATATATATTATATATATATATATATATATAATATTATATATATATATATATATATATATATATATAATATATAATATATATATGCACTTTCTTCTATGACATTGGGAACTCACCACAGAGATGCTAAATTATCGTCATTATCTGAGTGGGCAACAAAACAAATGTCACGTTTCAACATCTGTGGATAAACTTATAGAAACTAAGGAACGAAAATCTAAAGGTGATGAGAACTTTCATTAAACAGTTATTAATCACTTTAATTGTATCTGATTATCTAGAAACACCTGAAGATCAATAAGAGACTTCGCTTTGAACGGCTAAACAAATAATCAGCAGCAGTGAAAATATAAATTTCTTATTTGATGTTTTTCTTTAAATTACAAACGTTTCTCTATAAGATATCGTTGAACAAAGGTCAAAGCGTCAGTCAAAACATTTTTAAAGCCATGAAATATAATTAAAATATAAATGAAATTAATTATTGGTAAGTATCTGTTATTCTACCCTCTATAGACCACAAAATTTGGTATGCCGAATATATATATATATATAGATATAGATATATATATATGGATAGATAGATATATAGATAGATAGATAGATAAAAGAATATGAAAACACACAATGCTGTTAAAATGAAAATAGTTTAAATCATATTCATAGCTAATATTGAACAATATTTCGATTTATAAAAAAAATATCTTCAGAGATTGTTTTTAATCTGGACTTTTTATAAATTCTGCTTCTCTCTCGATGAGTCTGGATTAAAAACAAGTTCTGTAGATGATTTTTATAAATCGAAATATTGTTCAACATTAGCTATGAATATGATATAAAATATTTTTTTTTATTTTAACAGCATTGTTTGTTTTCATATCCTTTTATCTATACTTATATCGTCGCATTAATTTCCTTACTCTTAACCCTGACTGTCAAGCTGACAGGCGGGGATTCTAACCATTACACCAGCTTGTTTTTTCCCAGATTGTCGTTTGTTTTGAACTCAGTTTCCACTTTTGGTGATTTGCTCCACAACAGTATGAGAAGTAAGGGTTCGAATCACACACAAAGCAGTCTTCCTGTCTATAGCTCTGCTGATGAGGCCTAATAGGCTGAAATGTACATACAGAGATTGATTTTTCTTGATTTGGTTAGCCGTACACTTGAACATGTATGCTCGCCTAATTCATCAATTATCAATTAAATAATTTTCAAAATTAGGTACGACTTCAATTAAGCACATATTCTCCTAAAAATTGTTTGTTTGTTTACTTCTCAAAAATATATACATATATGTGTGTGTGAGTGTGTGCCTCTATGTGTGTGCACGCGCGTGTGTATGTGTGTGTGTGTGTGTGTGCCTCTATGTGTGTCGTGTGTTCGTGTGCGCGCCGCGTGTGTGTGTGTGTGTATTATATTGAGGAAAGGAAATTAAATGCTCGATTACAGGTGGAAGAGCAATATTTATCTATTATAAAATATTCTACAATTAAAATTGTTTGTTACTTTTGTTTTCAAAACAGCGTGCGAGCCGCTTATCTCCAAGTAAAATCTCTTTGGACATTTGTCTCGAAGATAAGTGGATTATACGCTGCTTTGAAACAAACGGTAACAAACACTTTTTAATTGTATTAGTATTTCATTATATATATATATATATATATATATATATATATATATATATATATATATATATATAAGGAAAACCTTATAAAAGCATTGAGTATTGAATTTATTCGACATATTAGTGTCTTCCAATCTGATTTACAAAATGATTAAATGGGTGAATGAACCTCACTCTCTCTCTCCACCCCCCATATATATATATATATTTGGGAAATGTATGAATCCAACTACTCTCCCTCCCCGCTAGGTGTAAATAGTAGTGCGGTCTGGGCCCTTTAGCCTTGGCTAGCTTACCGGTCAAGGAGAAGGGAAACTCTGAATTCAAACCTAGTAAACTCCGTTTAAGAAATTGTCTTTGTGTGACATCCTACTCGTGCGGAGGGGTTAGTATATATATATATATATATATATATATATATATATATATATATATATTATTAAACACTAGTGTAGATAATAAGAGAATGTAATCGTGAAACATTGAGTTGAAATAATTAGGGAATTCAATGCCTAACCTACGTTGGACCTCATAGCAAATGAAATTTTGTTTTCAAACTCTTGCATTTTTCCATTACGTTGGACACATTTTTGAACAAAGGTTCCAAATATACTGAGAGGTCGTGTAGCATAAGAAAGAACTGTATGTTTCAAACAACTAAGTATTGGATCCATCACTTGTTTCTTATTTTAAACTAGTGCGGCTATTTCTGAATCTACAAGAAGCTTTTCCTTCAAGCGATATTCATCGAAGCTCTCCAATGTTATAGGATTATTTAATATGCCCCCCAGGAAGTATGCCAGAATACCTACCGAGCTAGGCATTCTCTTCCAGATTAAAACATGCAAGATATTTTATAAACTTTTTCTTCCTGTGGGGCAGGTAAAAAATATTTACGTGATGGCTAATGGAAAGAGGTTAAGCAGCATGGTTACGGTCCATTTTTTAAATGAGGAGGAGTTTAAAGATTTCGACTATATATTAAATGCAATCCTCTTTTTAAAATTCTTTTCAAAAATGTGCATGTACATATTGGTAAATGGTAAGGTATATATGCTTTTTCAACCTTACAAAGACAACTACTCTAGAAGAAAGAAAACTCTAAATTCAAAACTGCTTTAGTTTGCCTAAAAGGTCGATGACAGTGATGGTAAATGCATTTTTGTCATCGACTATTGTCAAATTCCAAAATCCATGGTATCTACGATGAAATGGAATTGTTGACTCGAGTTCAACTCCAGTACGAAGTGTTTTGCGTTTAATTACGCGCTAATGCCTTTAAAAAAAGTACTAATCCACCTCTTCACTCACCCAGCTATGGATAAAATAGTAGGGCAGACTGGGTTCTTTAGATCTGGAATGGCAAGCAGTCCCGAAGATGAAAACTGGATTGGCGAAGGGGATGGGTAAGTAAATACAGTCACATATAAAGACAGATACACGTAGCAAAAACAGACCCAAAGACACTCTGTCTTTAAACTATTAAATAAACTCAATAACAATCCTCTATACATACGATGTGATCAGAGTGAAGAAAATATTTCACGTATTTGTCCTATTGACCTATTTCATATTTACTCCTCAATATCCACGTTCTAGCTCTTTAGATTTATTTATTTCTCTTAAACTTTAAACTTATGAAAAATCATAAAACCAAAGCTATTATACTTAAATTGAGTGACATTAATCACCCTAGCAATGGGACGTATTTTTACATTACTATTCCTCTCAGATCTCAGTAGTACCTGTTTTAGTCCCATTTGTGGGTCAAATATTTCTTTTTAAAACTAGTTCGTATAGAGGAGTATGGAGTACACTTTTATTGCTATTACTACCAGGTCCACTCTGATCCGGAGAGGTAGTACCTGTTACGGTTCCATATATCGATTAAATAGGGAAAATTGAATTTTTAAAAATTGCTTTAAAAAAACTTTGAATATCCATCAGTCATGAATAGAACGAAATGGTATGAAATAACCCAAGAAAGTTTGATATGCCGTAAAATCCGACAAACAACACCAAACCTTGTTCAATAACTGAAGAAATTGAGGAAGATGGAAGTCGAGAGGATTTTTGTTCTCTGATTTCAATTATTAGTTAGCAGACACAACGTTTGGTTGATAAGTAAGTTTGCTTCGGGTTTGGTGTCGCTAATAGGAAAGATAGAAGTAAACTCTTTGAACATATATTTGAAAGTAAATAAAGTCCTGTACAAACGTACTTATTTAATTATAATTTAACTTTGTTTGCTTTATATATATATATATAATATATATATATATATATATATATATATATGTCTGTGTCTGTAAATATGTCTGTACGCGTGTGTGGGTTAATCAAATAGTGTATACTACTGTAGATATATACTAATTAAACATTGCCATTCCCACTGATTCAACTCGAGTGGAAATGATTGTAATGATGTTAATGTGTGACAATTTCATTTGTAAGAAAGTCCAAACTTTTTCAAACATTAGTCACGATAGTAAAAAAACAAAAACATAATGATTAAAGACTCACTGGTCGAGAATGAAAAATGCCTATCTATCTATCACAGCCAGTTAAAATATATACAGTTATATAATTTGTTCACATGTAGTTCGCTATTTTAGTCCTTTCATATCTATCCATCTATCTATCAATCTATCAATCTAGCTGACTGGCTTTTAGCTTATATTCGATACTTTCTATCTATCTTTCTCAGTCTGTTCTGATCTATCTATCTGTTTCCAATAAAACCCAGATCTAATTAGTAGCCAGATCTAATTAGTAGAAAAAATGTGTCATATAATGAATTTCACTTCTCAACCAAACCACACATTAGAATAAAAAAGAAAGACGTTGGTAGAGATCGGAGAATCTGTACGAGATGATAGCCATACCGATTACAGTTGTAGTGTTAGGAACAATAATATAAGCACAAAGAAAGAAGACTTGTTAGAATAAGAAATCTGTGCTAGAATAACGACTATCGACACGCTGGTATTAGTAAAAAAAAAAAAAAACTATAAAAAAAACGAAAAACCGAACGAGTTGCAATTTTGACTAGTGGAAAAAAGAAAAAAGAAACGCTTAGATAATAAATTAGGGAAGGGAATCACAGGTTTCACCGAAAAGGATCTTCAGGATAATTCTGAACTTTCGGTGAAACGTGGATAATTAATTTCTTTCATTGATTCTGTTCTTATATATAGAGTACAAAAAACAAATCGGAACGATTGAAATATTTTCGTGAAACAAAGAAAATAGATGATAATATTCTTTATTCACCGGGAAGATAGTCAGAAAAGTGTGTTACATGCCCGGTGAAACACGCGAAACGCTGTATAACTTGATAGAACACACATACACACACACACACACACACACACACACACGTATACACACACACATATAGATGTATATGCAGTCAGTGCTAAAGTATGGCTGCATCACTTGGAACCTAAGCAAGGACTTAAAGAAATAATCAAACTGGGAGCTGTACCATAATGCTGCTGGCTATCTTAAACACATCGTGAAAACAACACCCACAAAAAGCAGCTGTACGGCCACTTGCCCCCTATCACACAAAACACCCCAGTGAGAAGAAGAAGTCATGTTGGACGACGTTCTCTTGTGGAAACCATCACATAAGCACGCTATTGCGTTCCGTCCTGCGAAGACAAAAATTGACAAGACCTGCGCAGATACTGGATACTGCGCAGAGGACAATGTAGGATAGGAAGTTGGC
Organism: Doryteuthis pealeii; assembly: GCA_023376005.1. Taxonomy (NCBI): domain Eukaryota; kingdom Metazoa; phylum Mollusca; class Cephalopoda; order Myopsida; family Loliginidae; genus Doryteuthis; species Doryteuthis pealeii. The sequence goes on along the minus strand of CM042161.1, from coordinate 86,616,523 downwards.
GGACGATTGTCAATGGATAACCATGCTACAAGCCCGACATAATGATGGTATATATATATATATATATATATATATATATAATATATATATATATATATAGAGAGAGAGAGAGAGAGAGAGAGATAGCGATATGTGTGTGTGTGTGTGTGTGTCTGTGTGTGTGTGTGCTTTTGAAAAAGGGAGAAAAAAATGTATATCATCTCCTCGATAATATAGATATTGTCATCATATAAAGATAAAAAGAACTTGTAAAAATTTTTGAACTGGCGTTTTGGACATTGAACTAAATTTTCCGATAACCTGATTATTAAATCAATGAATATTCGAGATTCAAAAGAATCTTTTAAAAAAGCAAATATCGACAAAGGAGGATTGGTGACTCACATTTCACTAATTCATATTGAAAAAAAAAGGAAATTTTAACTACATCAAAGGAGGCAGTGGTTACCAACTCGCTTAAAATGAAAAAGAAGACTATATCAAGAATAATAAAGACAAGTGAATATATATATATATATATATATATATATAATATATAATATATGTGTGTGTGTGTGTGTGTGTGTGTTTGTGTGTGTGTGTGTGTGTCAAGTTTAACGTGAGTTGTATACAAAGTTTAACTCGATTGATTTTAAAGGCACGTCAACTCGTCTAGTGTTCGGTTTAGCTCAGTCGATAAAGTGCCCGACTACGCCATCTCAGCATATGAGAACTACAGGGGTCTGTGTGGTAAAGTAAGGAGCTGATGATAGGTGTGGCGCTCCACCTCAGACTCTAAAAATAATCTCCTTGGTCTAGCGCTAGAGAAAAGGGATAGACTTCCTCGCTGTCTGGCTAATACCGACTTAAGGCCACCCCGACGAAAAGAAAAATATTAAGTATTCTCATCTAATACAAATAATTTGCATACAGTTGCATGGTTTCAATTGTTGGATCGTTGGTTGGTTGGACTTTACGGCATGTCAATCCTTGTTGGGTTATTTTATGCCGAAGACGTTTTTGTTTTATTCATTCTTGTTGAGTATTCAAATTTTCAAACTCATTTTTAAACACATTTTTAAAATTTATTTTTATTCATTTAAACGATAGATGGAACATTACCAGTTACTACCAATACTGTATGGTTTCACGTATTCTTATCTAATACTAGGTCGGTTCATCTCAGTCGTCAGAGTATCCGCCGAGGAATCGCAAATTCCTGGTTCGATACTGGTCCTCACCAACTCAGCGTATGAATAGCACATATTTGGTAATATGAGCTGTGCAGTAAAGTGGGGTTGGGGTTGGTGTGGTGCTCCATCTCAGCAAAAATAATCTCATTGGTCAAGCGCTAGCGAAAAGGGGGATAGATTTATTCGCTGTCCAGCTTATAACGACAATAGACCAGTCCACCATCTTTAAATGGTCTGAAATATTTTAAGCCATCGTATGGTTTCAAATAATAAATAATGCCAATCGGCTGTAATAAAAAAAAAAACTTTGCTTCAAGCATATATTCTAATCTGTTTGACACATAAATGGTAACATGACTTGTACTAACATTCCAAATCAGAATTCAACTGTTAGTGGCAAAAATGATCATATTACAAACTCACAAATGTTTCGAAAGTGGAGCATCACCATCAGACGCAGTTTAGAGTCATACTCGTGTTTGTACTGAGGTTACAATCAGCGTATTTTAAGAGTTTAACTCGGATAGGTGCGAGTGTCGTAATGTTTAATGTCGTCATAATTGCATCGGAAAGCTGATTTCAAATCCGGGCAAGTAAGCTTGTGTTCACTGCAAAAATGTTATTGTTTGACGAGGTCTGTATCAATTTCTCGCAGGTAAGGGGTTAAAAAGAACAACAGGTTTTTGTTGCATCATTTTTATTGGAAATCAATTAAGAATTTGAACAAAATTAAATGGGGAATCATTGCTGTCTTTTTCAATGACATACATTTATGGAGAGAACTTCGAGGAACGAGTTTATATTTCGTCTCAGTGTGTATTCGCATCACAACAATACTCAGAGACATCAGTGCATCTCTTCTCTTCTCAGATATAGGGAAAATATCAAAGCAGATGTTAGTGTCTAGCCTTGGGTGGCAATCATACTAGAAGAATGACAAATATAAATTTCAATTCTACTCAATTTTTAGATGATAGGAAATAAATATTAACCAATTTCAAATTCTGTCCGAGTCTGTGTTTTTATCTTTTTTGCAATAATGCTGTTAGAGCGCAACGGTGGCCATTGTTGACAATCGAATACGGCCCGAATTTCAAACCTTTTTTAACACAAAAGTCCAAACGATTATTTGGTTTTAAGTATTGCTCTTAAATAATACATTTTTAGATTAGTTTGGTTGGCTTTGCGACATAGCAACTCTTGTTGGTTTGTTTAGTTCCAAAGCAAGGTTTCTATTCGCGTATCCCTATTCTTGCAAAACTAACGGATATCAGAGAAAACTGGTTAAGCTTAAAATGGTAACTTTTTAAACCTCGTACTCAACCTATTTCAGCAAAAGCATTTGCTAAGTACAAACAGACAGCGGACACTGACATTCTTCGTTAAGATCTGTAGTAATTGTTAATAATTAAAACAGCCATTTCTTTGTTGATCGATGAAATAAATCATTGCTACAAGTTTTTTTTTTTCTGTGTACAGCTTTTTAAAAATCTCATTCTTTGAACAAAACAAAACAAAAAGACTTTAGGAATTTTAATTTTTGTAAATTTTAATTTTAAATCTTTGGAATGAAAGGAAGAATGACACAAAAATACTGATTTGTAATTCCCCGTACGTAAGTATTGATCTCGAACACACTAACCTGTGCAAAACTAAATGAAACTATTACTAATAATAACGCAGCAACTAATCGAATCGATACTAGGAGATTGATTGTTGTAAAGATTTTACTTCATATTACGAAACTCGGAGATTTTTATTTCTATTTTTCGATATTCTTGCTTTTTTTATTATCGTTATTGGATTTAGAATTGACAGTTACTGTGTTCCCATTTTAGTTAATTATCGAAAATGAAAGGATGCGTAAACGAACTTGAAAGTCTAGGTGGCTGGTTCGATTCGGATTCTGGTTAATGCGTCCAAATGTGGAAAACAACTATAACTCCAGGGATACAAATTACAGTTGAAAGCACCGGTTCCCACTAGATCACCGAAGTTAAGCAACACTGACGCTGTTCAATACTTAGATGGGTGACCATCTAAGCAATAGCAGGTACTGTAAGCAACCTGATAACGAAATGATTTGATTCATCACTGAATGACTCAAAAAGGGTTGATATGTCAGAAAACAAAAATAACCAACCAATTCTGGAATACAAATAGGCAATGATGATAGACAGACAATTGAATAATTTTAACGGTATGTCATATCGTCTGGGATTATCTTATGTCTGAAAATTAAAGAATTGCGTTAAGTGTATGTTCATTTGTAGCGCATCAGTAGCACAGTGAGAGCTGATGGTAGGTGTGGCGCCCCACCTCAGATACAAATCTATCTCCCTGGTCTAGCGCTTGTGAAAAGGAGGCAGACTCCCTCACTTTCCGGCTGATACCAACAATAGGTCACTTATCCAATCTTACTAATTTCTTAAGAGTTTATTTTTTACTTTTTTATTTTAGGCACAGAACAAAAATTGTGTCGATTGCTTAGGCATTCCCCCTCAAGGGGGTGTATCAGGCGCTGGGTAATAAACCCAGCCCTGCCCCTTTAAGTCAAGGGGGCAGGAATTGCCTGGGGGATAGTCCCTTGGGATCAACGCTATTAATTTAACACAACTCACCGGTCCAATGGCCGAAGCTCACCGGACCTCCGCCCCGAAGGACGGGTTGAGGATGCCTGGTATTTACATGTACCCCACTTATACACGATATGGCACAAGGCCTTTTTACACAAGGCCTATTGAGTCGGAATATTTTCTAAACATATCTTTTTGAACTATTGATGGGAGTCTAACAGATACTCTCAACCCGGGTCAGATTAGAAATGAAGGATTATTCCTAACTCCCTATGTTTTGAGCGAGGCATCACAATCAGATGCATTTTCGTACTCAGGGTACTGCTATTTTGGGCGGGGGTCTTACATATTAGAGTCAGCCTATACTAAACCACGCGGAGACGGCGACGGAGCATAGCAACTGCAGAAGACAGCAGACAAACATTTAGAAGCACTCGTTGTGTAATTGTAATCGTTAGGAGAAATGATCACGGCCATCCAAGTTCAAATCCCGGACACAGCTGCTTCCTTTCCACGTAGCAGTATTTTTCTTAGGGGGTGGGGATTGTGAATTCTCCGACCGGCAATTGCAAAATAGTTAGGCAAACTGGACTTTTTAAACTTGGTTTGGCTACCGGTCTAGGAGATGGAAAACTCTGAATTCAAATTTATTAAACTCCGTTGAAACATTGTGTCGCATTTTGCTCGTGTGGAGAGGTTGTATAAGTACAAACAAAATACACACACACACACACTGTCCGTCTGTCTGTATGTATGTCTGTCTCCCCCCTCTATCTCTCTCTCCCTCTCTCTCTCTATATATATATGTGTGTGTGTGTGCGTATGTGTATGTGTGTGTGTGATAGGGATAGTATAGAGTGCTATACTCATAAATAATAGCAGGGCCTATGGATATACCACAGTATAACACTTCTATTATTCCAACGTTTGGTATGTTTGCACATTACGGTATGTGTAGCATGTCCTTTCTCAACCCTTTTTTTCTTTATGATAAAAATGGTATGGTCAATTATTTAGCTGAGGTGACGACACTCATAAGAAATAAGATAGCGACGGCTAAGCAACAACAGATAAACAGAATTTATGTTTTAGCATTTCGTCTTGGATGATTTGGACAGTCACATATTTAACCAGAGTTTCCTGCAATTTAATAACGGTCTTACAATTAAAGAACATTAATATTAATACATAGATAGAGTGCTGAATGGGAGAGTGATAGGGCATATCTACTTTAGGATTGCGTAGTCATAGACTCAACGGTAATGAAGAACGCACAGGTGAGAAACTTATTGTTATCAAGCGTCGTTGACCCTATGTCTACGCTACCATAATATATATATATATATATAATATATATATATATATATATATATATATATATATATATAAGTTAAAAGAAAGGAAATTAATCCGACAGTATGAGTATGAAAAAGTGGAATGAAAACATCACACAATGCTGTTAAAGAGAAAACAATTTATAATATAATCATAGCTGATATTGATCAATATTTCGATTTTACAAAAATCATCATCAGAGCTCATTTACTCCGTGGTGTTTGGGTCGAACCGACAAAAATATGGCGCGAATGCCCACATTGGTGAATAATGTAACAACTTTCGTTCTTTTTTTGCAAAATTAAGGTTTTTTGTTTTTGAACTGATTTGACATTTATCTCCGACCCAAGCAACACGGAGTAAATGAGCTCTGATGATGATTTTTGTAAAATCGAAATATTGATCAATATCAACTATGATTATATTATAAATTGTTTTCTCTTTAACAGCATTGTGTGATGTTTTCATTCCACCTTTTCATACTCATATATATATATATATATATATATATATATAT
>CM042161.1:86530923-86608423 GCA_023376005.1 Doryteuthis pealeii | reverse complement strand
CAATTTGCACATAGCTGATTGATGTTGGTCTTTGCTTGTCTGTCTACACTGGTGTATCAATGTGTCGGAGTTCCCAGGTCAAAGTCACGCGTGTGTTCGTATTTGCTTCTTCTACAATATTCAGCGTTTTTTGTTTCGCTTACTTGAATGGTTTGTGTCATAGGGGGTAAGTGGCCGAACTTCTGTTTTTTTTGTGGGGGGGGTTAAAGGGTGTCTGCTTCCATGATTTATTCAAGACACCACGTATCAGTGTTTGAACTCGGGTTGACGAGTTCATTTTCCGTGACTCTAACCATTACACCACGCACCTCTAACATATACACACATTTTTTAACCTTTTGTTGGTATCTTCTTTCCTGTTTTGTATTCTGTTTACTTTAAGTTTTATCAGGTAATAAAAATCCTTCTTATTACTTTCGTCGTGAATTATTCTAATATTTACCTCGTTCAAAAAAAAAAGATATATAATAATAATATTTTCTTCTGAACAAAACTAAAATGAAGAGAGAATATTTCAATAAAACTCGATGTATTAAATTCCTTAAGAGTATAAAGAGAATGAATTGATCTAAAGTACTTGGAAAATATCAGAATGTTTATTCGATAAATGAAAGAGAGAAAATGACAATTAATATGACTCTGATTATGTTTACCTGCAAATGAACCTGGTCTAATTGTTATCTCATCAGTTTTACGGTATTAATGATTGCTATTGTTTATATTATCTAATAATCAGTCACTTGGCAGATAGAACGTCCCTTTCTTGAAATTGAGGTCATTACATCTTAATTAATTGCTGTAATCTGAGATAATAATTAATTATATTGAACGAGTTACGCGAATAAATTGACATTGGCTATAAAACATTTTTATTGTCGATGCTTACGGTTTATATAGAGATCACGTAATCATTCCCTCAACGTTCGCATGTTTTGTGTTTGGTTTGTAGTGACAAATTTACGAAACTGCTAAGAAAATTATACTAAATGAATGCCATTATAGGTAGAGGGATGTTCTAGGAGAAGTGATCGTACTTTATGTTTGGAAATTTACGTTTAATAGTTGGGATCACGACACGAATGCTTGAGAGGACTCACTTTACCTAGTCACCAATGAACGGTTGTTTTATTTTACGGCATATCAACGCTTTTGGGGTTTTTAAAAAGTTATTTTGATTCACAAAGTACCTGTTGTTGCTCAAGTGGTCAACTAATTAATATTGAAAAGGCCCATCGCTGCTTACATTTGGTGATCTAGCAGGAACCAGTGATATCAGCGTGACTTGGCCATAATGGGATAAGTTTGTTTTGTTTTATGGCATATCAACACTTTTCGGGTCATTTAATGCCGAATCAAGTCATTTTAATAAACAAAAAAACGAAGGATGACCACAGTACCTGCTGATGCGTAAGTGTTCAACTAGTTAATCAATGAACAGTCTCATCGTGGCCTAAATTCGATGATCAAGGTAAGTAACCGAGATTATCAGGATATGTTATCATTTGAAGCAACAAGCGACGTCCATCTTGATGACGCATCACTTGCTTCTTCTTCAGTGGCATGATTGTCTATATATATATATATATATATATATATATATATAGATAGATAGATAGATAGATAGATATGGGGGAGGTTCACTTAACGTAACGATTATCTTGTAGAAATTGGATTAAGCGACCCAAGTTCAAATCCTGGACGAAGACGTTTGAGTTTCAGAACATATGAAAGGCATGAACCCAGGTTTTTCCGTCCAGCAAGATATTGGTAAATATTGTGTAATCTTGGATTCTTTATTCTTGGTTATACGACCAGACTTCGAGAATGAAAACTTTGAATTCAAATCAGATTTACTCACCCTTTAATGTAGTTTAGCGTAATAGGCGGGAATTCACCTAGGAAGGGTTTGTTACTGTTTTGCCGGAATTAATCAATTAACATCATTGAAAATCTGGAAAAAAGGTTTTTTGCCTTTTGTACATGAATCCAAATAATAGAGTCAACTAGCTATTCTCCAACAGTATGGCTATAGCTACTCGACTAGTAGTGAGTGGATTAGCAATACTACTATGTAACTTGACTAGGAATAACCTAGCGTATTAGTATCTTTATATGTGTTCCGTTGGACGGGTCCAACAACTTTGTAGGGGAATATCATTCTTTACTACATTTACCATTCTTCAGGAGATGCAATCCGATATCATTTACGAATTATTCAGGTGGGATTCTCATTTTGGTTGCTATTTATTTTTTTTTATCTCAGTATTTCATTTGATTCAATCCACTTCTTTCTTTGTGGCATTGTATTATATTCTTTACCTATTTGATGAGAATTCCCAATCATATGCAACCGATTCCCACTGAAGCGATAGAATTAAGAGTTATATAAACATTCCAAGATTAATTCAAGAAATACACACACACACACATATATATATATATATATATATATATATATATATATATATATATATATATAAAGAGCAAGGCATAGATAGATAAAGAATACTGAATAACAAATCAATCGGAAATTTCTCATAACACTCGAAATAATATGAATATTGGTGCAAGTAAGCCATGAAATAAGACACTTCTTCTTCGAACTTCAGAACATACTTAACGAAATTCACAGATTTCTTAAGATGACTGAGATTCCAAAATTTAATTAATGCATTAATATCTATGAAGTCCTTAAAATGTAATGAATTAGCCATTTATTTATATAGCATTTGCATTTTGTATATTTTTTAAAAGTTTTTGTAATAAAACGATAATTATATTTACCAAATCCACATCCTCAAGAAAATTGATAATCGCATTTTCAAATTGTTAAGAGTCCGATTAATATGCATTTTCAGCCGATTCCCGTTAATCGGTTTATTCGATTTGAAAATACTAGTGCCTTGTGGTGCTTTAATACATCAATGTAATTATTTAAAAATCTGTTTGTTAAGTTTTGGATTTTTAAGGCATAGTTTTAATATGGAACTAGCAGAGCTACACAGCGTTGCCGGTGGTTTGGAAATTTAAAAATAGATCTCTTATTTATATTCATATATATATATTATTAAAACTATATTTCTATATATTTTTAATGTCTTTTATTCTTTATATATTCGTGTTTTTAATTTGTTCATCTTTATTATTATTTTGCTTTTCTTATATATATATATATATATATATATATATATATATATATATTATATATATATATATATATATATATATCATAAAGTGGTTAAAGGAAGCCTGAAGAAGATACTAGAAGTAAATAAAAATGTTTTTGAAAAACGAATTTCATTTTGCGAACGTCCATTCTTATCAAATATTTTATTTTCTCCAGTTGGAGACATAACAACACTTTTTTTACACAATTCCACGGCACAAGGTAAATTTTTAAACGGAGCAAAGCTGGGTTAACTTATAGTTTTCCTTCTCCTAAACTGGTTGACTAATCAATGTTAAAGAACCGCCCTACTATTTTCGCATAGCTGGGGTGAGGTAGAACAGATAGGTTATACCTTCACCAATGATATTAGCGCAAAGGGAAACGTAGACAGCCTCGTTCAGGATTTGACCTCGGGTAACCAATTCTGTTTCCTTGGATGATAACCATAACAATAAATTGGCATCGAAAGTAAATTAGTATGGAGTATACTTATTTTTGGACGTGTGCATGTAAAATATCCTGAAAAATGACATCAGTACCCTGATTTAGCTCAGTCCATAGGGCATCCGCTTAGGAACCACACGAGTCAGGGTTTGATACCGACTTTTGCCAAATCAGCGCATGAGTAGCACAGATTGAATCTGTGCAATGAAATGGGGGAGGTAACGGTAGACGTAGCGCTCCACCTCAGACACAAAAATAATCTATCTAGTCTAGCGTTAGTGAAAAAAGGATAGACTCCCTCGCTGTCTGGTTGATACAAAGAATAGGCCTCTCCACCGAATTTTTACACTTAATTTTAATCAATTCCAATAATTTTATTGTTCATACCAAATCTAATGATACCTAGTAGTATCCTTATTGATTATATATTTTTCCGCTGAAAATAAATAAATCCTGAATATCATATCATTCTGTGTATTTACTCAATCCCTACTCCACGAGCAGGATGCGAGACTAATTTACTTTTATGTGAATTACAACACGGTTAAATGATGTGTTTTCCTTCTTCTCGACCTGTTAGCATATCAAGATTAAAGGGCATAGAATACCCTATTATATTTAGCACGACATGAAATGCCAGCAACCTTCTCAGGTGATACAACTTGAGTCGACGCGTTCATTTTCTAGGACGATAATCGTTATGCAGGCGCTCCTCCCCCAGCATTTTTATACAATTTTATGTACGCCCTTTTCGTAGGTAGAACTACTATGTTGTATATCAGATGTTGAATAAATTAATCTCCACATTTCCAAATATTACTTTGTATTTTATTGACCGGTCCCTTTCTTATAATCAATACTTCTTATAAAAACTGTTGTAACGATTTATATTAAGAATAAAATAATTGTCAGCAGATATGTATATGTTCCTTATTTGTGCAACCGTTATCATCTTGCAATTATCATCATCTTAAAAATGTGATAGTCCAAATCGTCCAAGATGAAATGCTGTAATGTAAATCCTGATCATCTGGTGCTGTTTATCCTCCGAATTCTTATTTCCTATGAATGTTGTCACCTTTGCTAAATAATGGATAATTCCATTTTTATTATAAAGAAATAAGAGCAATAAAAAGGAGATGCTACACAGAAAAAATATAATATGAAAGAAATAGGGAAAATATGGATAGAGGGATTGAGCGCGCGGAAACGATAATGCGAATCTTTTTCAATGGAACATGATGAAAACATAAAAGGAAGGAAAGAAAGAAAAAAGAGTGAGAGAGAGAGTTAAATCAGAGATTATTATACTTTATACATATCGAAATATTTCGCAATAGCTCTTAAATAAACATATCAAACGTTGTAATAATTAAATTCTCATACTGTGGTATACTGTGGTTCTGCTAGTTAATTACAGAATATCGCAGTATATGATATCGTTGTCTTATAAACGAAGCTTTGATTGAATCCAGAAGTACATAAACTTTTATCTTCTAAGAGTTGAGATACCAGAAGATAATCTATTAGAAAAATGAGTATAAAGTTGTTTGTGGTACAAAAAAGGCGACTGTTTTCTAGTGAACTAACTTCCACCAAAAGGGAATTTATGAAAAATTGGTTACTTTAGAAGATATGCTGGACGCACATTCGAAAGGGACAAACAATTAGAATGATCTATACGTTGGCGTTCATTTTCTGAAAACCTTATTCATTTTTGTCAAATGATATAATAACCATACAAGTCCAAGTTTGAATCTTTGTAAATCATCTTGATCTTTGACAAACTCTTGGGAACGATCTTACATGTCGAATATTGGCAGTTTTGTTTTTCTGCTTCTTTTTCGAAGATCTGAGTAATTTTGCATGAAAAAGAAATGTTTCCGGGGGTGGGGATGGGTAAAACACAATATAACAAAAAAGATTAGCCAAGTCGAAAATGGCAGAATTGTAAGTTCTTAAACATCACAAATGATGGATATAGGATCATACAGAGAGCAAGAGAATGTTTTTTGTGGTAGACAAATAGAAGAAAAAAGAAAGGATTGTTTGAAGAAACAAAATGGCCACTCGTCAACAGACCAACACTAACTTATCTGAAATTTACATTAAAAAAGACATTAAAAACCAAAAGGAAATAGAGTTTTACCTTGACTTACGAGTCCCCCAACTTACGATTTTTTTTACTTACTATCTATCACTCAGTTGATGTTTTGCTTTGTGTTGAGGGCGAGAATTTGAACTACAAGCGAGCTTCAGATAAGCTTATGTTAATAAGTTCACTAAAAAACATTACATTTCTAAATTTATTACGCCAAAGAAAAATATTATCAATAAGATAATATTAACATATATTACAGCACTTGATTCGTTAATTCTATTTTATTATGTTTTTATTGAAAATGGTGTTGCTATTATTTTTATCAAAAACAAATGAAAAAGTATTGTGTTTCTTTTAGGGGGCCTGGACGGATTAATAGGTTTTCAGTTTATTTCAATGGGAGGAAATAATTTGATATACGAGGAAATTGAGTTACACGCAGAAGGTATTACTCGTAACTCAAGGTATCATTGTATTCGCTTTTCTGTTACGAGAGAATATTTCAACGCTTTAAAACAATAGATAATGAGACTCAGACTTACTGTCATGATACTTTGAAAGCAAAGGGTCCCTTCAGATCATCGAAGTTAAGCTGCAAATAGGATGTTCACTGGATAGATGGGTGACCATTAAGGAACAGCAATTAGTGTATGCACCCTAGTGTCTGTGTGCTAGGCTGAGCAATGCTTAGTAAATCATCATCATCATAATCATCATTAAGGTATAGTAACATAAATCATCAGCTTTGTACGGACACTCGATGCCGTCTATATATCTTACCAAGAGCTTTAGCCGATAAGGACAGATAACAAAAGGGGTCAACGGAATCACTACTCTTATTACGCCCTGATCCGCGTACTTCACAAAATGGTGGCTATTGTTCAATAAGATTCAATCTTACATTTCCCCAGAGCTCCAAAACTGGAAGTGTTGGACTCAGGTCACTTTTTGGTGAGGGCTTAGACATCTACAGAATATTCTAAACCACATTATATTTTAATCTTAAATGAATAGATTCTAATGTATAAGTTATTTTAGACAAATTGAGACGGCTACATAATTCGACATTCTTTATTTATATCTATATATTGATGACCGTGTTTCTTAATTGTACGACCCTAATTATATTGCAACCTCCTCTGATTAAAAATGAGACCGTCTAAATTGTCCAAGATAAAATGCAAAAATGTAAATCCTAATTATCTGGTGTTGCTTAACAGCGAAATTCTTATTTCCTATTAGTGTCGTCACCCCAGCTAAATAATGGACCATTCTGTTTTTATTATAAAGAAAGGAAGAAAAAGGACATGCTACACAGAGAAATATAGCAGGAGAGAAATAAATAATGTATGGATAATATAGTAAGTGGTGATGAGCGTGCAGAAGCGATAACGCTAATGAAACATAATGAAAAAATGAAAAGAAGGAAAGGAAAAAGGTTGAGAGAGAGTTAAATCAAGAATAGTATACTTTTTACATATATTTAACTATTTGCAATAGCTCTTAAGTAAACATATCAATAATCGAATGATCATACTCTGGTATATCCACAGGTCGTGCTAGTATTAAGAATAATGCCGGTGTTATAAATGTGGCGAGAGAAAAAATAAAACAAAAGAAAAAGAAACGGATTCATTCTGTTTATTATGTCTCAATGTTAATATCTTTTTTTTAATTCATAATTGAGCAGGTGTTGTTGGCAAGCAAAACCAGAAAGAAAAAAATATAGATCAGACATTGTTGAACAATGGCCGCTGTGTGAGGCAAACGTATATAGACTGCACGCCACCCCGCACGCAAAAAAAAATAGCGGCTGACAATATTTCATTTGCGAAAAAAAAAAAAAAAAAAAACAGTGACCAGTCCAGCTGAAAGTTTGCGACAATGAAAAGTAAAATTTAACGATGATAAAAAATGAACATATAACTGAAACAGTAGTCTACACTACCATACATAAATGAAATGCAACTACAACTTTTTCCAAAATGAATTGTAAATTTTATACAAACTTAATTAGTGGCACACATTTCTGTTCCGTTACACATGATGTTACTCTTTGATGAGCTGCCAAAGTTATGTTAAGGCTCCCCAACCAATTCTTGAGATATTATCAAACAATAGATAAAGTACCCATCCCCTATATATATATATATATATACATATATATATATATATATATATATATATATATATACATACACACACACACACACCACACATATATATATATATATATATATATAAGTTTTATAATTTGTCGGAAGTATTGTGTGTATATTGGTTTGTCAGTTGTTTTTTATGGCTATCACAATGCAAGGGAAAATCCCTTCATCAGAAGATTTATGTAAACACAAGACCCTTCAATGGATAGATTCAATTAACAGTGAACATCTCCCTTAAAGGGCTCTGTGATTTCAGGAATCTTCTGACGAAGGGATTTTCCTACTAAAATATTAAGAACATTAATCAAAGATAAACGAACATCATAGTTACCGCATTTTTCTTTACCCTTGCATTGTGATAGCCATAAAAACCAAATGCCAAACCAATATATATATATATATATATATATATATATATATATATATATATATATATATATATATATATATCATTTAAGTGTTCGTGTATGCTTCTAAATTATTGGTAAAATGAATGAATGGATGTAATAAAAATGAATGAAATGAGGGGAATAAATGAAAAATCCTTTCCAAGGGATCCCTCTCAAAAGTATTAAAACACTTTTTGAGAGTGGGGACCCTGATAGAAAGCTTTTCTCCATCTATTATTAAACTCCGTTGAAGCATCAAGTTAATATAATTATTCTATAAGTTATTAGAGAAGATAAAATCCGTCTCTTACCTTTGTAATATCTGTTGAGAATTGTTTTGAATTTATATATATATATCTAATCTTGTCTGGTTAACTTTCAGTGAATATTGCTACATTGTAATTATCTTGAATTTAAAATAAAACAGTCAAATAGAAGAAGAATTTACTTAGCTTTTTTTACAGTTGTAAAATAAATAAAATATATTAAATTAATTATATATATATATATATATATATATATATATATATATATATATATATATATTACCGTGTGTGTGTGTGTGTGTGTGTGTGTGTGTGTGAATAAGGAGAGTCAAAAATTCCGTGTGTGTGCAGTAGAATATCCAACTATGTAATATCGATACCGAAAAATATCTGGCGTAAATACTAAAATGTAATATTCTCAAGAAGTCAAAACAGTTACTAAAAGTTTCGCAATAAGTAAGACGGACTCCTAATTGAGGCTTTCTGTACATTTTGTTTTGACTCCTGCATATGTCACTAAACAACATCACCAATTAGGGAGTTTAACATATCCTTCCGTTTCTATTGCACCAAGGTCTACCCTGACACGGAATGTAAGCACCCGAATACGTCCCATCTTTGGGTCAAATATATCTGTTTGTATTCAATAGGGCCGTGTGCAAAAATTCTAAGAAAAGAACAATATTGGCTCAAAAATGCCAATATTAACGAACAATGGATGCTGTGTTCTAACTATTGGGTATAAAATAGCACTTAATGCCACTAAAATCAATCAGTCAATCAATCAATCCTCATCTCAGAGATTTAGACGGGTTTAAGTAGTCTCTATGAAGATTCTATTCAATCACTTTAAAAGTGAGAATGTCCATAGTGCGAACAAAATACTACGAAACAAGTAATTTGAAAAAAAATCACGAAAATATGACCATCCAGAATCATACATATAAGAAATTGAACAATAGTTCATATATATATATTGCTATTGCTACAAATTTATTTTAAAACTTTGTCGGCATTAAATGACCCATAGTGGTTGATATGCCGTAAAACAAAGCTAACAAACAGTCAAACCTCTGGTTACTTCCGTAAATCAGAATTGAACATCGTAGGCTCGGAATACCAATGACGTCCCAGTTACTAAATATTCCTTTTTGCACGTGTCTTTAAATGTGCAACATTTGGCCATTGATATACTTCCTGTATATTTTAGTGCGTTACTTCTAAGATTTATCCTTTGTGTCTATTAAAGTGTATCGGGTTTACACAATGGAGGTTTATAAAAACCCAACTGATTATTTCGTATCTGTGCGGAGCTTCTTGAAAATATGTACATAAAATGAACACCAGATCGATAACAGCAAAAAAACTGAAGAGTTTTATGTTCTCCAGATCACAATAACTTGCTTACAAGAGTGTCACTTCGATATTTCTATACGAACCAGAAAATACAAGTTGGAATTTACGAGCTTGACAACATTTTCAGGAAAATAAAAAAAAATATGTAAGAATTTAAAGGAGAGCAGAAAGCATTGCTAAAATGATGAAAAAATAATACAAAAAAAAAAAAAAGATAAAAATTCAAGTATCTAAAATTTAAGGCGTTGCCTTTCCGAATCTATAGTAACATTCTTGTTTCATTTTTTTGTGTCGATTTCACAAAGAATTTTTTTTCATGTAAAATGCAAATAAGCATTATTATTATTTTCACTCTATACGTGTGAAAACATTCAACCTCTAACTGATGGTTTTAAGTGGTATTTGAGTGACAGCAAGTCTCCTCAGTTCTCTAGAAAGCTTCAAAATATTGTAGCTGATATCAGTGAGGATGGTCTCGATTCTTACTCTCATATGCAGTTTTCCCAGTCATTTTTCCAGACTTTGGGGAATTTTCCAAGAGCTTCCAACTAGAATTGCTATCACCGTAACATTCATATTCCGCAGCATTTTCAGCTCTCTGGTAAGATCCAAGTGCTTGTCATAGCTTAATTAGTAGAGCACGTAACAGTTCTTGGAAAAAGAAATTTAAATGAAAATTTATTCTTTAATAAAAGTTGTTCTTATATTAGGAACAAGACATCGGAATGAAGAATAAAATTCAGTTCCATGCTCTCGTCGAAGTGTCAACTCGAGTGAGTGAAAAGAAATTCAAAAGGAAAGAGGAAGATGAAGGAAAACATTTGCAATATGAGAAGATATCAATAAGATAAACTAGAGATAATTTTCTAAAATAATCTGTAATCTTGACTTAATCGAGAAAAATAAAACCCGGAAAATAAATTCCGGGTTAGTATTAATACTCGTGTTCCTTAAAATTACGAACGTTATCATCTTGCAGCAACCTCTGGTAAAAATGAGACCGTTCAAATCACCCAAGATGAAATGCAAATTGTAAAACTTGATTATCTGTTGTTGCTTATCAACCGTACAGATAGAAAGTGAAGAAAATGGACCTGCTACATGAAAAATATTATAAAACAGAAATATAAAGGGTAGGGCAAAGATATCGAGAGGGAGTGAGCGTGCGGAAGCAATGATACTAATCTGTTTCAATCGAACATGACGAAAACATGAAAAAAAGGAAAGAAGTAAAAAGTGTGTGAGAGTGAGAGAGAGAGAGTAAGTTAAATCAAGATTATAATAATTTTTAGATATTAAACTATTTATGCATTAACTCTTATTTAAAGATTTAGCGCTAATACCCTTGGGAAAGGTATGAATCCTACTCTCCCTCCTGCTATGGATAAATAGTAGGGCAGACTGGGCTCTTTAACCTTGGTTAGGCAACCGGTCTAGGAGAAGGAAAACTCCGAATTCAAACCTGTTAAACTCCGCTTAAGAAATTGACCTTGTGTCACATCCTGCTCTTGCGGAGGGGTTGGTAAAATATATATATCAATGGGTCCTGGTAGTGTATCATTATATTCTCTATACATGAGTTGATTTATCCTCTCCTGCTAATTTGTACATTTGTAGCCTCCTGCGTATTTTCTTAATATATACTTAAACGGTATCATTAAATATATCAAATTCTGTAATAATTAAATCATGATACTGTTGTATATCCACAGGTCCAACTAGTATGATTTTATTTTTTTACCCAAAGAAAATCCAAATTCAGCGAGACCATAAAATTGTTTATGTATGAGAACATTTGCCTTCGTTTGGCAGAGGAATATTTTTGAGGTTAGATTGTTTATTTTATCTATTTATTTCCTGTGCAATAGATCACACTTTGAACCTTTTTTTTTCTTTCTTTACACAACTTACCTCTTTCTTTTTTTTTTGTAATAAACATTTTTTCGCACAAAACCTGAGGAATGTGTTCAGCGCATTTAAACTTGCAAAAATAGATTCTATTAAATCCTCTTTTTGCATCAAATTGATACGATATCATTCATGGTAAAAAAGATCCTGACTGGAAGAAACTATTTTTGTTGTTTTAAAACGGTGGCGGGTTAGCTTAGTCCGTAGAGCGTTCGACTAGAAACTACAAGGTTCCTAGTTCGATTCCGGTCCTCGCCAACTCAGCGTTATGAGTAGCACAGGGATCTGTGTGGTAAAGTAGGAACTGATGGTAGGTGTGGCGCTCCACCTCAGATGCAAAAACAATCTCCTTGGTCTAGCGCTAGTGAAAATGCGATAGACTCCCTCGCTGGTAGGCTGATACCGACATTAGGCCGCCCCGACTTATATATATATATATATATATATTATATAGGGGTAAACTATAGACACGTGTTTCGAGGTATCACCTCTCATCAGTATAGTTATACGGTTTTAATATATATATTGTGTATATATATATATATATATATATATATATTATATATATATATATATATATATATAAGTTAAAAGAAAGGAAATGAATCCGACAATATGAGTAAGAAAAGGTGGAATGAAAACATCACAATGCTGTTAAAGAAGAAAACAATTTATAATATAATCATAGCTGATACTGATCAATATTTCGATTTTACAAAATCATCATCAGAGCTCATTCACTCCCGTAGTTGTTTGGGTCGGAGAGGAAAGTCAAAATGAGTTTACAAAACAAAAAAACCTTAATACTGCCAATACTGGCAGTATTAAGGTTTTTTTGTTTTGTAAATACAAACTGCCAATATATATATATATTGTGTGTGTATGTATATATATATGCATACATATTTATATACATAAGCATGCACACACAGTTATATATGTGAGGAAAACCTTGAATAAGAAAACATAGGCAATTACATTCAATTAATTGTTGATTTCAGAAATGTTATATCTATAAAATAGACTGCTATATATATACACACTGCAAAAGTGGTACGTTTAAGTAGAGGAAATGGAATAGAAAGGGAGGTATTGGAAAGCACTGAGGCGGAAGAAAGAGAAAGTGTGCGTGGATAGCAAGCATATGGTAGATCACAAGATGAACAATGATGATGATATATATATATATATATATATATATATATATATATATATATATATATATATATATATATTGACCTACGAAGCATTGGAAAAGGTACAAGTATATTATTCTTTTACAGGTTGGCTATTTAAAAATAGTGCCGGACTATAAATGTGTCTTTTAAGTACTTTATTCTTTGTACGAATTCTCTAAAATATTTTATCTACTGGATTTGCAAACGGTTACTTGGTACTTTGGAAAATTTGAAATATGGCGCAATAAAACATAATCATAAAATACATCATCATTTAGCGATATATAAAGAGATATACAGATAAAATGATAATTTATATATCAGCAAACTTTTAGCAGAACTTTCAAGTTGAATGCTGATAAAGATTTGCAGAAGAAAAGAAGTGAACTAATTTATAAATGCAGACGTATCAACAAATTTCTCTCGTGTCATTTACCTCCTGCTCCTAAATAATTGCATATTTTTTATACCCCATTATTTAAAAAACATAATTTTTTAAAGTTTAAATTTTTTTAACTTCTGAATGGCACGTGCATTAATATATAAACATGTTATGTTTTTGAATATGTCTCCCGTAAGAAGACTCAATCACGATATACAAGCCCTTAACAAACCTTTTCTAATTTTCACCTGTCTGAGTATAAACTCATGAATATTGTATATATATATATATATATATATATATATATATATATATATATATATATATATATATATATATATATATATTACCAGAGTGTATGGTTAACACTATCTCATTTGATAAGACAGTAGTAAGCCAATATAAACAGTATTTTTAGGAGAGTCCTCAATATCTGTGATAGAGCGATATTGATAATAAATACATATATATATTTGTATATATTTAATTGTATGGTAGCAGTTTAGTTGCCATAAATTAAATATATACAATAAATATATATATATATATATATATATATATATATTTGTGTGTGTGTGTGTGTGTGTGTGTATGTGTGTGTGTATGTGTGAATTTGTGTATGTATATATAATAACATATGCAATATATTATATCATACATCTGTGAAAGAGACAAGGAGGGATATATATATATATATATATATATATATATATATATATATATACAGAGAGAGAGAGAGAGAGAGAGAGAGAGAGAGAGAGATCTTGAGTGAGAGTATTTATATATGCATGTGTGTTTACTTGTTTGTTTTGGTTGGAAAAAGTTTGCTAAACGTTTGAGTCGTCAAAGAAAGCTACTTATTTTCTTTTGAAAACATGAAATTAGACAAGTTCTTCAGCATAATCACTTTGTTAGTTCTTTGTTAGTTCTAACCTCTGACAATGTAACGACAAATCAAATTCTTTCGCAACATAATGTCCTCTCTTCCAAAACGTGCAGTAATCGCTTTGACGTCTTTGCCATTCTCGAAAATCTCATAATCGAAGACTTCTGCTGAGATTGGAACAAGTGATAATAGGCCTCTTCTCACAGTTTGGGGCGATTAGAGAAAGTGTGTGTGTTAGTGTGTGTGTGTGTGTGTGTGTGTGTGTTAAAGAGAGAGAGAGGGAGAGTGATGAGTGAGGGGGGTCAACATTACAGTTGGAGCAGTCTTTCTCGTCTTTATCCGTCCAACGTATATTCAAGCAAATGTTGTAAGATAGATAACTTTTTGCCTAATTGTCTGTCAGTTTTCTGTGTAATTGCATCAGCCATACCTCTGCTGCAGCTGTCTGCTGAGTGAACTTTACCTGTGATTGTCTGGTTTGGATTATCTACTAAAAAACAACATATTTCATGTCCTACTACCATCTGATAAAAGAGGAAAGCTTTTTTTGTCTCCGTTACAGTTTTTATCTTACCAATAAAAAGTGACACCCTTGTATATCCAGCATCTGACAGTTGTTTTCTGCACGTCTTCTCAGATGCAGCTTTAGGCTTTGGTCATTTAGGAGCAGCTGTCGACGAGTATATTTATGCTATGAGCACAAACTGACACAAATTTACTTTTAACTTGAATAAAGCTGGTTTGAATTTAGCGGAAAACAATTCTTATGTGGACATCAAAAACATCACATTATAATGATCTATGTCACGTACTGTTTTGTGATCAATGTATCACACACACATACACACACGCACACGCGCGCATGCGTACGTACACATACACACACACAAACACAAATACAAACACATATACTTTTACACCCCTCTATTTTACTACAAGAAAAAATAAAAAAATATTTATTAGTAAATAAAAAATTATACATATATATATATATATATATATATATATATATATATATATATATATATATATAATATATATATATATATAATTTAATATACCAAGCGTGTTGGTAGATCCTTGCGCAGAGAAAAAACTCAGCAGAAAGTTTGATTGTAAAAATATACTACCAAACATCAACCAGGAAGAAAAAAATTTTTGAAAAAAAGAGAAAGGACCAAGATATTCGTACCAACAAAAAATAATCTATTGGTACAGTATTTGGCCAAAAGAAAAAACAATGTATATTTATATATATATGTATATAATATATATATATATATTCATATAACCGCTAGGAGAAAGCTAATATGTAAAAACTGATCGATACCTAAGTAGAGCCAAATAATAAAGATAAACTAATGAGTCAGACGAACCTACTATTAGTTTCGCATAAAGCTCTTCAGGGCTAAAATCTGAAAATAGAGTCAGAAATAGTAGTTTCGTCTGACTCATTAGATCTATCTATCTATATATATATATATATATATATATACATATATATATATATATATATATATATATATATATATATATATATATATATATATATATATATATATATATATATATATATATATATATATACATATATATATATATATATATATATATATATACATATATATATATATATATATATATATATATATATATATATATACATATATATATATATATATATATATATATATATATATATATATATATATATATATATATATATATATATACATATATATATATATATATACATATATATATATATATATATATATATATATACATATATATATATATACATATATATATATATATATATATATATATATATATATATATATATATATATATATATATATATATATATATACATATATATATATATATACATATATATATATATATATATACATATATATATACACATACATTACATACATATATATACACATACATACATATATATATATACACATACATACATATATATATAACATACATACATATATATATATATATATATAAACTCGTAAACCAACAGGCACTAATCACCAATCTCCGGAGGACGGCCAGTGAAAGCGCTTGTGTCACATTCGGTTCGTGTTGGAGTGTTTCGGTAGATGCATACACTAGTTGTGATAAAACGGTATCCAGGTTGGATCTTTACATTATTTAGATTTTAAAAGAAAAGTCTCACTAGATAACATGTTACTAATTTCTTGGGAAAGGATCTTACACCCTTGAAAAGTACTTTTTTGTTTATTTAGTTTTTTTTAATTGATTCTGCTGTTCTTAGACATCTACTGTATCTTAACCATTGTTAAAAAGGGGACAGTGAATAACTGGTTTTTTATCCCCTTACCCATCATGCACATTGGTGTCAAATGCATCCCCTACAGCCAACCATGCAAGCTATGAAAGCCGAACACTTGATACAAAACCGAATGTCAATGTCCATATATAAAAAAAAGCTTTTTGTCCTCGGTTAGAAAGCGGGAAATAAATACCGGAAAAATGGAGATCCCCAAATGGAATTGTCCCATAGATCACGAGGTTGATTAGATCGTTTTTCATTGAACACAATGGAAAATAAATGCACGGTGTTTTCAGAGTCACTTAACTCTGGATGTCGAGGCGTGCGACATGTAATGGTTATCGTCAGAAGAATTGGACTCGATGAGCTAAGTTCAAATCCTGGACGGGATTGTTTACTTTTCCCTTGACGATAATACCCCGTGGAAAGGAATTTTCATCTAATTGATAGGTGAATTTCACTAATAAAATTATCAGCATCCTTGTTGTAGGTCAGTTCTACCTTTTTTTCTCGGAGTGTTTGTTTCAATCCATATGGTTCAACCATATAACAGTTCTGACACGGCTACAGCTGATATAGGAAGATACAAAATGTTATATATATATATATATATATATATATATATATATATATTATATATATATATATGTGTGTGTGTGTGTGTGTGTGTGTGTGTGTGTGTGTGTGTAAAGAAAAGGAAGTGAATCCGACGGTATGTAGTATATTAAGAAAATTGAAAAAACACAGGTTTAAATAAGTTGAGTGGTAAGTTTATTGACCGACGCTGCAGTGTTTCGATCTATTAATTAGATCATCTTCAAGGCATTTGTTGGTAGAAGTTGATAAAAGATGTTTATCACAGAATAACGAGAAAAGCAAGTGATAGTCCTTGTTTATCAGTCTGTTCAAAATTTGAAATCTGAAGAAAGGACGCTGAAAAAAGTGGACGGTTTGAAATATGACGTCAAATATTCTCTTTTACGGTGTGAGTATGAGAGTGTGTGAGTGTGTGTATCGAAAAAAGGCATTATGCATTTTTTAGGTGTTTTGTGTATGTGGTTGCGCGTGTGTGTATAAATCTTTAGCGATAAACGACATCGAAACAAATGTCAAGGTTGTGTATATATATATATATATATATATATATATATATATATATATATATATATATGATAAAGAAGGTGAGTTGCAGAGAAATAGAATATAAAGTTAATCACGACATCGGCCTTCGATACAATCATTAACCGAATAAGTCTGGGGTTATAAAGAATATAAAATACTAATCAATTATTTTGATTAATTCAT
This sequence comes from Doryteuthis pealeii, assembly GCA_023376005.1. Taxonomy (NCBI): domain Eukaryota; kingdom Metazoa; phylum Mollusca; class Cephalopoda; order Myopsida; family Loliginidae; genus Doryteuthis; species Doryteuthis pealeii. The sequence continues at coordinate 86,590,560 of CM042161.1, read as the reverse complement.
TATGAGTAAACCTGGTGATTCATTTTTGTTGGAACTTAAGTAGGGTATCTATCCAAAACTTTCTACTTTCGATATATATTTACCAACTCCTCCGCACGAATAAGATGTGACACAGTATCAATTTCTTAAGCAGAGTTTAACAAGTTTGAATTCAGTGTTTTCCTTCTAGACTGGTTATCTAACCAACTTTAAAGAATCAAGTCTAACCTACTCTTTACCCATAGCTGGAGGGAGAATAGTTGGATTCATACTTTTCACTAGAGTATTTGTACTACGTGAAATGCAAACAGCCTTGTCTAGGATTTGAACCCGTCACGTGGTTTTTATTTCCTACGATATAACCAAATATTATATACGCTCTATTTAATGAGTTGGTATAATTTTGGGGTTAAGTTCATTAGAAATTATTTGGTCGGGGCAATTCGTCTGCATACTCGTGTGCAGAGTACTTGCACAAGAGATACTAGAAATATGAGTACACACATTATTGCGTTTTTCTTCTTTTCTTTTTTATTGTTCTGTCTTTGTATGTCCTGGTGAGTTAGAGTTAAATATTTACCTAGCACTGATGGAAGGCGAGCTCGTTACTAACATTTTTGCTCTTTTTAGTTTTCTATCATTAAGGAAATGATTGGAAGACATTTATTTCCGAATGAGTTAGTAAATATTAGTGGAAATCGATTTGTGCAATTGAATCCATGTGAATATTTTATGAATAACATGATAATCTTTTTTTTCATGAAATTAATGCACATAAAGATAAAATGCATTCAGTCATCTCAATGCATCAAGGAAATGAACAAAATTCTTTCTTTTAAGCTCTCTTCCTTATTAGTTCCTTTCTTTATATCTATCTATATATATGGTTGCCTGTGTATGTGTGTGTGTGTGCTCGTTATCCGTTCTAATTTCTTTTAGCATATATATATATATATATATATATATATATATATATATATGTTTGTATTATATTTGTATACATATACGTTTGTGCGTATTTATATGTATCTCTCTCTCTCTCTCTCTCACTATATATATATATATATATATATATATATATAGAGAGAGAGAGAGAGAGAGAGAGAGTGATGGATGTGTGTTGGCATGGATTGGTATTTAGATAAGTTTGTATATGTGTATATCCATGTATGCGTACTTATGCATATATTCTTCCGTTCTTATCCGTGCACACACACACACACACACCTACACACATACCCCACACACACATGCACACACACACACACACCTACACACACCCCACACACATGCACACACACACGCACAAACACAAAGGACAGTGATTTATTTGTATTGAAACAATGTGTGTGTGTGTGTGTGTGTGTGTGGAGATTATTTCTTTCAACTGAATATACAACTCTCAATTAAATGAAGCATTCAGACTTGTCTAATTATAAGAGTTTTTAAAAGTCCGTTGGTATTTATTGCAAATGCACAGCATTATTAAAACAGGATATCAACCCATACTTAGTCATGTGACTGTAATACTCCATCGAAATATGAACAGAGTCAGGAAATTACAATCATTGATGACGTCACTTGAGATTAAAATATAAATGCTTATAAGTATAATTAACCAACATTAAAATCTGAATGGCAGAAGTCTTTTCAATATGAGATTAAAATCACACTTTACATTTCGAACAAAAATTATAAACTGTTTTCATCTACGCTTACTTAAAGGAAACCTTCTCAATCTCATCCAGAAACTGTTATGTGTTGCGGTTAGTCTAATTGTTATGGTGGTTGTATATGTAATCATCAATATGAATTAAAATCCTGGATGAGACTGTTTGCATTTCACTTAGCGGTAAAGGCATGAATCCAATTGTTCTCCGTCCAGTCATGGGTAAATAGTAGGACAGACTTTGTTCTTTAGCTTTGGTAAGGCCATCGGTCTTAGAGTAGAAACACCCAGAAGAGAGTACACCATTTTTTTTGTACATTCTGCCAGAAAAATAAGAGTTAGATATCAGATCTTATCTTTAGACAAGAATACAGTTTAAGATGGAATAGAAGTAATAAATTTTCTCGGTAGAAATGCCGAGCGCACAGATACAACACTCAAATTCTATGCAGAAGAGCCGATAAATATAGAAATGTTTGCGTTTTTTTACTGCAATTAATTCTCTTAGGAAAGGCATGAATCCATATAATCTCCCCCACTTCAGGTAAGAGTAAATGCTAGCGATGTATTAGTTGATTAGGTTTGGTAAGTCCATCAATCTATGAGAAGAAAAACTTTGAATTTAAACCAGATTTACTCCGATGGGCATTTGTCCCATAGTGCAAGTGGTAGAATGTGAGCAAAATAAGGAACTAAATCCGACAGCATGTTGAAAAAATAGAAAACACGAAGTTTTTCAAGAGTTTATTCTTGATGGTCAATCTTTTTTTTTTCGGAAGTCATCCACCCTTAAAACACACCGTTTCATCCACCTGAAGTCCTGAACAAGGTTTGTTTAAAAAACCGTAACGGTATAACGTCGACTACACCATCAAGAATAAACTCATATTTTTTTAATACTTCGTATTTCTCTATTTTCTACATGAAATGTAATGTAGATATATAAAATATATTGTATCACGAAAAAAATACACTCCTACGATATTTTCAATTGATTAATTTTCTTCTGAAGGATAAAAAGAAATATTCTTATTTTATTTATAATGGTACATTATACAAAACCGTATAGTATTGGATAATATTATAATTTGCAAAACATTACCTATTAAATATGTAAGACGTCGTTGGCCAAAAGTCGGTATCAGCCAAGCAACAAGGGAGTGTATCACTAGCCTGAGGAGTCTGAGGTGGAGTGCCACACCCACCATCACCTCCTCCAAAAGCTTTCGAAATCAGTTATTTCAAATCAATATTGGTTTTACATTTTGTTAATTCAAAAAATATTTTTCACTTCTGTTTATTGATATTAACCTCAGCAGATTTCTCAAACATATTTCCCCCCACCCGCGCTGTAAATTCAGTTTTGTGGATGGTATTTTATTTTAGAAGAAAACTTTTTCATTAAAGAAATCTTAGGATATACTTATGTTTGGGTATCTACTTATCTAGTTTGATACCGGCCCTCGCCAACTCAGCGTATGAGTAGCACAGGGATCTGTGCAGTAAAGTAAGGAGCTGATGGTAGGTGTGGCGCTCCACCTCAGACTCAAAACAATCTGCTTGGTCTAGCGCTAGTGAAAGGGGATATACTCCCTCGCTGATTGGCTGATACCGACTTTAAGCCACTCCGACGACTTTACTTTTTTTATACATAGTATAAATAACTAAAAATAGATAAAATAACGTAGTGTAAATATTGGGAAGTTATCACTTATACAAAATAATAATCATGGGATGAACGTGAACGGGTCCTATAATATTATCATGTCTAATTATGCTTCAAATCAGACTATAATTTCTCATTATTTCTATGATTTTGTGCTAATAAAATGTTAATACCCGTAACTATATTACGGAAGCAGCATATGAATATCGGACCAAAGTTAACTGCTATGTGGATTTCATTTTATGATTTGGGGTAAGGTATGGTTTTAAGCTTGTAGGGATGAATTATTGAAAATGACAAATATTTAGTGTTTAGCCTTTTATTCAGCTTTTCTTGTTAGCGGACAAAATGTCAATTTGTGATTATAGGAAGTTTCTGTTAGTTTTTAGTCAGAGTTGTGAGCGAGGCTACAACCGTGTGGTGGAGTGCGGAATTAATTTTGCACCCGAGAAATTTGTAAGTGGGTGTGTTCATGATTAGCGGGTGACGTCATATGTGGAAATCTAGACCATCAATTATATATATATATATATATATATATATATATATATATATATATATATATATATATATATATATTGTGGGGTCAAATATTTTTGCCTAATAATGAAACTTATTCATATTGAAGTGAGAGGGAGCGTACATGTTTGTATGTATATCTCTGTGGAATACCTGTCCTAACAATCGCTACAACTTCTCTGGCATATTTCATAATTCTTAAGTTACGACTTCAGCCGTCAGATATTTTCTCACATCTCTCTTCAACCGGTTTCCATTTTTCGCTTAATAGTTTGTTTAGTGTGCTTTTATCCCTTTTCTTTTTTTTTTTGTTACCTTCTCTTATCGGCGATTCCTCGCATCTATTTCATCACATAGTCTTTGTCAAGGGAACCATGCGTAAACCGTTATTATTGTTCGGGCATTATTCCTCAGGAAACTTTCTCTTTATGGACCTCATTTTCTTTATATCTTCAACGCCTGCATGGGAACGAGCGAGACTTAGAAAGATGATCTACACTCTTTAATAGTGAAGGAAATGCTTGGAAGAATTATGGCGTTGGGACGTTTGTCATAACAGAAATACAGACCTTTCATTTTGCGTCCACAGCTCTAGATTTCAATACACGTATTAGATACTCAACATGCACAACGCACAGATATATGAAGATGCGGATACTTACTCATACATATATGCATGCAATCATAATGACAATGCACTACACACATAACATAAAATATATGTGTTTCCATTTTTAACTCATTGACGAATGGCTTAATTTTTCTTCGTTCCTTTCTTGTTTTGGTTGATATTCCCTGATTAGACAATTATCATATGAAATAATTAGAATCCTTCACTTCTTTTATGGACATCTGTTACAACGGAAAGCCATTGGGTTCACAGGATTACTAAGTGACAAAGGTTAGTGTTTGAACCCAGGTCAAAGATCGGAATTTCGAGTTCTGGTTTTCATTGTATAGAGATTTTCTCAATTGGCCTTATGCCAAACTAAACTAAATTAGTTTATATCGAAACAAGCGTCAAAACCAAAAGAAAGAGAGAAGCATGGGAGAATGAAAGGAGAAGTGGGAGAACGAAGAACAGGAGGAGAGGCGAAAGTTAATAGTGCGTGCGCGCGTGTGTGTGTGTGTGAGAGAGAGAGAGAGAGAGAGAGGGAGAGAGAGAGAGATGATAAAGAAACAGAAAAATGGAGATAATTTATTTAATGAGAATGAAAGTAATAAAATCGAAAAGAATGATTTATTACACATTACTGAATATTCTAAGTTGGCAACATATATATTCAATATACAAATATTCTTTTTTTTTTCTTAAATGTTTATTGTGTAGAGGTACTATTACTACTGCAGTTTGAACCCATTGATATTAAATATTTGCTTTCCAAATTCTTGATGACAACAGAAACCACGATTGAACTATCTCACCCTTTTAATACCTATATATTTACCCAACCTATTCGCCACGAGTAGGATATGACACAAAGTCATTTTAACCCGGGTGCTCATAAACTGCTTGCCTTAACAAGTGTAAAGAACTCAGACTTCCCTACTATTCAATCATTACTTGGGAGTTATATGAATCCTTTCATTTCATACTTTAAGACGTGCAGAATTTGAACACGTGTCATCGATTTCATTTTCTATATTGATAACCGTTAAACACAGAGCGCTTCAAAAGGAATGGTATTTACCCAAAATATCTGTCAACGAGAGGATCAATTTTTAAGTGGAATACACCTGGTTTGAACTAAGAGTTTTCCTTATCCTAGACGGTTCGCCTCATCAAGTCTAATAATCCAAGCAAACCTTTTATTTACACATACAAGGAGTGAGAACGATTGAATTCATGCTTTTCTCAAAGGCATACAGCCTCATTCAGGATTTGATCTCGAGTCGCCAATTCCATTTCCTAATAGGTTAACCGTTGCTTATGTATGAATGTATGTATAGAATATGACACTAGGTCAATATATACTCAGAGTAGAACTGATTTCAAGTAAAGATTTATCTTCTCCAAAATCAATTACAATAGAAAGGCTAAAAATCACAGGCTGATCTTCTATTCTCTCTAAGCAAAGGAAGAAATTATTGAAATTGGGAATTCATGCCTTTACCAAGGGCATTACGGCGAAATGAAAAACAAACAGCCTCTTCAAGAATTGGAACTCGGGTCGTCGAGTTCACTTTTACAGCGTTGGTAAATGCTATACCATCCTCACCTCCTACCTATCGATCTATCTATTGCGTTATGGATTTTGATGTGACAAAAGTAATCGATTTCATCGTCATTACTTCTCTTACGTCAAAATCGACCTTTTCCTCATCTTGAAAGAGCTGATTTTTGGCGCGCACCAGAACATTGAAATTTACTTAATTTCACCGGATAACACACACAGACCCATACACGCACACGCACGCACGCACGCACTGAGACATATATATATATATATATAATCGCTGAAAAACAGAGACGGTATATTTCTTGTTCTTTCTGAAGGCGAGCTGCGAACTAAATGAGTGGAAGCAATGAGGCAGCGGTGCGAAAACAGTTTCCCCCCACCCCTCTTCCGCTTTGTCAGTGATATGCAACGGTGGTTATTTCGCGGCACTTTGCTGTGTCAACCGGAAGAGTTGGACGTGAGGTGGGGGGATGGTGGCTGTGTCAAAGCAAATCGATCACATCTATTTGATTACACCGAATCGATCTACAATTCTGATTACCGTCGACCTTTAACAGTGAATCGTGTAATTCCTATTATAGCGAACGTATAGCGTCAGAGATCGACATTGAACGATAGATTATAAGAAAAGAAATATTAAGGCCAGCTAGAGATAAACACAATTATTTAAAAGAAAATCGGATAAAGTAAAAAAAAAAAAAATTAAAAAGGAAATGGGATATCAAAGAGAAAGCATCAAAGTGTTCGTCCTCGAAGAAGAAAATACATGTATAACGCCTTAAATATTAGTTCCGTTTTCTCTTGCTGAAAAAAGATGAAATAAAATGAAACAAAATCAATGTTAAAAAGTGATCAGTTTTTGTTTTTTTAGGCAGAGTGACGTAAAATGATCTAGCATTGTGAATTATTCTACCTTGAAATATGTAATGAGTCAGACACACACACACACACACACACACACACACACGGTCATATTATGACGTCATACCTCTTCTTGATGACTTTTTGGGATCCAAGCACTACTACACCGATTGAAGGGGTGCGTGGAACACAGGGTGAACTATGTTGAAAATAAACTATATATACAAGCAAGAATATGAACCCGGAGCGTAAGAATTTAAGTTTCAATGTAACGAAATATATTAAATTACAAAGACTAAGGAAATTAAATATGAACGTATATGAAAAGATTACACTTATTCTAATTATATTTTAATTGGTTTCTAAGTAAAATCAGTCGTAGGATTAATTTTGATACGTTGGAGAAGAAAACAATATAATGACACCAAGTAATTATTTATCAAACCTGGTTTTGTTAAAACCAGTTTGCAAATTAACCAAACCATATATGTAAACCTTTATTCCTTAGTGATATATAAGTCACATTGCAGGATTTTAAACGCACACACGACATGGGCTGTTTTGAGGTAAATATAACTCAGATTTTCATAGAGACATCTTAACGAATAAATAAGATTTACTCTATTTATGAACTATTTTGGCTACAAACTAAAAACTTTTTATTGATAAACGTTCGCATTTCATGAGGGTATTATGACGTAAACAGTGATGTTGTTTCGGTTACAGAGAGACACCGAATCCCCATTATAATATATATATATATATATATATATATATATATATAGAGAGAGAGAGAGAGAGAGAGAGAGAGAGAGAAAGAGAGTGACAGACAGACAGACAGACAGACAGAGACAGAGATAGACAGACATAAATAGATGTATGGATAGATAGAGAGAGAGAGGGGGGAGTGACAGGAGGTAGGATGTTGAAGTAGATGTTACTCATTTTTAATAACATTTTTTTTCGCAAAACAAAAATTATTCACAATTTCTTCTTCTATTGGAACATTTTACAATTAAAAGGTGGATTATTAGGTAATATTTAAAATAAAAATGTACAGTATTTTAACTAGAAACAGATGTGCATATATGTAAAGGTGTACACCATTGTGGGTAGGTGCTGTATGTTCATATTTCCTGTATATATATATTATATATATATATATATATATATATATATATATATATGTGCGTGTGTGTGTGTGTGTGTGTGTGTGTGTGTGTGTGTGTGTGTGTGTTTTTAACTGTACTTCAGCATGGAAATCTCATTATACATTTCTTCTTTTTTATTAAGTCTATGCACTAAAAATATTCTATAATCTTTGAGAATAAAGCGATTCCAGTTCAGTTTACACCGGAATGATATTTTTCTACTATCTGCATTTGCAGTTAATGGCATTTTTAATCACCCTTAATTTAGATATGATGCAGATAATGAAATTCAAATTCTAATCTTTCACTACTCTCTAACCAAAAGCATTAATGATATCACACACACACACACACACATACGCACACACACACACACACACACACACACACACTCACATGTTACATGTAGAATCAAAAGTGTCCAAGTGTCGCCTAATAAAATTATTAAATTTTTATAGCCTCGAATATAAATGAAGACATCTCGACACAGATCCGACCTTAATTATTTTCACTGTCCTTCCTCCCCCTCTGTCTCTCTTTCTCTGTCTGTCTGTCTGTCTGTCTCTCTCTATTTCATTCCCTCCTCTCTCTTAAGAACAGACAACCAACCTCACTGGAATTAAAGCAACCGTTCCAGACGTGATTTATCTTTCACTGATACAAAAAAAGAAAAAAAACAAAGAAAAAACGATCCCCAGATTTCTCAATGGGGAAATTTAACCGCGAGATGACATATTAACAATTTAACCTTTGTTTGCTGCTGGAATATCATAAAACTCTTCTTTGTCCAAGCTTGACTCCATCACTGGGGGTCATTGAGTCTTGAGGCTGAGGGCACAAGGGTCCAGACAGAATGCATCTCACTATTGAACTTGTGTTGGATATTCCCTGGCGGGGTTTCTCATCAGCGATTTCAATTTCCTTGCACATAATCGTTATTTATGCAACTTTGCCAAGTCTGGCATAAGGATATATTGGAGATATTCACTAAACTTTGAAATAATTCACAACTGTTCACGATAATATCTTTACAGCCATAGTTTTTTGATGGTTTGCATTTGCTTTGTGAATAATAAAATGTATTTCTTTCTTATGAATTATCTCAAGGGGATTATGAAATTTACATGCTTCATTATATAATTATGCAAATGTAATCGGAAACCCGAATTCAAATTCTGAATGAGGCTGTTTGAGGTTCATTTGAAACTAATGGCTTTGGGAAAGGCATGAATCCATTTATCCCCCCACTCCCAGCCATGGGAAAATAGTAGTGTAGACTGGTTTCTTTAGCATTTATGAGACAATCAGTCTAGAAGAAGGTAAACTCAGAATTCCAACAAACTGTACTTAGTTTAAATATTGAACTTATATAACATTTTGTCCGTAGTAGAGAGTTAATGTAATAAATCCATAAACATGTTTCGTTCTATGGATTACTTTAGAGGAGACACGTGGTGTAATAGTCAAAGTCTGGGATTTTTAACCATGGCTAGTTATCCAAACTAGGAGAATGAAACTCTGAATTCAAACCTGATAAATTCCTCTTAAATTGACCTCGTGTAACATCCTCCTCGCGCGGAGGGGTTGGTAAAATGTATGTATGTATATATATATATATGTGTGTGTGTGTGTGTGTGTGTGTGTGTGTGTGTGTTATCATAATCAAGTGGCCACGTTTGAAAAGTCGTATTATCATTATTTATTTTCATAGATGAAATCATATTCTCATCATTTAATACAAATGTAATATCGTGCGATCATCACTTTCTATATAAAATATGTCATTATAATCATTTGACTACGTATGCACATTCTTGGTCTTATTATTTAGTTACATAAAATAATATTCTCAATTTCTTTAAAATCATGTTCGCTTCTATATGTAATTTTTGTCGCTTGATCATATATTCAGGATTGAATTATCATCACTTGTTTTCATGTGTGAAATTTTATTATAATCAATATTTTACATACATAATCCATATTATTATATCTTGATTTACTTATGCAAAATTGAATTATCCTATGTCACTTGTATAACATATTGTGCTAACTTTACTTTCTTCGATATAGATATTTTCATAATCGCTTGATTACATATGTAAGATCTTCTCATCATCGCTTGATTTCACATGCAAAATCGAATTATCATCACTTACATCCAACTAGTAAAATCTCATCATCGTTTGCTCCTATATGTAAAATATAATCCTCAACGCTTGATTACATCCATAAAATCAGATTACTATCACTTGCTTCCGTATGCAAAATGACGTTATCTTTATTTCATTTGATGCATCATATGGCCATCATTTTCTTCAATACTTGAAAATTACTCTAGATATTAATATTTTAATGTGACTTCATGTTAAATATGACCTTTGTTTTGGACCATCAATCTGAAAGTTTTCAGCCAAAACGCGGTTCGCTCATATCGTTGCGAATCTTACATATTATTTTTTAATATTCATACTTCTCAACGCGTATGGAACACAGATTTCTCGATAATACTAACCATACCCTGGAAAGATAAAATACCCATCCCCCAAATAAAAGATGACCTGTGTAAGAAACTAAACTGTATATGTTGCTATACTGTATAAGAAACTAAACTGTATATGTTGCTAAGGCTCCAGTTCTGAAGCTTTGGGGAATTTGAAAAATCTCCTCATTACTACACTCTCAGGATCAATCTCACTGGCAGTGATAATATCAGTTAATGGCAAATATATCTGTTTACAAATTGTTTGTATTAGATAGCAATACTTGATATCTTATAACTATGTATAAAATACACTTTAGAAACTGCACAAACATTTCAATATAAACGTTCAATATATGCAGTTACCTAACATTTTGGCATAAAATAATTCCAGATGGGTTGACATGCCTTTAAAATCAATTAATCAATACGAATATAACACAGTTTCTTTCCAAGAACAGCTGAAATATGTGACAAACTCCACCGTGAATAGTTTTCAACAGCGTTCGATGTTGGATATCTCATTGGCTTAAGACGCTTCAGTATATTCCTATTTCTAGTTTCACATATCCGTCACTCAACACCCATTCTATTTTATCTGATTGACATATCATTGTGCCATGATTAAGGATATCAGAGCTAAGTAAAACACAATATGTTTCGACTAGGGTTTAAACTTGGTCTGCTGAACCCATCTGCTACCTCAAGAACCGTTCCATATGTACGTCCATAGAAATGAATTGCCGTATATATATATATATATATATATATATATATATATATATATATATATAAATATATATATATTATATATATATAAATTACACTATATATATATATATATATATATATGAATTTATATCTATATATGTTCATATATATTTTTATTTATATATATATTCATATGAATATATTTAAATGACAAGATAAGTTGTTGGTGGGAATAATTCTATTCTGGTCCGTTTTAATATTTTGTTTGGAATGAATTCATACGCGGTAAATGACCGATAATTAAGCCATTTACACACACACACACACACACACACACACACACACACATATATATATATATATATATATATATATATATATGTATATGTATATGTATATATATATATAGGCATTTATGGGTGATATTTATTGAAGTATTTTTCTTTGAAATCCTTTATATATTTGTAAACAGTTATATATTTTACAAAGTGTGTGAAAATAAACTGAGCGATAACAGGCTTCTTCACAATTTTTGTTAATGGGATTATACAGTGGGAATACAACACAATGATTGAACTGCTTTTTAAAACTATTCTTATATCTTTTCATTTGATGTATTATATTTACATAGTCTAATTATTGTTGCGTACAATAAATTTGGATAAATGAAATGCTTCTGTCTATCTATTATCTAATACCTTAAGGGAATGGCGCCCATTATGGAACTCCTGACTGATTTTGAACAGATTAACTCAACTATTGCTCTTGGTGATGCGATTGTTTCTGAAAGTATTGGTATTATATTGAATACCATTATTTAGTGGAATAATGTTTCGTCCCCCCTCACCCCTCATCATATAATTTTCTCACAAATGTCTCTGTGTTACTTGCGTAGATAAGCGTATAAATTTGGGTAAAAACGAAGCTAAACGGAATTAACTCTTTCATTCGTTTATTTCGTTTATTGAAAATTATATCAATTTCAATGATATATTTTACAACATTAAATCCTAACGTCTAATTTAAAAAACTAAAAAGTTTTTTTTACTAATCAATTTCAATGTCACATTTTATAAATATTCGTTAAATCCTAACGTCTAATTTAAAAAAACAAAAAAGTTTTTTTTTTAACTAATAAATGTGTTCAAATTATCGTTAAAATGTACATGGTTGCTTAGTACATGTTATGTATTCGTGATGGCAAAAGCTGACAGGACAAGACGTGAAAGTTGATCCACTAGTAACTGTGCAAGAAATTGAAATTCTACCATACTTACAATTGGTATGTGCATAAACCAGAATCTGTCCTTGAAAATGATAGTCATGAAGTTATCTAGAAATTGGAGATATTAATAAAATACCCAATCCTGCTCATAAAATCGATAAGAAATTTTTTTTAAAATTGATCATCGATTTTGCTATTTTTCTCTCATAGGATGCAAATTAAGATAAGCGAAAAATTCGACAGCAACCAGGATCACACCAGAGTACTTGAAATGATGTGGAACATGAATGCGACGGTGAAACCAAACACAGTTGGATGTTTTGGAACAGTCGCCAATAGCCAGGAAAAGAGACCCGATAAACTGGTGATTAGAGAAAGAACTGAGGCTATCTATATCACAACAATACTAAATCAGCTAGGAAACTTGAAATATTCTTTCATGTCTGACGAAACGTGCTGTCAATTGGAAATTCAAGCCAACAAATAAAATTTAATATTAAATTCCAGTATATTTCTGCAGATCACGACACTATGAATTCAACTAAAGGCGCATATGGCACGGCTATGGGAACTGAATGCAATAATCCCAATCTAATTGGCCGTAGAGGAATATACGTTATTGAGTCAGAATGTTTACATCAAAATCTACTAAAACAATTAGCTGAAGGTTGGTGAAGGTAATTGACTCATGTTCTATACATCCGAATGTAAATTTGTTTACATGCGTTTTTGAATTTGTTTCAAACACGTGTCAAATTTAATTTTAAATTACTTTATTCTAGTATATATTAGATATATGACAAAAGTCCTGATTACACACACACACACACACACACACATACATATATATGCATACACACACATATATATATATATATATATATATATATATATATATATATTAGAGAAGAGTGAACATAAAGGCAACGACGCCTGGTTACTGATTGTTTCTCCCTTATCTTATTTTATCAACTTATTTTGAAAACCGTATTGACGATAAACTGTCAGTAACCAAGCACTCTTGACACCATTTCCAAGCCAGCCTAATATATATAAATCTTTATCCACGATAGGGAGCACTATTTGTTTATAAATATAGATCACAATATTGTAAATATTATGATATATATTATATATATATATATATATATATATATATATATATATATATATATATACATATGTGTGTGTGTGTGTGTGTGTGTGTCTGTCTGTCTGTCTGTCTATGTGTGTCTGTGTCTGTGTCTGTGTCTGTGAGTTTATCAAATCCTCCGCCATGGGCAGGATGGGCACGAGCTCAATTCTTTTTAAGTTAAACGAAGTTGTTTTGAATTCAGAGTTTTCCTTTTCTTAAACTGGTTGCCTAAGCAAGACAAAAACACCCAGTTTGCACTACTATTTCTTCATAGCTGGAAGATAAGATGATGGTGTTGTATACTCTCTTTCCTTACTTTCTTACTTCTATTATGCTTCTTCCAGCGTCTCTTCTAGCGTCTCTTCTAGCATCTGGACTTAGTCTTGGGGACTTCATGTCTGGTCTTCCATTGGTGATTTCTCTTTATCAGAAGCCCTGTGTCATTAGTAGTTTTTTAGATAATAACACAAGACTTCGATTTACTTAGATCATATTTTATTTTGAAATCCCCCACCAGACTACCTGCGCAGATTGAGTCGGCACCGTGCATAACATGACTTACCACCGTCGTGTTTTTTGGCCGATCAGACTAAAAATCTCTTTCTAATCTAAACCGGAAGAAGGTCTTCTCCACCAATTCTCACGGTATCCACCGGAAGGAGGATCAGGACTGAGGTCAAGCCTTGTCATTCAATCCTTCAAGGCCACCGACTGAACTTATAACAGCCATTTTGGTTTCTACACTACTGTACACAAGTATTAGGAATCTAATAATTATGTAACAATGGATTCATGCGTTTCCTAATGGATTACTGCCTAGTAAAATGCAAATAGCCTCGTCCAGGATTTGAATTTGGGTCACCGATTCTATTTCCTACTACAATAAACTGTTACGCTAAATGTGTATATACAGTCGATCACAGCAACAAAATAACTGATATATAAGAATGATTTTATTGTCGTATGCTCCCATATGATATCATAGTAACATTGTGTCGGTAACATTTTCAATCATTATTCTTCAATAGACTATATTCAGTAGGAATTAGAATTAGAAATTAACTTTAAATAATTCTTAGAAAACAAAATAAAACATCCTCTACTTAAATACTAAGCTATGGGGAGTCTTCAAAACGCACGGAACAATGAATAAAATATTAATTTTCTTTAAAATAATCCACCTGGCCTAAAAGGAACATCTCACCAATTGTCCCATCGGTAGAAACACCTATGTAAATCCTCTGGGGGTGAAGCAGCATTGAATTATTCCTTGACGTTCTCTACATCCTTAAATCTGAAGAGTGATGTTCATTTTATGAAAATAGGAGGTCGTCGCCGAGAACCGGTGAGTAGAAAGTGTTCTGCACTTGCATAAGACTGTATTGCCAGAAATATTTAGTTTAAACAAGACCAAAAAATAACAGAAGAAATGACAGATGACAATGTTCAGATCCTTCTAAGGTGCATAGAGGGATGCATACGAAATTTCCTTCAAGTGTCGGGGTTTTTGGTGTTTAGCAATGAAGATCATTTAATGCCCCCACCCTTTCCCCCACAAGGTTTTCGGGTAAATGTTGCTGCTTACATTGCGTTTTTAGATAAATTTGTCAATCCTTAAATCAATAATATATGCAATGGAAATCCTTAAATCTTCTAACAAGACTTGTTACATCACACAAATCTCAAAGAACGCAATGAATGTATGGCTGACAATCTGTACGATCACATCAGCCCGCTAACTCTCCAGATCTCAATCTAATGGACTACTAGGTATGGAACATTGTTGAGTAGGGAGTGTTTGGCACTATATTGCCGGAAACATTTAATTTAAATTGAAAAATTATTTAAACCTTTCCTTTTCAAATTAGCACTGACTCTAATAGACGAAGTATAGAAGCTTAGACAGTAAACTAGATGTCCAGTCATCATCTCATTTTATATGTATTTACCAACCCATCCGCACGAGTAGGATGTTACACAAGGTCAATTCTAAGCGGAGTTTGAATTCAGAGTTTTTTCTAGACCGTCTGCCTTATCAATGTTAAAGAACCCAGTCTGCCCTACTATTTACCCATAGCTGGATAGATACCTTTCACAAATACAAACAAATTTCAAATCCTCGTTGAAGATTTGAAATTTTGTCGCGGTGTCCATTTCCTATGACAATAACTATTGCATAACAAAGACCACCATACTTATTATACAGAGTCTGGCAGGATTATATCCTGGATTTAAAATTGGTGCCACGTAGGTAATGGTAGTAGTAATGGGTGGGAGGTATGATTTTATAAGCAGTAGTAGCCACCATATCATTTCATTTGCCATAACGGGTTGGAATGGCGAAACAACGGGTATCTATGAACGTTCTTAGATAATTTCGTCTAAAGTGCCATATCTCAATAGGTAATGACATCCCGTCGTTCACTTACCAGATCTATTCCCTTGTGCTTACTTCCTCTGGGGATACCTGAATACTACAGTATTTAAACCTAGGTCACAAATAACTGAAATAATTTATTAGACCTGAAATCAAAGAAGTATAAGAAGCAAGAGTATGATTGACGAAATGGTTAGAAATCTAATTTTTCGGGGGCAAATGATGTTTTAAGAATATATAAAACCCCAATAAGGCTTCATATAGAATAGTGTACTTAATCTACGACTCGAGTTTTAAAACATGGTAATTAGTGTGATTTTTAGATTTGAGTGCATACATAGAAGAATAACAAAACTAATAAAAACAGAAATAAATTACAGTTGCACGGTGAGATTGAAGAAATAAAAATTAACTTCTTTACTAGAAAAAAGAAAGAAAGATGAAGTAATTGAGACTTTCAAAATAATTAGTGCAATTTCTAATTATGTTAGACATTTTTAAGTATTTCTCCTCAAACTATACACTAAGTTTATTAACCAATTGGATTTTTTGTTAATAGAGTAAAAATATTTTTGAACAAATTGCATAATCCAATTAAAAAAAACTGAACAATAGAAATAACGTAAAAATATCAAACTTAATTGAAATTTCAGAAATAGTGATAACAAAAAGAGGACATTTTTGTGAACTATCGGATGAATTACTAAAAATAGTTAATCTGTTTATTGATATTATATTTTTCTATGCAAAAAATGTTTTGTTTTATAAAGGTTGATGTAAGAAGAAGATAAAATAGGGGAGATATAACAAATAAAATATA
Source organism: Doryteuthis pealeii (assembly GCA_023376005.1). Lineage (NCBI taxonomy): Eukaryota > Metazoa > Mollusca > Cephalopoda > Myopsida > Loliginidae > Doryteuthis > Doryteuthis pealeii. The sequence continues at coordinate 86,573,785 of CM042161.1, read as the reverse complement.
ACGAAGTGACCATTTCTGAGATTTACCATGAAGATTCAGAATTTTTCTGGCTTGTGAGTGCAAGCATTTTGGTAAGATATTTTTAAAACAAAATAAAATTGAAAACATTGTTCTTTCTTTACTAAACGTTTTATAATGCTCAGAGTTGCCCTACAAAAACGTAGGGTACATATTAAAAATTACCTATGAATACCACAGCTATCAGAGGGATGGACAAGAAGAAGGTGGATAGATAGCTATATATATATATATATATATATATATATATATATATATATATATATATATATATATATAGACACAGAATGTGGTTAATAGATAGAAGAAAATCTGAAACACGTGTTGCTGAAGTAAAATAAAAAAAATGTTAGAAAACATAATCCATTTTACGGACTTTCTTTTTATAAAACATTTCATTTTCTCCCGTATGAGTGTGTGTGTGTGTGTGTGTGTGTGTGTGTGTGTGTGTGTGTGTGTGTGAATTTTACTCATGGGATACATAACATCTTAAACACATTTGCCTTCAGGTAGAAAAGTCTCAGCGTATCTAAGATGCAATACTGATTTTGGTCTGCACTTTACCGAAATAAAACTCATTATTTTGACGCTTACAGACATTCCCTTTCTGTACGTATATATTTGGGGTTCCTTGCTCTAGGGTCATCAGTTTGCGAGGAAATCTATTAAATTACTCGCATGTCATGAGTTTAATCTTCATTGAATAATCTACATGTGTGCACTTGCCCCTCACTAATTTAATACTAATATATATATATATATATATATATATATATATATATATACGCACACACACACATACATATATATATATGTGTGTGTGTGTGTGTGTGTGTGTGTGATCAGGTCACGCTCACAACACGTATTTGCATAACGCTATGTCAAGTCTCCTGCCTATCGCTCATTGACCAAGGACCCCGGTAGGTCTTCCGCACGGCATCCAAACCCACACAGAAATGACTGATGTAGTCATTTTCTAGTCGACTTTCACTGGTGTGTCCGTGTATTGGTGTTCACAAGTGAACATCACTTATGAGTTAATCCTTGCTTCTCCAACAGTTTCTTCAAGTATTCTTTCCACTTAGAAAACCTATTTTCATGACTGGCTTTTATTTACTCTGATTTTGATGTGAATCTCCTACAACTAACTTCGTTTTTTTTGGGTTTTTTTTGGTCTTGGGTTCATTCGATTTTTTTAATTGTATTTTAGTTAGTTCTATGGCTTTTCTTAAGATTTTGCCCATTGGTCTTTGGTCGGCTATTAGCAATGCCTTGTTATATTATTTCGCTTTTCTGTAACTGTTTTTGTCTCCACGAGGACTGTATATATGGCTCTTTGTTTGGTGTGCATTCAGCTGCTGCTTCTAAGTTTTCATCTTAATCTTTTGTATTTCTGGTGTCTCTTGAAGAGTATTAAACTTCTCTCTTACTTACCGAATAGTGATCGCATATATCACAATTGCCAAGTGAGAACCAGTCATATCATACAGATTTACTGGTTTACTTTTTAGTTCGTCGTAAACATTCTAGCTTTGCTTCGACAATTCTAGGAACAGTGGACACTCCTTCAAAAGAAAAGTATACTTTGATGTTCATAACACTGTTTATCCAATTTTTGTTTTTTTAATATAATATCGAGCTGGGCGTTTGACTCGTTTGGGTAGGTATAAGACTAGAGCTACCAAATATCATAAAAAGAAGCGTATATATATATATATATATATATATATATATATATATGTGTGTGTGTGTGTGTGTGTGTGTGTGTGTGTGTGGAGAAAATTTATAAACAAACACGGGATGTTATGATGGATGGAAATTTATAGTCGATGATCGAACATTCCGCTCCTTAATGGCAGCTGGCGATGGCCTAGAGGTTAATGGATCAGGCTGACGTAAAGTCAGTTGAGTTTCACTTCTGGTCAGAGTTAGTTGCTTTGTCTAGCCACACTGATGAGACGTGAAATGTCGAAAAGCGGTGTCTGTGGATGACTTATATATAAATATATTATTATTATTATTATTATTATTATTATTATTATTATAGTATGTACTTTAATAACCTACTCGTGTTTGATTATAAGGATCTTCAAGGGTAAATCCGCCGAATTAATCAAGTCATTCATTAATTACAGCTAACAGCAGGTGTTTATGTTATAGTTATCAAATAAATTGAGACCAATTTCACCGGTAAGTCATTCCTTTTTCATATATTATATATATATATATATATATATATATATATATATGTGTGTGTGTGTGTGTGTGTGTGTGTGTGTGTGATGTGATGATATGTGATGTTGTATTCAACTGATTTTACCGGATTTTAATCTTTAACATTCATTTTTAATCATTGCCTAATAAGAGATTATTAAGTGGTTCTATCCTGGATATTGAGAACTGACACTAAAAGAACCTAATTTTTTTTTAGATACTACTAATTATATATATATATATATATATATATATATATATATATATATATATATCAAACACACATATAGAAAGACACATATCAGTGTTTATCTATATATTAATGCTCGTGTTTTTTAATCATCCGACTGTTATCATCTTGCAACACCATCTGATTAAAAATGAAACTATACAAATCGTCCAAGATGCAAATCCTGATTATCTGGTGTTGCTTCATCCTCGAATTCTTATGAGTGTCGTCACCTCAGCTAAATAATGGACAATTCTGATTTTATTATAAAGAAACAAAGGAAAGAAAAATGATATGCTACACAGAAAAATATAATAAGAAATAAATAAGGAAAGAAATAGAGTAGGAGAACGATAGAGGAATGTGGTGAGCAATAACACTAATCTGTTTCAATCGAATATAATGAAAAGATGAAAAGAAGGAATGAAAGAAAAAAAGGGAGAGGGAGAGTTAAATGAATAATATTATACTTTTTACATATTAAAATATTCAACAATAGCTCTTAAGTAAGCATATCAAACGTTTTAATAATTAAATTATCATTGTGTGGCATATTCACAGGTCCTGATAGAATATATAATTATTGCAAAGCCCTTTCGCTAATTCATCTGAGCTTGTACCTATTTAACCTTGACGATTTTACGCTGGATATCTTTAACTCTGCATTCGCGATCGTCTTGCCTGCACTTTTCAGAAGTCAGAAGAGAGATGCTGCCAATAAGCCGTTCAACCCTTCTCCATTTTGGCCGCTAAACTGAGGACACAGGTGCAGCAAGCAATTTATGGTGGACTAACAATCTCATAAAGATATCTTCGATGGGAAAGGTTAAAGAAATAATCGATTGTGTAGATCTAAGCAAAAAGGCAGCTTTCATCATTGCCTTGCGGATAGTTTTCAAGTAGATGGCTTCGATGATAGAAAACAGAGAAAACGTTTTAATAAAACAGAGAAATCGTTTGATAAACTGACAAATATCATAATTTGTAGATTGAAAAATGAATTTAACCGCTTTCAAGACGCGTACTTAATCCTAATATATGAATTTATTATAAACACTAGCAAGAATATACGTATTCAAGTTTTAATCTAATGAAATATACTAGATTAGAAGGACTAACGAAATTACGTGAGAATGCATATACAAATATTACACTTATTCTAAGTATATCTTAATTTGTTTCTATATGAAATCATTAATAAGATTGATTTTGATACGTTAGAGAAAAAAACAATAATATTAGAACTCAACAACACCAAGTAATAATCTATTAAGCCCGGTTTTGTAAAAATCTGTATGCAAATTAACCACACCATATATTATGGAAAACTTTATTTCTTAATGCTATATATAGGACACATTGCATAATCTTAAATGCTCTAATAACACGGGATCTTTGGCGGCAAATTAACTCAATTTTCTTTGAAAAACCCTAGATAAATAAGATGTATTCTATACATTAATTAATGTTTTTGACTAAAGATTAAATACTCATTTATAAACTTACACAATTGTTGAGGGAATTGGGACTTAAGCAGTGACGTAGTTTAAGATTAAGGATCAAGAGTATTAATATATAAATATTTATATTGTAGAGAGAAAGAAAGAGAGTGAGAGACATAGTGAGGAGGAGGGGGATAGAGGGATGGAGGGAGGGATGAATGGAGGGAAAGAGATGTTTAGTTAAAGACCCTTGACCTTTACTTTTTAATTTTTTTTTTTGTTTTCTTTTGGTTTCTCTAGCGTTCTTGCTGTTTTCTTTGTTTTGGGAACATGTTGCGAGAGGAAGTGACACAAGTATGGTTTCAATGCGCTTTCGCAACCCATCGATCACCCCCGGGGAAAATTATTTTTTAGGGTCTTCCTTTAATTCAGCTAAAAACTTAAATCATCGGATGGGTTTAATATTGGTGGGGATACAAGGTCCAGAAGAAAGCGGCGGCAACAGCCTTCACATGCGACATCTGTGGTCGAGAAGGTTTTTCAAATATTGACAAACTTTGATAAAAGTACCCCCCCCCACATACACACGTACGTGCGCGCACACAAACACATACATATAGTTACATCCCTTATTACTCCTTGTAGTCATTTAATGAATACATCCTTATCTCTTTCCCTTGTATATATTATCAGTGTAGAAAACACAGGAGGCGCTTGAACTTCAGGGGCACAGGAACTATATATAGTCTTCCGAGACTGCAATGCCAATGATAACCACTGTTGAATGTTATTTTATGTATGTTTTGGTTTAAATCATACTTGTCGTTTTGACATGGAGAATTCTTTGATTAACACAAGTGAGATTTTTACTCTCTAGATTTATCAAAATAAAAATTGCGACAATGCAACACTCTTCACTGTCGACAAATGTGGGATTTTTTGTTTTCTACACTGATGATATATACGAGGGAAAGAGATAAGGATTTATTCATTAAATGAACTACAAAGGAGTACTAAGGAATGGTAACTATGTGTGTGTGTGTGTGTGTGCGCGCACGTACGTGTGTGTGTGTGCGTGTGTGTGTGAGTGTGTACTGTTATCAAAGTTTGTTTATCTAAGTGTTATGTGGATGCACTCAACAAATACATATTTACACGCACACATTCGCATGCATATACACGTATATGTGTTCTTGTCTTAGTATGTGTGTGTGGGGTGAATATATATATATATGTATATCGGTTTTCGTTTAACTATTGAAAACTTTATGGAATCGTGTGCCAACATGTTGAGTAAAGTTTTATAAAGGTCAGTGGTTGTAGATATATCTATGCTTCATACGCAAGCATATACAACAATGGCTTTTAATATTAAATGTACACACATACCATGCTCATGCACACACAAAAACACAGACACACACATCATATATATATGTATATATATATATATATATATATGAATAAAAATTCTGGCTTTATTTTTGAAGCATGAATGGATGGGGAATGTCAGTATAAATCTATAAGTTAGAGGAGCATGGACATGGAAGCAATGGCGCTTGGTTACTGACAGTTTCTCGCCTATGCGTTTTCAACACGTCAAATTTGGTAAAAAATTTATAGGCGAAAAAATGACAGTAGCCAAGCGTCGTTGAATCCATATCCACGCTACTCTAACTTAAATAGAGATGCTCTATCCACGATATTGAACTTTGCTTTCTTTACAAATAGAGCACTAATATTATCTATATTAATATATATGTATCAAGGAAACACTTGATATTATACTCTTATATATATATATATATATATATAAGTTAAGAGAAAGGAAATGAATCCGATGGTATGAGTATAGATGAAAGGATATGAAAACAACACAATATGCTGTTAAAGTGAAAAGATTTTATATCATGTTCATAGCTAATATTGAACAATATTTCGATTTATAAAAATCATCTTCAGTCCTTGTTTATACTCCGGACTTATCAATAGCGGAGACGAAAATAATACGAATTCAAAACGAAAACATTGATGTTGCAAAAAGTTATGCGGTAGTTTCAAATGTAAGCACATCTTTTCTCGGTCAGCGACAGTCATGTATCTTTTATTGTAACAGTTTTTGAAAAAAGAAGGCATATTCCAAACTCGACGATAGACAAATTATTTTTTCATGAGTATTGTTGTTTTCATATCCTTTTATCTATACTCATATACATATATATATATATATATATATATATATATATATATATATATATAATGATATTTGGCGAATATGAAGAATGTTTGCATACAAAAGGGATCAATGCTAAATTTACAGAGCATGTTTAAAATCTCAAATACAATATTATGGTACTAATTTACCGTTACTAAATACGTTCATGCGTATTAGGCAATCTTGGGACCATTTAGTAACTGTGAATTTGATCATGATAATGTATTTAATATTATATATATATATATATATATATATATATATATATATATATATATATACCTGGAATGTATGCAAGAAAACAAGAATTTTACCCTCGGCAAAGCGTTGAAGTAGAAACTCGAATTCTTGTGCCAATTCAACTTCGAATAATTGCATTATTTAGTCGAGCAAAATGCTGTTATGCAACAGCAAAATTGTTGGCAGGCCCAGTTAAACTTACGGACGACATGCGCACAAAAAAAACGCCGGGTAACACAAAGATAGACTCATTAAAATATTTCATATATCTCATAGTTCTTTTTACTTTTTCTTTTTTTACAAATTGAACAAGAGAACAGATCCCAACGTTTTGAGTGATATGCTTTATTATACAGTCGACCATCTTTGGTGGTCGCTAAAATCAATACATTGACGGTTTCTTTGAGGCAGTGTCCTTTGCAATTCCAGCGTTTGTATCAAATGAAGACAGTTTTATACATCACTATAGACTGTGTCGTCAAGGAACCACAGTTCTTTGTATATTACTGTTCGTTCTTTACTGAATAGATTTTTAGAGTGGATCATTCTTCAGAAAGCCTGTGGTACAAGCATTCCTTTTACAGGAGAAAACACGAATGTGAATAGTCCAATAACTGTCTATGCGATCGAAGAATGAAGGTGGTTGTCATTGTTCATCAATATGGTTGAACTTCCGTTTCAACCTGAACATTTTTTTCTCCTGAACCAGCAGTGAATGTGCCTGGGCGCATGATATCGTTCCTAAATGTAGGCGTTCAATTTCTATCCACGTAAATATAGGTTTGCGGCATGTATATATATATATATATATATATATATATATATATATATATAATGTGTGTGTGTGTGTGTGATTTTGTGGAAAATATTTCTAAGCAGATAGGGCTCAATATCATTGATAGAGCGTTTATAATTGAGTTAAGAAACCGTGGACATGGTGTCATCGCCAGGTTACTGACACCTTCTTGCATATGTGATCTTGAGACCAAGACTTGGTCTGAAGATCGCATAGACGATAAACTTTCAATAACCAGGCGTGGAATCCATGTCCATGTCCGTGCTACCTTAAATCAAATACGTACAGATGCACAGTCACCCTCATATATATATATATATGTGTGTGTGTGTGTGTGTATGAGTAATTATTATGATATATATATAAGTGTGTATTTGTGTGTGTGTGCGCGTGCGTGTGTGTGTGTGTGAGCGTGTGTGTGTGTGTGTGTGTGTGAAATATTGGTCAGAGTTGTTTCATTTAACATAGAGCTAATCCCCATGGAAATAAATGCCTCCAGTTATTGGTAACGTTGATATGGCAACGGTCTAGAGGGAGAACTCTGAATTCAAACCTGTTAAACTCCGCATAAATTTGACCTTATGTTTCATTCTGTTCGTTCGGAGTGGTTGTATATATATATATATATATATATATATATATATATATGTGTGTGTGTGTGTGTGTGTGTGAGTCTGTCTGTCTGTCTGTCTGTCTGTCTGTGTATGTGTCTGTAAAGTTTATTTTTTTATTAATATGTAGACATATTTAAATGTAGATATACTGTTTTCTAAAAGTCTCCTTTGACAATTTCTCACATTCACTTGGAATATTGTTTTTCATTCCTCATTGATTTCTATCAGCTATCCAACATTTTATGTGCTCTCTCTCTCTCTCTCTCTCTAGTTCTATAATATCAAATAGCTTGAAACTCCACAAGTTTTCCTTCCTTTCAAAATTTTGTGTCACGTGATATCCTCGAGAAAGTTTTCCTTGATCTAAATTTATTCAATGCTAAAACCCAAAAAATGCCTTTACGTTTAAATGAAACATTCTAAATAGTGAACAATTTTCTTGGCCGCAACGTTTTCTCATTTTCTTTATTCTTTTTTATTTTATTTTTTATTTTTGCTGCTGTTGTTTTGTTTTTTTCTTCCTTTTTTATTTCTATTATGTTAAACTCGTTTCTTGTTTGATGTTTCTTCTCAGCAATTTGGAATTTAGGCTAAAATACACAAGCAAATGCAAAGTTGTAAAAAAAAATAAAATTTGAAATGTCGGCTGTTCGGAAGGATTTGCAATTTTCATTCAATCTCAGCTAGCTTCAGATTTTTGCTTTCGTACAACTTCTAAATGCCAAAAAGCAATAAAATTAATTACAATTATGATTTTGTGGTTAGAAAATCAGTTCAATTGTAATTTATTCTCTCCTAGAAATATCATTTTTACAATAGAAATTTGACTTTCATCGGCATTTTACTAAATGTTCGTTGATTTCCATCGATTTTGAAAAACATGCTCTTATCATTTTAAGTTATTTTAATGAATGACCTTGTGCGCTGTGTCACTGACAACGAAAATGATTTCTTTATTTTTCTCGACCGAATATTCTACAAATTAATTCCTGCTTTTAACGTTAATTCATTGTCGTTTATATATGCATTTATTTATTTATCTATTTATTGTATCCAGCGTTTAAGAAAATACGAAGACAAAAATTGTTTCACGATTTTTGAAGAACCTTTTTGGATTTATTTTCTGAATCGTTAACAATGTTTAAAATGATGATCTTAACCTAATTTTGCTTTCTTTCTTCCTTGTCTGTCATTGTTTCCAATAGTCCGTAGAAAACGTGTTAAATATCGCTTAAGAAATTGTCCCCGTGTCATATATTACTCGTGTATAGGGTTTGGCAAATATATGTAAAACAAACATTATGACATTTTTATTTCATTTCATTCAGTCATCATATTTCGCCCTATATTTTCAGAAACATGCGGTTCTGTATACATGGGAAAAGTTTGAAAGGTTTATAATTACAATAAACCCTTGATTTGATTGACCACAGTATAATGAAATCTGACGTTTATCACAGAACTGAGATTTTATTCTAGTCTATAAGTCATTGTGTACACACCAATCCACTAACCAAGTAAGACAAACAAGACATGCTATTCACTACAGGAGAAACAAAACTATTGGTGATTGTTCATAGCATGATCATCACCGATTGTCTGCAGCAATGTGGTTCTCCATTGTCCATAGAAAGATTGTTGTTCATCCTCTTCAACCACATTGTTTCCAATTGTCCGCAGAATCATTGTGGCCAATTGTTCAAAACAATATTCTAAACCGTTGTCCGTAGCAATATTTTTCTCCTCTCTCTACAGCATCATTGTAGCGCATTGTCTACAGTAAAATTGTTGGCCATAGTCTGTAATCAACACCACTAACCATTGTCCATAATTAACAAAATGATTATTGCCCATTTCCTTTGTCACTCATCAAAATGATTACCCATTGTCCATAGTAATATTGTTTCCAATTGTCTAGAGTAACATTGTAGTTACTTGTCACTTTAACAAAACACTTGACAACCCATTAATAGTCAAATTACTATGAAAACACAATTCACTATCTGAGTCAAAAGAAGTTGGGATCCCAAGTCATTTTGGAATAAGGGGAATTGACAAAGCTGATTCAGCTGCAAAAAAAGTCTTATGATATTAAAAACTTGAAACATAGAAACGTTTATCGAAATGTTTTATTTCGGTCTTAAATCCCCCAATAAGTGTTGATATGCCATAAAGCAAACAATCCAAACCAGACCAATTGTCACCAAATGACCATTGTCCACAGAAACATTGTTGCCCATTGTTTCGACCAATATTATTAACTATTATTCGCAGTAAAATTATTGTAAAATATCCTCTGTAATATAATAGCTAACTGTCAAAAGTAACACTGCTTATAATTGCACACGTCAACATTGCTGCTGATTGTCCAAAGCAACAAGTCTATTCTCAATAAATATTAAAAATATACAAGTCAACAATAACAGAAAATATATTTGCTGACAATTTCTTTTTTTTAATTCAGTATTCACTTTTTCTTTATCAGATGAACATTGCACAGAAAGTTTAGCGTTGATGCAATCTATAAATATATTAAAAATAAAATATCTATTAATAATCGAGATTGTGTGGATTTCTGTTAGTAACTAAATTACGTCATAGCTTACGTCACAATATTCTTTATTATTGAGTAATATATTTATAGTCAATAATACATAGAATAAAAACAACCCTGTGTTATATACACTCAAAATTTGCGTAAGCAATTTCTAAAACTGTTTTTTACTCTCGCCCCTTTTTTCAGTGACAAGAAGTTAACTAAGAAGTTTACAAATAAATAATTACCTACGATTTTGAGTAAAATTTATGTGCAAAATATTCAAAATAATCTATTAGTAATTAATACAATCACACAACATATTATTTGAGAGGTACAGAACTTAAATAGAAATAAATTTTCCATTTGCGATTGTTTTATTATTTTATTGTTACTCCTTTTATCAATGTGATTTTTTTTAAATTATGATACACATCCTCTGACATTGAATTGTTAACCCCTCCTCAGGCAAATTCTTTCGAAAAAATTTTTTTTCACCGCCCGGATCTCGTTTTTTTTTTTTTCGTTGCTAGTCCATATAGTTTACCTTTTCGTTTTTTAGGTCTTTTTCCCAAAGCTTCTGATAACCAAACTATTCGACATTCAAATTAAACATGTCATTTCCAATGACAGGGATTTGCTATGTTTAAATGATTTTCCATTTGTGTCACAAATTGAAAATTCATTTGACAAGGAGGAGTTTAAGGCTGATCCTAATGCAAATCCTTAATGGGGACATTTAAGCCAATAAGATATCAGGGATTTGACCAAGGTATTTACTGAATTATATCTTAGTAAAGCTATATAATAGAAGACTAATGGTGTATTATTGATGACCATTACATCTATACTGCGTGAAATGACCATCAATTGATATTTTCAGCAATAAGTATTAATGAAATATTAGTACGGTTAAAACGCCATGGATACGTATGTATTTATCAAGCCTGTCCTACACGGGGAGGGGGTGACACAATGACACGTGGAGTAAAGTTAGTTTGAATTCATAGTATTCGTTCTCTTTGACTGGTTATCTAACCAAGGCTAAATAACTGTCCTTCTGATTACCCATAGCTGGGAGATAAGAGATATTTGTTTTTTGTTTTGTTTTTTGTTTCATGGCATATCAATATTCATGGATAATTCAATGCAGAGTTTGTCTTTGTTGAAGAATAATAGGGGTAATATTTAATTCATAGCTGGGAGGTTAATACCTTTCGAATGGGTCATAGCCAGAACGTGAACATATTAGAGTGAATGCTTTTCTAACTCGCTTAATAAGATGTCACGGAGCAGCACGTTAGCCACTGGGACAACCTCAATAACAGATGAGGAAATATTTAACAGTGTAAGGTGTTTGACATGTTTCACATTATGGTTGTTCTTGTTTAAGAATAAACAAGTGCTTACGTCTTGTCTGACCAATACTTAATACAGTGCGAAACATGCCCATCACTTTAAACTGTCAAACGCTTCCTCATAGAAATTGAAACTTTTTCCCTCGTCAGAAACCGTTTATTTATGAAAATAATAATAAAAAAGATCTATTAAAAATATCGACATGGATGGAATTCTATTTTATTTGAGAGAAACAAAATTATACCAAAATATGTAAATACAAACCTGATCAATACGATTCAATATTAACCCCTAAACACAATGCTAATATATCGTTAAGACCATTATCTACAAAAGTGTAAATATAGATATACAACATATATTGTTTCATAACCTCTATTCATGAAATAACCCGAAACGGGTTGATATGCTATTGAAATTCATCAACCAACATCGATAACAGATGGATTTATGCCTTTCCCCCGGTCATTAGCAGCATGTAAAATGCAAATGGCGTCAACCGGAAATTGAACTTTGAGCGCCGAATCCATTCCCTACGACGATAAAAAAAACAACAAAAACGAACATACAAATAAGAAAAATATTTTGATTAATAAAAAGATATTTCGTCTCGAAATGCCAAGAAACTTTGAGTATCACGGCTCCTTTTTCTTTTCGTGCCACCTAATTTTAAAGAGTTGCCATTAATATTCTGACAGGACCTGGCCATCTTGCTATGACATATGATTTTCTCTTTTTTTCCACTTCCTATAGTCTCCCTTTAATGCAGAGCCCTTCCACTTAAGCTCACCCTGATTATACGTTATCGGTTAAACTATATCCCAACGGGTCTGAAGTCTATAACAAGACGTCGTAAAGTGACGTATAAGTTTCGGGCTTTGCTCAATCTTCGATGGAGAGAAGAGAAGAAGAAAAAAATGAAGATATTCAAACTTTCGGCAGTTAACAGAACCGACAATCAAGCTGCCAACTCTGCTTAGTATTCTATAAGGCTGTGACGGCAATTACGATTCTTGAGTCACGCACGCACACCCAGTGAACTGCAAAACTCTGGCTCATCTTTTGATCCGTCATTGAAACGTATTTTATGTATACTACTCTTCCGCTTAACCGAAAGAAGTTCCTGCGCTTTGTTTGCTGCAAGAATTGGGTTTTGAAAAAGAAAACTTTTTATTTTGTTTTTTAATGGATACACTGACGAGATTAAAAATAAAATAAAAGGAGTGTTTAGAAAAAAGAAACAAAAATCAAGAGTAAAAAATAATGCCTAAAACAAAATGGAGACTTTCATAATTGATTCAAATAAGCATTTTCCTCTTCATTATTTGGATTTTTCCAAATATTGACCTCATTTTTATTGTTATATACTCAACGTTTCAGTCGATGTGTCATCCAGCCTTCTTCAACGTTGTGTATATAACAATAAAGATGAAAACATTAATTTGAAAATTCCAAATAATAAAAGTGATCAAGCCTCATCTAAAAAAATTCAGACAAAATGTAGATTTCTATTCCTTGAAGCAAGAAGAAAAACTACCATACGAAAAAAGAGATGTCCTGTTTATGACACTAACATTTTTCTAGAGCTCTAAGGAAAAAATAAGTGGATATCTATACGAATACCACTTCCTTTTCATTACTTCCCGCTCCACTCAGACATGGAATCGTAGTACCTTTTAGAATCCACTCTCTGGGTCAAATAGATCTGTTTCGAATTTAAACATATTCAATATAAATAATTGATTCCATGTAACTGAAATAGATTTTGACTAAGAATACTTATTTGTAGCTAAACTCGATTACTAAAAATTATATTATTATATTATTATTATTATTATTATTATTATTATTATTATTATTATTATTATTTTCTTTTTCACTCCTATTGAGTTTTCGCATCAGCATTGGCTGATGTTATTTAACTGGAGTCTAAGTGACAACAAGTCTCCTCAGGCCTCCAAAACTCTTCTGATTATTATTATTATTATTATTATTATTATTATTATTATTTGGAATAGTTAATTGAAACTACGATTTTTTATTAAGGATTATCCATTATTTCTTACTTGAAACAATAAAAATGTGTGCAAATACGTGAGTATTACTAAAAAGAAATAATTACTTGAAATCACATTATAATTAGTATTAGGCAGGAATAATTGAATCTATACAGCTGTGTCCAAATTATCTAATTTGTATATACATATAGTAATACTTATTAGAAACAACTATACAAAAATCTAAATCTAAATATAATATGTACGCAATTCTCTAACCTCTGGCAAAACATAACCCTACACTTATTAAAATGTTTGATTGGGTTAAGTAGATTTAGATGTAAATACAAATCATTTTGATCTACATACGAGGGAATTGATTGGTAAATATCATTCAAAAGCATGAACGGTGGATTTTATTGTCATTATTAAAGATCCTATTATAATTATTGATCCTTCTAAATATTCTAAATTTGCTTATTTCTTTTCAGAAGTTTTTTGACCCATTAGTTCATTTGGATAGAAAGGAAATCAGGTCCTTTGTTGAGAAAGATTAAATGTTTAAAACCCATTGCACTAAAGATACATCAAAGTGGAGGTTAATGTCTAATTAGATGAATAGGTTTCAAGAAAAGAAAAAAAATAATCATAAGCCTCGATTTGAACAACTAACGGTAAACGAACTAAATGTAATATTTCCAAGAGCCGTCCTTCCTAAATTGAATGTATTATTCAAAGAAAAAAGGTCCCTTCTTCTTTCTACCGCTTAATTATGCCTTATATATATATATATATATATATATATATATATATATATATATATATATATATTAATTTCGTTTATGTATATATTGACAAAAATGTGGAACTCTGCACAAATTTATGTATCCCCCGCGTAATGATTAATAGTAAGTTCACGAGTACTTCCATAATTTTGTTGGTACATACATAGATGGAATACAGAGAGAAAAAATTCAAGCATTTATATGATTTCAAGTATATAATAATAATAATAATAATAATAATAATAATAATAATAATAATAATGAAGAAGAAGAAGAAGAAGAAGAAGAAGAAGAAGAAGAAGAAGAAGAAGAAGAATTCCATATTATTAATAGAAATAATTTACATAGAGTTATATAGTATCAATAATTTTCATCCAATGTTAATAATCTTCAAGCAGATCTGGGACATTAATGACTATTTTCACCCGAGCTCAGAATAGAACTGGGTAGAATGGCATCAAAAGTGTACTTTACACTACCAGAGTCTCACACGCGATAAAGTATACCCTTTGTTGGATTTTACACCAGCGCAGAGGATAGACGATATATTCTAAGTCCTACTTACAAAGCCAACAGACTTGTCTTCTGAAAAGGTAAGCCAAGTTCAATACAATCTATATATTGATACTCGTGTTCCTTATAGTACGAATTATAACACCCTCTTGTTAAAAATGAGACCGTCCAAATCGTCCATGGTGAAATGCAAAAATGTAAATGCTGATTATTTGGTGTTGCTTAATCACTAGATTCTTATTTTTTTATGAGAGTCGTCATCTCAGCTAAATTATGGACCATTCCGTTTTTATCATAAAGAAAGAAAGAGATGAAAAAGTATATGCTACTCAGAAAAATATAATAAGAAAGAAGGAAAGAGAGAGAGGGGGCTCGCAGAAGCGATAACGCTACTCTTTGTCAATAGAACATAATGAAAAGATGAAAAGAAAAAGTGCGATAAAAGTTTAAATCAAGATTATTATACTTTTTACATATTGAACTATTTTTGCACTAACCCTTAAGTAAACATATCAAACGTTGTAACAATCAAATTATCATACTGTGGTATATCCACCGGTTCTACAAGTACTTACTATAATAGTACTGTAGATGTATATAGTAATGACAGACAGAGTAACGGTGATGTAATAGCGATCAAGCTCAAATAAAGGGGAATGAATAGTGAATGCCTGGCGTGTTGAATATAGACCAATAATTTAACTCTTGTTGGGGTTTAGCGTATTTCACCGCCATGTTTACGGAGTAAGTGTGTGTATGTGTGTGTGTGTGTGAGAGAGGGAGAGAGGAGAGAGAGAGAGAGAGAGAGAGAGAGAGAGAGAGAGAGAGATATTATGAAAAATGATGTGCAGTGGAGTTGAACTGCCAAACGAGTCAGGTGATGCCATCCATCATTCTTCAACTGGAACTGGAACATTGAAATTTTATGGATACTTTTATTCAGATTAGAAATCTCAATGGCGTCCCCGAGAAGAAGAAGAAGAAGAAGAAGAAGAAGAAGAAGAAGAAGAAGAAGAAGAAGAAGAAGAAGAAGAAGAAGAAGAAGAAGAGATCTTTATCAGTTTGTATCCGAAAGTTGACGACTTACAGAGGCGCAAAAAATCAATGATATTCAAAAAGTCGCTTTTTGTTAGTAAAGTTATTTCTGTGCGTTGATATTCTGGATATTGTTTTATGCCTAAACGTGGGAGGAGGACATGGATAATGTGTGGAAGTCAACGTCCGCTATTGGTGAGAAATTAGATTTTCAAACGTCTTCAAGAGAATGATTACGAGCATACTACCAGTTATGTCACCGTGGTCTGAGAAAGTCTGGAATGTATATATGTGCCATTAGAGCCGTAGATTTCACTACGAAAGATCGAGAAATGATTTGAAAATCAATCTTCATCTCATGATTTTGTCTTTCATTCGATGGAAGACATATGAGACAATAGTAAAAAGGTGAGATCTTAAGAAATTTATATATATATATATATATATGATGAGTCTATATATATGTGTATGTATTATATTTACACACACACACACACACACACACACACACATATATATATATTGCTTGTTTAACAAAAAATGAAGATCAGAAACAAATTGATGAATATTGTGTTCTAAATCTTATCACAAACCTTTGATAAAGAATGATGTACATGCAAATATAGAAAAATGATTAAGATTTATAACACAATATTTATCATTTTGTTTCGCATCTTCCTTTTTTTAATGCTTCTAAAATAACCAAATTTATTTTCCTAAATAACATAACATATATATATATATATATATATATATATTATTATATATTATTATTATTATTATTATTATTAATGTGTATGGTTGGCACTAGTATACTAGAAAAATAATAGTAATCCAACTTACAGTGTTATTAGAAGAGTGCTCAGTATCTGTGATAGAGCGTTGATAGTTGAATGAAGTGATAAAAAAACTATTTTGTTTACCTGATGAATGCTTTTAGCAAGAAACCATTGGTAGCAATATCGATCCCAAATAAATGAATAAATGCTAAAACTTTTATTTGTCACTTCATTCAACTAATATATATATATATATATATATATATATATATATATATATATATATATATATATATGGGTTGTTTGAGTGTGTGTGTAAAATTCTTCATATATATATCCAATATATCATTACTAATATATTTTTTGTTAATATGATGAATGCAAATAAAAATCGGACACATTTACGAAAGATTTCTCGATGGAGCCCGATTCAACGAATCTATACAAAAATCTAAGCATATGAATGTTACTAAAATATAAGCAAGCATATATATATATATATATATATATATATATATATATATATATATATATATATATATACGAAAGTAATATATTTGAAAATATGTATCTTCACGGGTTTAGGCTTTTACGGGTGTATCTCATTTTACGATTGAGCTACACCGTATACATGTGCATTCGGGCACAATTGTATATATTCGATCATGTGTATTTTTTCTTATTAATAAATGAAATGCAATAATGTCGGCCTACCATGCTAAGTTTTATCTACCTTACCCCACCATCATGGACAGTTTCTATTGATATTCACAACGTTTCCATGTATTATTTGGGTTGTTCGGACTATTGTCCTCATCTCTGTTGTTATATAAACAATGTTTCGGCCGATGTCCATCCAGCCTTTTCAGGTGTTGCTCATTGAACTCGAGAACAATATTCCGAACAATCCAAATAATCCAAATAATCAAGCCTCATCTTAAACATTCATTAAATTTTTCATTCATGTATCTTTCAAAGATTCATGAATCTTTAGTGGACTAAACTATTGAAATCTTAGTCGTACAGACAAATTAATTTGTTGAATTATAATAAGATACATTGCAAATGATTATCGCTAATAAAAAAATGCCAGTGTGTCACATTTTTCAAATGTATTGTTAAAAGCCATAGCCCAACATATAATACCATTTTCGACTCCTTGAATAAATTATAAATATTTCGGCTGAATTCGGACCCGCAATTCTGAAATTTTGGATTCCAATTTTAATTACTGCGATTGTTTTCAGTGAATTTTGCATGATTTTTTTCCGACGATTTTTTGTATGATAAAAATTTTCATAACTTCGAAATAAATTTGGAAATAATTCATTTCATTCTGGTTTTTCGATGGTTGAGAATGGAAACAATGCAATTTGTACTGACTCCGAATAAGAAAAACAAAAATGCTGTGTTTGCAAAAAGTTCCGAATAGCCAAATTATACCAATGTTTTGATGAAAACTGTTAATTATTTTTAAAATATTGTTCAAGTTTAATTCAATGCATCAGATATCATAGATGGGCCAAAAACTCAGTCAATAGTACTCCACAGCAGCTAATCTAATTGCCTCCTGATACTTCTTTTTTATACTAGTATGTCATAAACATTGGTCGCTCCCAGCTGTATATCTTCAAGTATGAACTCATAAGGCATCAGCCCTGTCAGCTTATAAAACTTGGCAGCAGGCTCTCCGTAGAGGGCTATTCATGTCTGAATTCACAATGGTGCAACACCATAAGCCAAAGAGGTCCAAGAGAAAGCAATGACAACAGTGCACTGGCACACCATCTACATTTTCAGGAGCGACCTTCACATGGGACATCTCTGGTCAAAACTGTTTTCAAACATTGTCCTTCACTGTCACAGAATGCGCCGCATTAAACATAACTTCAGCGCACGAGAAATCTATGGTCCTCCGAGACTGCAATGCCGATAATGACGTCGTAAATATAAAGTAAATTATTTTCCATTGGAAATTTATTAAGAATCATTTTTAGAATATAGTAATGTGGTCCGGAATTAAAACCATCGGTGATGTGATAATATGGTTTTTATATGTAGATGTCGTTAAAGTATAAGTAAATTTTAAAATAATCATTTTGCCTAATGGATTCTGTCGATGAAATATTCGGCTTTTCCTAATAGAGAGCAAATACCCTGTTTGACTAGATGGATAGAAATGAATTGAGAAGAGAGAAACCCCAACCATCGCTTAAGATAGAATAGGAATAGACATGATCTAGAGAGAAATGAAGATATGTGGAAAAATGTATTGATAGTTCGCTACACTATTTACACAGAATAATGCAATGAAAATTTAATTAAGGTGGCCAGGACCCCCTAGGGGGTAAAATTAGAAGCAAAGTTTAGAAACAAAGCAGATACAATTATATCAAGTAAGAGCAAAAGTTCGTCGAAAGAGAACAACTAGATTATGGCTTCAGAAGACACAAAGAAAGTATAAGAGGCGAATTATCACGGATATGCCCGAAAAGGGGAAAATGGTGAATGAAGAGAGTCGTGTATCAATAATAATGACTACACAAAACCTCTGAACTGAACCGACTCAATGCGCAAAATCGATACAGTGAAGCAGTAGTAAATGCCAAAGGCGAATAGATAGGAACGGTAATACTGTGAGTGCAAGACCAACGATCAGGGGGAGAAGAAAAAGAAGAAAAAAGCCGTAAAGAAAATGTCTGTAATATGGTTAAGGACAGTAGCGAAAAAGAAACGACTAGGCTTTCTTTTATTTATTTACTTATTCATTCATTCATTCATATTTTTTATGATTTTGTTTTGTCTGACAAAAATATTTGAGCCTCGCTAGAAAACATACGACGAAAATTTGATTTCAAAAGAAGAAAAATGATCCCTCAAACCAGGTTAGGAGAACTGTAATCTCTGACGACATTTGAACTTTTTAGCAGTGTTATTTTTTGTTGTTGTTTAAATGAGCAGAAGATATAACAATGCTGGAGAAACTGATACGTTGGGAAGCAGAGAATGTATAATGCATTGAGCTCATCTTAGATGCATTTGTGCTTATGTGTAAATGACTACGTGTACACAGACAAACACACCCACCCCACCCACACACCCTACACACCCCACACACATGTATATATAGACGTACTTTTTAAATCAGTTATTATGTACATATATACATATTCTTATATATATATATATATATATATATATATATATATATATATATTGTCTTTTATATACACTTACACACACAGACACACATACACAGATAGACTCACACAAAGAAGCACATGCACACGTACACACAAACATATATATATATATATTGAAAATATAAATATATTTATTTTATACAAAATATTGAAAAGAATAACGTAGCGTTCAACCGTTATTAAACAACCATAACAGAAAAATTAAAGAAAAATTACAGAAACACGCACAATCTATGTATATATATATGTGTATATGTGTATATATATATATGTATATCAATATATGTATTGATCAAAGCCTGAAGAAGATACCAGAATATCTGAAACACGTGTTGCGTATGTGAAATAAAAAGAATAAAATATTTTTTCTGAGAACGATACATTTTGCGGACCTTCTTTTTTTTATAAAAATATTACATTTTCTCCCGTTGGAACCAGAACAACATTTTATATATATATATATATATATATATATATATATATATATATATATATAGCTAAAATTAACCAAAGCGACAATTCTTCAGGCTGTAGTTATATAGGTACTGCTATATGGCTGCACAACTTGGACCCTAACGAAGCGCCTTGAGAATAAGTCTGATGGGAGCTGCACAAGAATGCTGCGAGCGGTCTTGAACAAGTCATGGAAACAGCACCCCACAAGGAAGCAGCTGTATGGCCACCTACCCCCCATCTCACAAACCACCCGAGTAAGATGGACTAGATATGCAGGATACTACTGGAAAGACAAGGACGAGCTCACAAGTGACGTTCTCTTGTCGAAGCCAATACATTACCATTCTAATGTAGGCCGCCCAGCAAGGACCTACATTGACCAACTATGTGAGGATGTTGATTGCTGCGCAGAAGAACTCCCAGGTGGAATGAATGATAGGGAAGGTTGGCGAGAGAGTGTAATGGATATCCGTGCTACTTGCGCGATATGATGATGATGATGATAGCTAGAATATATAGATTGTTTTCAATACTAAAATTAATATAACTAAAAAATATCAAACCACCTTGCAGACTACCTTTTATCAATATATTATTTTATTATATATATATATATATATATATATATATATATGAGGAAAAAATGAGTAAAGAAAAGAAATGTAGATGGATAAAAATGAATTTAATTGATATCACATTTAATCGATATCACTTACACATGTGTTTCGGCCCGTTTATCAAAATGTGTACGGATTACACTATTATTATTATTAAAATAATCAGATGAAGTTGAAATAATGATAATAATAATAGGAAAAATGTAAAAGATCTTACGGAAAGGTAAATTTGACTTCAGATTATAGGGAGCTGGGATGAAATCGATTTGAAATTACTCATAGAGGTAGCCTGAACATACCTTCTAAGATTACATATAATACAATTTGCATTAAAATTGGTTAGAAAAATATTGCAGCAGATAAAGTAATGGTACTAAAGTTGGAGGCGTTCATTTCATAACGGTTATCGTTGTAAGAAGTGGACACGGCTAACCGAGTTCAAATCCTCCGCGAGGCCATTTGCATTTCCCATAGCGCTAATACCGTCGCGAAAGGTATCGATCCAACATTTTTTCTCGATCTATGAGGAAATAACAAAACAGAGTGGCTTTTTATACTTAGTATTGCAACCAGTCCAAGACAAAGAAAACTTTGAATTGAAACCAATTTTAGACCTGGAGAACCATGGGCTCTGCTTGGCCCAGGACACACTAAGTGTAAGCTCTCTCATGACCAAGCAATGTTACGGGGCCAGTAAAAATAGTTAAGATTACACAGAAAAATAAGAATATATCACATGACTTATCCTAACTATCTCTGATGATTTGTTTTAAGCTATTTAAGTCCGCATATTCTAAATCCCACAGATACGGCCTGTTTAACTCGGTCAATAGCATTCGCCTAGGAACCACAAGGTTCTGGATTCGATACCGGCTCTCGCCAACTCTGCATTACGTGTGGCACAACTTGAACCTGCGTGGTCAAGTGGAGAGCGGATGGTAGGCATGGCGCTCCACTTCAAACGCAACATCAATCTTCCTGGTCTAGGGATAGAGAAAAGGGAATAACTCTCTCGTTGTTCGACTATTAATGACCAGGATTAGAAAAAAATCAAGTTTTAATTTCTCGGGGGACAATGATATCGTATGTAAGGGTAAGGCCATCGACCTGGATTTTCAAGTAAAAAGAAGGTATTGTAAAATTGAATAGAAATAATTATCGATCCAATTTATACTGTGATGCGTATGGATGATTATTGTATTCGTTGATATGTAATTAAATTGTATAGATCTAGAAAAATTTGGGAATATTTTCTTTTGACAAACTTCTTCTCCCATTGGAAGATCATTTTATTGATAATATCTCTACAACAAGCATCAATGACTGGATCTCTCTCTCTCTCTCTCTATCTCTCTCTCTCTTTCACTCTCTCTCTCTCTCTCCCCCTCTCTCTCTCTCTCTCTCTCTCTCTCTCTCTTCAACTATATATCAATCTCAATCTTTTCGTATCAAACTATCTGTTCATTATCTATCAATTACTGCCTGTTCATATCTATCTATCTATCTATTTCAGTATTCATTATTTGCATTTCTTATCGATCCAGATTGGCCGTGTCGAAAAAGCATTCATTGTCTTATTGACTATCGGCAATCATTTTTATATCTCGATATGTTTAATGCTATTAAATTCAATAAGGTAGCCACTGAAAGTTTCGTTTAATGATCAATAAGTGCCGTGATTAGAGTCATTTAGAAATTAATGTGCAGCTCATTTCCTCCACTTGAAGACTAAGTGGTATGGCTCCTACGAAGTGCTTTTACCGTTATATATGTGTATTTAATCAACCACGAAACAGAGCTCTCCATAACTGGGTCGAAATTGTAGAGTGTAGCTGCAGGGTATTTTCTATGTCTTGTAACGTGTCGCATAGATGCTCAATAAGGTTTAGATAATGCAAGCACAGAATACGACGGAGTGTCTGGAAGTCGGCCAAGTGTTCCTGGAAACAGTGTAATGTGACACTTAAAAAATGAGGTTTGAATTATCTTCCCTTGAAAAAATAATTCCCACTAAGTGACATGGCGAGTAGAAAGGAATGCCTATAATTTCCAAATAAAGCCTGTATATGTCACACCTGTTAATAGATACAATAGTTCTCTAATATATATCAGACTACATCATTACGGATATATTTCTTAATTCTGAACCTGCGCACGTATTAAATGATGTATGTGGTCATTTACTATAATCTAGGTATTTATTGATTCGTTGGTTTGATTTTACGATATTTTTAAACTCATTTTTTTATTTAATCCATAGATGGGACTCTAACAAGTACTGCTACTTCGGGTCAAAATGGAGCTGGGAGTAAAAACAATGAAGGAATACTTCACATAGCTTCAAAATTGGAACATCACTATCAAATAGAGTTTACCGTCATACATAGGACACCAATACCCCATAGCCACCACCTTCTAGCACGTATGATTAGGGCTTGCGATAAGGGAAATATGGTTGGGAAATATAAGTTATTGGGCTTGACATGGCTAGCTGATTGATTAATATGAGGGCTCTCCTATCGCCTATCTAGCTCAAGTAAAGGCCAAAGTGGAGAGTTGCATGTGATCGACTGTTCATTCACTATGGTTCCATCATTAAGTATGACCGGTTCCTACCCACGGCCAACAGGTGGCCCTATTGGAGGGAGGTCTTATACCTCTGCAAAGATGCAGTCAGTGTATTGTAAAGCTCCAGCCGACAAGGCTCCTATATTTGCAATTTTATTATTTTTTAAATTGTCTACAGAATGTTGTAACCAGTTATGTAACAGCCTATAAATTACTGTTTAAATTACTGCTTTCAATGATTTCACGTGATTTTTTGTGCCGATTTTTTGGTATGATTGAAATTTTAATAACTTTAATAATAAATGTGTAAATGATCGAAATTAATTGCGAAATCCAGCGAAAGTCACCCAGAAATAGAAACATTGTTTGCACCGAAAGTTAGGAACTACGTACAACACATTTTATTTAAATTACTTTGTTACAGAAGAAGTATGGTTGAACTTTTACAAGGTAAGTTTAAATCTTAATGCAATACTTAAATGCAGCGATCAATTCAGAGTTCTGTACTTTATAGTTGCCTATCGCATACAGCAATACTATGCCTCTCAAATTAAATTTCTATATTATATGTGCTGGTTGTTAAAGGTTTGGAATAGTAACATACTATTTTTACTGACGACGAATGGAAACACAAAAATGTTGTTTATTATGCAGATTTGCAATAAATTCTAAATAGATTCCAAATGCTTTTTGATGAAAACTGTTTACGGTCTGAAGAATATTGTTCACATTTAATATATAATCAATTCATGAAGTGTCATTGTTGAGCTGAATGCCTAATGAAGACCGGTAAGCATGTACTTATACAAGGTGTGCCATAAAACTATCAAGATTTAAGCTGTATTTACCAAGATAGAAATGGGGAATGTTATTTTATTTTTTCAGAATACAAGATGTGTCATAAAAGTGCCGAGTTTGAAGCTGTATTCACCAAGATAGAAATGAACACAGAATGGAACGTTATTTTTTTTTTCAGAATGGAAGGTGTGTGAAAAAGTACAACATATCTCGATACTTTTTTGACACACCTTGTATATATATCTATATATCTATATATATATTTTGTGGGATTGTGCCCACAAGATGACACTTAGTGTAACGGAATTGTTATTCATAATTTGCAATTCTTCTGAATTGTATATCTGCTCGATCAAATTGCCATCGAACCCTTTATATTGTGAATTATTCTTATTTACATTCATCTTTATTAAACTTCCTAAACGAGCTTCCAAACCAATATTCTTCGTTAGTTACCTATGGGACCGGTTTGATTGCCAGCCATCCCAAACAATTTCTTTCTTTCTTTTTTTATTCAGAGTAACCTTCATTTATTTTGTTGGTTTTTGTTGTCGGTATTTAAATGCTTTTCGGATCGTTTAATGCTGAAACAAGTCATTCTGATAAAAGTTTCAATATTTCAAGTTCTTAATGTCTTCAAATTGATATAGATAATTTTCATTAACTCCACACTCCATGAGGAAATCCTTGACATTGTAGTGTGTTTGGCATGACCCGCACTGGGTTGATCCTCCAGCTTGAGCATAGAATGTGTGTAAGTTTTTACGCCCAACTATTTTGCATGTCGTGACATAGCTCATGATTACCACTTACTGCTGTTTCAATAATTTTCTAAGGCATTATTGAAACGAGAATTCAATTGCACCCGATCAACCTTTCAGTGGTGCTAACATTATTAATATTACAAATAAGCCAAAATCCCCTCCTCCCTCTCTCTCTCTCTCTCTCTCTCTCTCTCTCTCTCTCTCTCTCTCTCTCTCTCTCTCTCTCTCTCTCTCTCTCTCTCTTTTCTTTTCTTTTTCTTTTCTTTTCTTTTCTTTTCTTTCTTTTCTTTTCTGAACTGATGATAACCATTGATTTTATATATTTTTTATTGATATCATATTTGCAACTTTGATCATTGAAACGTTTTATATTAAAAAAAGGAAAAGTGAAACAAGTTTAGAGGAAAGTGTTTACAAAGACAAACCGTTATTAAATCACCCACAACGTACCGTATCAATGTTTCCTCTTGTTTATATTATTTTGCAGTTTTGCCCACTGTACTGTGTCCACTTTCAACATTACAATAAACAGATAAAAAAGATGTTTGAGTTATTGAAAATCTGATACATGATTCAATTAAATGATCCCTGGAGTTTCCCCAAGACAGACACAAATATTTGTTTGTGACCATCACTCCCATTTGATACAAATTTTGGTCCGAATAACGTAAATATATGTATCACCAGAAGCGAAATGGTTATGGTCGTAGGAAGTGTTATCAGCCACCCAAGTTCATAGATGTGGCCGTTTGCGTTTCCCTTCCCGCTAATGTTTCGACCGATGCACATTCCGCATTCTTTGGGTGTTTTTTTGTTAAACTCGGGAACCTTCTAGAATTCGGAAAACTTCTTTTGAAAGTTGGGAGCCACAAGTTTTAACCTTTATACTCTCCGGTCTTCTTCAGATATTGGTCATCATCTAGAGATTGAAAACCTTACCCTTAATTCCTTTTGAGTAAGGCTGGAGGATATAACGCCCAAAATCATTTCACTATAGCAAAAAAAAAAACACAAAAAAAACAAGATTGATGCGAGTCCGAATATATGACTGGGATGTATAATTATTGGATGAATATTCAACATTAACGTAAGTTAATGTTAAATATTCATCTAATTAATTCATATTTATGCATGTGGAGTTTGCAGACAGCTTATAAATTCCCTTCCCCTTGTTACTCCTTCGATGAATTCGTTAGATGAGCCGGCTGATACGACCCAGCGTGAATACCTTCACAGAAACAGAAGAAACTCATCTAAGAATTCCAGAAGAGTTTCTGCGTATGACGCAAAACTGCATTCGGTGGTGAGGGTCCAATTGTAAAATAGGTGAACACTCGGAGAATTTTTATAAGCGCAAGGTTATCGACCGGGAATTTCAAGCATGAGAAAGGTGTTGTAAAATTGAAATAGCAGGCCAGGATATGGTAGGACTAAAGTTAATCTATGATCTGCCAAAAAACCACAAGGTTCCGGATTCGATATCGGCCATCGCAAACTCAGCGCATGAATAACACAGCTTGCATCTATGTGGTAAAGTAGGGAGTGGATGGTAGGCGTGGCGCCCCACCTTAGACTTAGTTTTTACTTATGAGTACATTGATATTCTTAATTTCATCCTCCATTGTTTAATAAAAAAAAGAAAAAGAAATAAAACAAAAACCAAAAGACAGGCACTATTCTTTTACTAGAAATATATTTTCATTAGGTCCAATTTTAAAATATTTTCGTTTATGCCTTGTAAAAATTAGAGGTTGTTTTCCAGATAGAATTCTTCTCGATGTAAAAAAGGTAGGACTCAGCTGGTGAGTTTTGTTAATGCCTCTAGAGAATCAGAAATGTCTGTTGGGCTGTTGAGGAGGAATTCCAAACATCTGGATACATTAGGAAATGGAATGAGAAGAATGTGTATAGTCTCGTCAGCCGCCCAAGTAGGAATCAGTTAAATCGTAAGAATTTGGGTCACAAGGAAGAAAGAGTGTAGATCATTGGAAGAAAAGTCGAATTTGGTTGAATTATACTCCTTACTTAAGCGATCCGTCTGGACAGAATTCAGATAAGAAACAAAAGCACGTAGCGTGTCAGATAGAGATAGGTCAGGTGAAAGATATAGATCGAAATATCGGCTACTGTCAGTCATTTGATGAACCCACATATCCTTTATATATATATATATATATATATATATATATATATATATATATAAGTAAAGAAATAACAAAAGACTTAGAGATTTAGCGTTATAGTCTATTTCAGGAGCTTAGACAAATTGTCTAACTTTCCCGATTCATCACCATCTGATGAATCGGAAGAGTTAGACAATTTGTCTAAGCTCCCTGAAATAGACTATAATGATAAATCTCTAAGTCTTTTGTTATTTCTTTACTTATATATTTGCTCTGTGACTCTAACATTAAGAGCACACATTAAGCTCTCAACTGCGACAGGTTTTTTAAATAAAACTCTTGTGTCATAAGGAAGATTTCTTCTCTGGACTTTTGGATTATATATATATATATATATAACAGAAAACTCTGCCTAATTAATAGAATAAATGTATATCCTGGTAAACACCGTAGTACAAATAGCAACCACCCAATAAATCAATCGCACTCACCAAGTCGATTAAATAACTGTATCCGGGTGAACTTGGTGCTACACGTATAAACCGACCAATAAAAATCCAGTCCCCTCTCCCTCTCATTAAATGATCAAATCACGAGGTATATCAACAAATCTCAAAAACAATTTTCTCGTTTTATCTGAAGATCATATAGTCGAGACACTGTCCGTAATCAAGACTCTTGGTTATTGTGTTTGTTTTGGTTTTATTAATTTAGATTTTTTGTTTTGTTAATTTTATTTATTGTGCAAACAATAATCCCCTGACGACGACCAGAGAAGTGGTTGAAAGCGCTTGGGTTAAAAATATGGGACAATTTCTTCGGATCCAATCTACGAAAAACAACTAGAAACTTGAACGTCTACAACTGAAGATCATAAGGAAGAAATATTCCATTGTCTTTAAGAATGCCTGACTAAATAATAACTTGCTGCCAAAATACAATTGTGTATATGTGCATGTGTGTGTTTGCGCGCGCAGCGTGTGTGTGTGTGTATGTGTGTGTGTGTGTGTGTTTTGTTTTTTTTTTTGTTTTTTGTTAAAAATACAGTCTGATGCATGAATAATAGTAGATACTATTTATTTAAAAATACGTAGCGTTCAATATCCAAAGAGAAGAAACTCATCTATCCAAGAAGATATTTTATTGCCAGAAACTTTGAACATCCGTGTCACTAAGGGATTCGAAAGCTGCGAAATAGTAAGAAAGATCCTAATCTTTTTTTTTTAATTTTTTCCGTCGCTTCGTCGGGGAAAACTTTGTCTTCTCGCGTGCCACTGGCTTAATTTTATGCTAGCTCTGGCGGCAAATTTACGAAAATTGTATATTTCAAGAGCAGACAACTCGGTCAGCCTTACTTTACTATTTGTTTTCAGATTCGTAGATCGCAACAAGAGAATACGATTTCAAGTTGCCTAAGGGTCAACACTAGTTTTTCTTTTCTTTTTTTTTCATTTAAAAACATTCTTTTTTACAATAAGCAAAACTTAGATTCTTTCAAAAACTCTGCAATGCGTTTTGGCAACTAACTTTTGTTATATATCCACTTTCTGATAGATCTCACCGAATTTTGATATTATTATTATTATTATTATTATTGGTTTGCTTGTTATATCTCCTTGCGCAGCTCTTCTTTTTTCTGTTTCTTTATAAATAAAGATAAAGAGAATATTTTTCACAGAACATATGCACTATTAATACATTATCTATATACACTTATCTTTCTGTAAAGTTAGCTCTTAAAATTGTCTTATTAAATTCCTTTTCTAAAATCTTCCAAATCAACCTTTAAATTGTTTTACACTTTTGCTGTTTTTGATCTGACGAGGCAATTGATCCAAAATATATAAAACTATTTACCAAAAAGTAAAGCCAGTTGGTTTTGGTTTTTGATATCTGCCTTCACAGTAAATTTACAGTTTGAGGAGAAATATTTTAAAAATGTAGAAGATGGATTGAAAGACTTAGTTGTCATGTGCGGCCCTCATGACAAGCATATTTAATCCATGGTTCCCCAGGGGGCTACTCAGATTGACATGCCTGATTAAGATAGTATTGGTATTCTGTAAAAAGAAGTGAAGAACAGGATACCTGTTCCTTAATATACATACAGTGTTTCCCCGAATATTAAAAAGAGCTTATATTAATTTTAATTTCTAAATATAACTACAGAGCTTATTTCTGGGGGATGTATTATTCTTTATATATCGAAAAACGACATTGAGAAGTTGAAAATTACCGAATTTCTAGATAAACAGAAATTACGCAAAACGATCTACATTTATTTACCATTAACACGTTATTTTATACAAAAACTCATTAACGACAATTCCTTAAAAGATAATCATATAATAATCCTCTAGAATGTTGTTGTTACCTTGGGCTTATTTTAAGGGGATGGGTTATATTAAAATCATCCTGAAAAATCACACTACGTCTTATTTTACAGGTAGGTCTTATTTTCGGAAAAAAACGGTATTTAACAATTCTCATTTCCACTCTGACCTGGAGTGGTAGTACCTGTTCGGCACCCATCTATGTGTAAAATACAACAAAATGAGTTCTTTAAAAATGAGTTAAAAAATTGAGTACCCATCAAGAATGAATAAAACAAAGGTTCTTCGGCATAAAATGGTTCAAAGGGTTGACATGCCGTAAAATTCAACCAACCAACCAACAAATCATATGACGAGGCGCCTCCACATGTTACTTGATATAAGTCGTCTGATAAGTAAAAAAACAAAAAAAAAAAAAAATAAAAAAAAAAAACAAACACCAAAAAACGTCAATCTGAGTTGAAAATGAGTGGCAAGACGATGTGGCGGCAAGACATAATAGAAATTGGAAGACATAACGACCTGAAAGAACTTGTTTGGCTTTCTGCCAGTTTACATCTCCAAACGTTAGATTAATGATTTCGGAATACATTTAGACAGATTCTCAGTTCTCAAACAGATTAGTGTCTGACCAGGTAAATCTGAAAAGAGATTTACATTTTAGTGTGACTTTAATGTGGGTGGGGATTTTGTTTTCCGCTCGAGGAGACTCACCAAGTGCTTCAAACAACTGAGAAACTTTTAAAAAAATCATATACCCAACCCGTTCATCACGGGTAGGGTTTGACATAAGGTCACAAGTATGG
This sequence comes from Doryteuthis pealeii, assembly GCA_023376005.1. Taxonomy (NCBI): domain Eukaryota; kingdom Metazoa; phylum Mollusca; class Cephalopoda; order Myopsida; family Loliginidae; genus Doryteuthis; species Doryteuthis pealeii. The sequence continues at coordinate 86,543,345 of CM042161.1, read as the reverse complement.
GGTTTCTAGCGCGGATGAAACTCTCTATTAAGTAGTAATGAATTTGCTAGACTAGATGGCAAACTATTACACCACAATAGAAATATGTATTTACCATTCCGTTCGCCACGTATAGGATTTTACATAAGTTCACATGTATGGCGTTTCCAGCAAGAATCGAACTCGCTATTAAGTAGTAATGGATTTGCGAGACTAGCTTGCTAACCATTACACCCCGAGAGGACGCTCTTAGGCATTTACCCAACACATTCGTCACGGGTAGGATTTATCACAAAGTCACAAGCATGTGGCCGCGAGTAAGGATCGAACTCACTTTTCACTTGTAATGGATCTGTGAAACTATCTTGATAACCCTTACACCACGATGGACTTAATTATTACCCAACCCGTTTACCACGGGTAGGATTTGACATAAGCTTAGAAGTATATGGTTTCCAGCTAGGATCGAACTCGCTATTCAGTATTACTTTATCTGCGAGAGTAGCTTGTTAACTATTACATTAGGACAGTACCGCCTACTGTCTGAGAAAAATATCTTCATCACTTAAGAACATTGCCAAATTCAATTATGTTGCTAATTAAAACCGCTCGTCTTTATTCAGTTTATTTACAAATGAGATGTTGGCTCTTTAACAAAACACCAAGTGATGATTTATATCTAATTTAATCGACTTGTAACCATGAAAACGCGCGAATTCATAATGGATTTTTAAATAATCATTTGTTAGATTGAATGGTGTATTTTCTTTTTCCCTCTTACGTCTTTTACGTTCATCTATTTTGTTTTTCATTTATCATGATTTGATTTTCTGGCCGTTTCTCTGTGTTTCCTCCCATCAACATGTCTTATGTGAAGTAGGTTACTATAGCAGTGTGTCTGCATTTGATGATGCGCTGTGTGTGTCTGTGACTTTACATAAGACAAATTAAAAAGGGAGATGAGAAAAAAAAAGAAAGAAATAAAGAAATAAAGATGAAAATGAAGTAATAAAACTTGCGGATAGAAAGCGAAGAAAACAATTCAATAAAAATCGAAGATCGAAAGAAAAATCAAGAGAGAAACAGTTTGAAATCAAGAAAAATGATCTAAGTGATGAAGAACAGGAAGTGACGTAGATTTTAGAAACACAAAGAGAGAGAGAGAGAGAGAAAGAGAGAGAGAGAGAGAGAGAGAGAGAGAGAGAGAGGTGGTAGAGAGGGTAAATTAGATACTCTATCTTGGTATTGCTTGATGGAAGAAATCACAGATATACATTAATTTTTATGAGTTGATTCTTTTTCTTTTTCAAAAATATAAATTAAGTAACACATTTATGTCTATATGTAGTCATGTTATTTTTCGTGCACTATAGCAACATTATTATTCATCATTAATAAGATCAGTGTTCTGACCAATATATATATATATATATATATATATATATATACAGAGAGAGAGAGAGAGAGAGAGAGAGAGAGAGAGAGAGAGAGAGAGAGAGAGAGAGAGAGGGAGAGAGAATATCCAATAGACAAGTAAGTTGGGGAGGATTCTATTCGGGATTTTCTTTATCCTCTGTATATCTACAATACATGCTCATGCAAATGCACACCTATAGATTCATATAAGGATTCCTTCAAGTCCACAAGAGAGCTCACAGTATGATAATTAATAAATTACTTATATACAGAGCAATATTTACTAATTGGAAGTGCATATATACATATATAGAGAGGGCGATTTTGTCTGAAGATGGCAAAGGCGAGAAACTGTCGGTAAAAAGTGTTGATTCCATGTCCACTCTACCTTACCTTTATAAACATTTAGGAAAAAACATTACATTCATTATTATGCTTCTGCTCTATGTCTGAAGATATTGGAACGAACAAATCTGTTCGCAGCTGAAATAAATTATTACATGAATCAAATTTAATTTGCTCCTTCATTTGTTCTGAAGTTCTGTCAGTTCATTCACCTAAAACAATGTACACTAAGCTTTCACTATGGATATCAATACATAAGAACTCCACATGGAATGATACTCAACACCATGATATATATATATATATATATATATATCTTATTATAATGGAGATTGTGTGTTTTTCTGTCTGTAACCGAAACTATATTTCTACTCAAGTCACAATTCTCTTAGTTATTGACATCACATTCTCCATGATTTTATTTTATCTAAACCTCAATTATTAATAAAATTGTCTTACATTATTAATACCGTTAACTATGTCTACATACTAACAACATGCAATTATATTTATATATACAACAAAATAGCGCTTTACAATGTGAACGGGAAGGCTAATTTGCATATTAATATTAAAAAAATCGAATTTAATAAATATGTGCTTAGTATTATTGATTTCTAACTGTTTGGTTTTATTTGAATGAATATAAGCAACAATTTCTTCAATAAATCTTAAATGAAATCCATTAACAAGAAAAGATAACTGTCATTTTATTCTTTACTTCCTCTTATAACTAAATACTTAAATTAAAAAAAATAAATAATGAAAGACGAGAGTGATGGAAGAGTAAGTTTCAGTTGTTCCATTTTTTATTATACTCCCTCTGTTTCAAATCTTTTTATCTGTATTCTTATTTAGTTTCATTAGCCTTTCTAATTTAATACAATATTTTATTACATTAAAACTTAAATACTTGCACCCGGAGGGTGCATATATTTGCTAGTATATATATATATATATATATATATATATATATATATATAAAGTCGTCGGGGTGGCCTAATTGGCTCATACCGACATTAGGCCGCCAAATCAGCGAGGAGGTCTACCCCCTTTTCACTAGCGGTAGACAAAGTAGATTGTTTTTTGCATCTGAGGTGGAGCACCACACCTACCATCAGCTCCTTACTTTACCGCCCAGATCCCTGTGTTACTTATACGCTGAGTTGGCGAGGGCCGGTATCGAACTAAGAATCTTGTGGTTTCTAGCCGAACGCTCTACCGACTGAGCTAACCCGGCCTTTATATATATATTAGTAAAGACAAAAGCTTAAAACTCCGGTATTAAGTGTTATTATGGTCCATTTCCACACAAGGTACCCTTGTTTGGAAATGGGTCATAATCACTTAATCACTTGTCTTTACTTATATATATATATATATATATATATATATATATATATATATATTATTATATATATATATATATATGTCACCTTTTCTACAAATACCATATATATATATATATATAAGTCACCTTTTCTACAAATACCATATATATATATATATATATATATATATATATATATATATATATATATATATATATATGGTATTTGTAGAAAAGATGACTTACCGGCGAAAATGGTCACAGTGGTTAGATGATTCAAGTTTCACAACGCTAAGGCAGAGATATAACAACTATAAAGTGCTCAATACGTTAGTAGAGTAAATTTATTATAAACGTACACGGTAATAGTTTACTCGAGTTTCACCATAAGGATATTCAGGGTTAAACCCACTGGATTAATCAAGATATTGATTAATAACGTAATCTTATTTTTTTATTATTATCTCCTCATTAGATTCCCCCCAAAACCAAATTCAATCATTCCAGGGAAACGTGCCGCATCAAAGACATAATATCTACAAAGCTACCTCGAATTTAATCTTAACTCGTCCTTTAAACACCCCCCCCCAATGAATACCGCTAGACGTTTCCCGGCATAACTCAACATATGCAAAAACATGTGACAACAAGCCTACCTACATTCGTCCTCTACTCGTACCCCAAAATATTAAAACAATAGACAAAACCCCGTTCATTACATTTATACCCTAACTATAGACCCTTAAGCCTTATTTTTTAATTACAACTGTGTATTTATATACATAGCCCGTCATAAAAAAATAATAAAAAATAAAAGATTGGGAAAGTGAAGGATGAGGATAAAATAAATATAAAAGGATAAAAATAAGAATAATTAATAAAAATAATTTAAGCACATATTCATTATTAAACCCACATTAATCACAACAGATATATAGACAACCGGATATATAGCACAAAGCGGATTTCTAACAATGTTTATATTTTGATCCTTTGAAAAAAACTACCGCTCTTTCGAATTTTGAATTTAAAACCAGCGATCGAGACTGAATTTCTCATAGCACTAATACACTTGAGAAAGGTATGCATCCAGCTACTCTCCTCCCAGCTACGGATAAATCACAGTGAAGACTGGGCTCTTTACTCTTGGTTAGGTAACCAGTCTAGCAGAAGGAAAACTCTGAATTCAAACCTGTTAAATTCTGCTTAAGCAACTGACCTTGTGTCACACCCTGCTCGTACGGATGGGTTGATATATATATTATATATATATATATATATATATATATATATATATATGTTAACATTCCGTATAAAGCTCATATACACATTAAAATACTTTTTTTTTCGAATATTTCTAATTAAACTCATGACGGCTTATATAATATTATGTGTTACATCCACTGCTTTTGTATTTCTATTTCCCCTCGCAGCATAAACAAATAATGTTGTTCGTTTATCGATACCCCAATGATTTGAGGAACATTGTATTTTATTAATTATCTAGACAATTAGTAAGATTTCCGGTTTTTTATATGGAGATTCTACTTATATTTTTTACGACTACTGGAGTCAAATTTGTTTTTTCACAAAAAGATTCCAATGTTCAAAAAAGCATTTCCACTGATTAATGATTTAGATCGTCACTACTGGCTCCATGAATTTCTGTATTACTATTAGTTAATAATATAGTTGGGTGTATGCGAAAATATATCATAATATAAAAATAAAAGGTCTTCAGAGTGCGATATCAACGGTGAGGAGGCACGTGTATAATGGTTATCGTCGTAGAAAATTGACACGGTAAGACCAGTGAAAATCTTGAACGAAACTAGTTGCATCTGACATAGCATTTATATACTTAAGAAAGATATGCATGCAACTATTTCCCTCCAGTTATGTGTATAAAAGTAGGGAAGACTGGGCTCATTAAAATATGTAAGTCAACTGATACAGAAGAAGGAAAAGTTTGAATGCACACCTGTTAGACACCACTTAAGAAATTCGCCTTGTGTAAAATCCTACTCGAGTGGAGACGGTTGATAAATATGCATAAATATTAACCAGTGTCCTAAGAAGACCAAAAATATCTAAAGTCATATGTTGCCGTGGTAGGGTAGGTGGATGTAGTTTACACATTGAAGATTGAAATCATTATATCAAGAGAAATCTCTGAGCTTAAATTCAATCTTTCCCCCCGTCATTTACACATTATTTATAGCAAGTGTAGCTTAAAACGAATCAATGAAAGAACCGTGGGTCACATGGTGAAGATAAAATTAACTACATTATTAAAAGTCCAAGTGATTAGTTTATAAAGCATTATTCTTAAGTGAAGTTCCATTTATATTGACAGATACAAAGTGTTGATTATTAACTGGCTCCTTTCTTGCGAGAATCAGGATAAAGTGTGGAACTATTAAAAACTTCTCCTTCGTTCAGCTGCGCGCAGATTGAAAATGAAATAGAAGAGAGCGCTGAGTTCCCTAATTAGACTCTCACGCTCTATTTTGCTTACTCAACAGCCTAGGCGACCAGACAGCTGTGGACATCAGCTCAGATAAATACGAACACGTACAATGATTTTAAGATATTACTTTCTTTCTTAACTAATTTTCTTAATATATATATATATTATATATATATATATATATATATATATAGTAAACTATTGGCAGATATTTCGTTTTGTGCCGCATGAGTTAGCCAACAATAAATTACAGGAGAACTAAAAATTGATCACTGCATTTCAGTTTGAGCTCTCAAAGTATTTTCAACTAAGGAGAAGAGAACCCCTTTAGGTTTAATTCAGCCTTTTTACTTCTCCATATTCGCTAGCCATACCATGGTTAAAGAGCCCAATCTGACTTACTATTCACCCATAGCTGGAGAGAGATTATTTGTATTCGAACCTTTCCCAACGGTAGCCGAGCTATGGTAAATGCAAACAGACGCGTCGAGGATTTGAACTCGTGTCACCCTGTGTAGAGAAAACAGGGATCCTTGACATTTACTAATATAGAATGTTTTTAAATGCTACGTCATTTCAAACTCCGTGGATTAAATAATTTGTCTATCGTTAGCCGTTTACAATTGTGAAACTTTAGTGTTGGAAATAAGATCAAGACCTTCTTAACATGTCTGGTCAACAAAGGCTAATTGAAATTGGTCATTGCAAACTTCCTCATAGCCAGTTTATTATTCCCCATGTAGACGATCAAAACAATCAGAGTATTACAATAGTCACAGATGTAGTAGAAAGAATCTCACTGATGTAGCAGAAGTAAAACGGGTTGATCTTAGTTATAATGTTTTTTTCATGACTAATTTATGACTAATTAGTTTACATTGAGAGAAACAATAAGTACCAGTTCGTATAAATAATCTCTGAGGTAGACCAAGTAAAGCTCAATAGATGACAATATTGATGGTTCCTTTCTTTGGTTTGGATTCTTTGTTTAATGGCTTATCAAAATTTGCGGGTTATTTAATGCCAAAACCATTCTTGTAGGAGAACGTTAGTGATGAGGGATTTAATAGATTCCCCAGAGTATTCGTCCGAAAATGAATGTAATAGCGCGACTGGATTTTGAAATTGATTACGATACTCGATATCGAAGTCCAGCATGTTAGTTTCTACCCCACGAATACCCCAAAACATTGATGGATTACTGTATTTATTTTTAACAGTATTTGTAAATATTTCCCTACACTCATAACTATCTGAATTTTCAACGTTTCATTGTCAACATATTTTTCATTCTCACATTTTATTTGAATTCAACTATGGGTTTGCACAGTTTTATGGTATTAATGATTAATTACTTGATTGTTTGCTTTTAACTGTATATCACCCTTTCCAGGGTTATTTTAGAAGTTAGAGCATTTCATTCATTTACACACACACACACACACACACATATATATATATATATATATATATATCGTTGGTTCGTAGGAGATTTTTAAACATGTTTTTCTTCGAAAATGAATAATTTTTAAACAAATTTAATTGGACCAAGTACGACTTCCCTGGCTCAGAGTGAATCGGGGATGAATGACATTAAAGGAGTCCTTAAAACTCCCCAAAGCACCAGAATTTTATGGATCACGTATTCATTTCTCATACTAATAATTTATAAACAAAATAAGATTTAAATTAACTATTCTTATTTGGTTAGGTTTACTCTTTAAAGGCATTACAACACATTATGGTTAGTTAATGATGTTTTTTTTTATTTGTCTATAAACATTTAATTGTAATGATAACTATGAATTTAATATTTTACTTCATTTTTAATGAATGTCAATAATTATTCGTCTAGAAGAAGTAAAATGTAACTAAGTATTCTTAATTAATACTAATATTTTAACAGATATATTTGAACTATATATGGGAGAATAATGGATATTATAAATCCAGGTGAGAGTGAACCTGCACTTAATATCAATGAAGGAGTACTTTACACACCCCACACCTTTAGAACTTGAGTCTCATGTGTGGATCGAGTTTACTTTTATAATATGGACACATAAGAACATTATTCTTTGAAGAGTTAGGTATATATACTCAACGATACTAGTTCAAATCCTGAACGCCGCATTTCACATTGGGAAAGGTACGAATCAAATATTCTCCCGCTGATATTGCCCAATAATATACGTTTTGATTGCATAATTTTCTACTAGAACGTTTAAAAAGTAAGTTTAAATATCAAGGCAATACTTAAATGCAGTGATCTATTTTTAATTATTCTGTAGTTTATTGTTGTCAGAGAGGGCAGAATCAGGCCCCGTAAAAAGAAATATCAGTCAACATTTTATATATATATATATATATATATATATATATATATATATATATATATATATAGTAGTTTTTCTAGGATTGGAGATTTGAAAATAACGTGCTCAATCATGAGGGTAAGAGGCGTATTTATCTGCAATAGGGACAATACATTTAAGGTGCGATTGATACCATTGGCTTCAAAGTATATATATATATATATATATATATATATATATATGTGTGTGTGTGTGTGTGTGTGTGTGTGTGTGTCTGTGTGTCTGTGTGTTTGGTTGAAATCGAGTGATAATTCCTGTCATACAAGTTTCTGTTCAATCCGTTCAAGGTGTCTGCCATCTTTTTGGTGGAACTAGTGTAGAAGTCCACCAAAGATGTGTCTCTACGAGCGCTTTCGGCATGTCGATTGCCATCTTCAAGTTGGAAACTGATGGTATGTTTCGTGGTGTCTCGTTTTTAAATAAAACGAGCAGTAGCGTAGGAATTGGTAGTGGGAGGTAGTAACAATTGGTAGGGGGGGTTTGTAGGAATTGGTAGTAGTTCGAACGAACGATGCAGTTGATATTTTGTGGGATAGGGCACGAGTTGTGAGGAGAGGAGGGGAATAGTGGAAGGAGGATAGGCGGGAAATTATAGGCATTTGGGAATATGTTGACTTGATTCAAAGTTTATTTTGTTTAAGGTATTTTTTTGTTTGATATATAGAGCTTAGATTATTCGAAGTTTTTGCTTTTTTTTTCTTTGTGTAGTGTGAGTGTATTTTCTGTTAGAATTTTGCGGTAGGTAGAGGGGGGGCATGAAATGTTTTAAGGTGTTGATTAATGGAATTGGTATCGGATAAGTGTAGTGTTAATCTGCGGGATAATGTGGTCGTCGTGTGACCATATATGTGTTATTAATTTTGGAGAGACAGTCTCCCACGGGACATTTGAATTCATGCACAATATTGGTCTCATTAAGACGAGTAGTTTTGGGGGAGGAGTTGTTGCATGTAACGTTAGTTTTAAACTTTTTGTAGTAGATAATTAGTTTAACTTTTCTGTTGGTGTCAGTGGAAGAAACATTGTTACGTATTATTTTTTTACGCAGTTTCGTCCAGTTTATAATTTTGGTGCATCTGATTACAGTAATATATGTTTTGGTTTGGGCTATTCAGTGTGCTATTGTTATCATTATGGTAAATATTATGGAGGGTTTTTCGGATTTCTTCATCAACAAAATAGTTGGGGAATTCATTATTGATGAGAGTTTGCTTAATATTTTTTAGTTTGGAAAAGAATATTGTTTTAGAAAAAGAAGTAAGCTTTGCACGGTTTATTAAATTTTTTATAATGGCTTTTTTGTATTGTGCAGAGCATTCACTCTTGTAGTTGATAATGCAAGAATTGATAGAGGTAGGTTTTTTATATGGTAGGTAGTGAATATGTTGTTGTTAGAGTCTATCATGACGTCAAGGAATGGAAGTTTATTGTTTGTGTTAAGTTCTTATGTGAAGTTTAGTACGGAGTGTTTTTGAAATGTTCTTTGTAGTTCACGGAGTTCATTTACATTATTAACAAGGAGAATATCCTCAACGTAGCGAACATTGATTCTGTTTTTTTTTAATAACATTAAATACTTTTTTTCAAGGTGGGCCATATAGAAATTGCTAAATGTCGGACCAAGAACTGACCCCATCGATATACCGTTTTTTGGGTTTATAAACTGCCTTGGTAAAAAGGAACTTCAGTTGTACAGTTGAACGGAAACAGAAACTCGTACGACAGGAATTGTCACTCGAGTTCAACCAAACATGTTTAAATGAGAAAATGTTGCCAAAACCACTTATATTTATATATGAAGTTAATCCGACAGTATGAATTTAACTTTTTTTTTATAAACATCATTTGTTAAAAAAAAGTTAAATTCATTTATATATCATCATCATCATCATCATGTCGCGCAATTAGCACGGATATCCATGACAATCTCTCGCCAAATCTCCCTATCATTCATTGTGCCAGAGGGGTCTTCTACGCAGCATCCAGTATCTTCGCATATTTGGTCAATGTGGGTCTTTGGTAGCCGGCCCACATTAGCGTGTCCTTGTGTTGGCTCCCACCGGAGAATGTCGCTTATGAGCTCATCCTTGCTTCTCCAGCAGTGCCCAGCATCCCTTGTCCGTCTCACTCGGATGGTTTGTGAGATGGGAGGGGGAGGTGGCCATACAGCTGCTTTCTTGTGGGGTGCTGTTTCCACGACTTGTTCAAGACCGCACGCAGCATTCTTGAGCAGGTCCCATTAGCTTACTCAATGCGCTTCGTTAGGGTCCAGGTGGTGCAGCCATACAGCAGTACTGATATAACCACAGCCTGGAAGAAATGTCGCTTTAACTTGTGGTTAAGATTTCCATATGAATGATAATTTGTTTGTGGCCGACTATGCCTTTCCTATTCGTGTATTAACATCGCTTTCTGTGGATGAAATATTACTACCTAGGTTTGTGAATTGTTCTTCTGGCTTAAGATGCTTACTGTCGAGTGTTGAGATGTCTCCTTTCTTTTTGAAACTCATGAACTCTGTTTTATCAGAGTTCACCAATCAGAGAGGCCAATATTCTTTGCTGCCTTGTCCAGTCTATGCAGTTGAGACTCGGTCTGTGCCGGTGTATCTACAACAAGTGCAAGATTATCAGCGTAGTCTGCATCTGTGACAGTCTGCGTGGGATATCGCCTGCTTCTTGCCTTTTTTAGTGTGAAAACTTTTTCTTTTATAGTATCTAGTGATGTTCGGAGTACATATTATATGCATATTATAAATATATACGGTACTAATGTATCTCCTTGTAGGACTCCAGTGGCGATGTCAAAAAATCTTTGTCGCCATCAGGTGAGCGTACCATTACTTTAGTGTCTTTGTAGAGCATCATTATAGCGGCGACCGTTTCTTTGGGGAGACCGTATGCTAGAAGTATCTGTTTCCATTTTTATGTGTATGGAATCAAATGCCTTGGAGACATCTACGAATAGCAGCGTTGCCTCTAGATTATTTGCTCGAACCCCTTCTATGATCCGTCGAATAGTCAGGATCTGAGAGGGTTTTCTCTATTCCGTTTGGGTGCGATTAAGAAGGGCATTCGACGAAATACACCCCGAGGTATGGAAGATGGGAAAGTTTAATGACATACTGCTTAGGCTATGCCAATGCAGGATCTAGACAAAATAGAATAGATAAATGGACGAAATGCTGCATTCTCCCATTCCCCCAAAAGGGAGACCTCGGAATCGCTAAAACCTACAGAGGCATATCTCTCACAGCTATTGCAGCCAAGATATATATATATATATATATATATATATATATATATATATATATAATCGGCGGTCTAATATCGGTATGAGCCTACAGCGAGGAGTCGATCCCCTTTTAACTAGCCCTATACCAAGGAGATTGTTTTTTGTGTCTGAGGCGGAGGACCACACCTACCATCAGCTCCTTACTTTACCGCACAGATACCGGTGTTACCATACTGAGTTGGCGAGGACCGGTATCGAACTAGAAATCTTGTGGTAGTATATATATATATAAGATGGCGGAGAGGCCTGTTGATGGACAGCGGTGGAGTCTATCCCATTTCGCTGACGACAGACCAGGGAGATGTTTTTGCTGAAGTGGGATGATACGCTTACCTCCTGCTTCAAACTGTACTGCCGAAGTCATATTACCCAAATTGTACTAGTCATGTGAACCCGGAATCTCTCTCTCTCTCTCTCTCTCTCTCTCTCTCTCTCTCTCTCTCTCTCTCTCTCTCTCTCTTATATATATATATATATATATATATATTATATATATATATATATATCGTTGTAAGTGTTCGTATTTATCTGAGCTGATGTACTCTAAGGAAAGTTTACAGCTGTCTGATTGCCTAGGCTGTCTGAAATCGCTGAGTAAGCGAAGAAGTGCATAAGAGTCTAATCAGTGAACTCGGTGGGTGGGAGCGCTCTCTTCTATTTCATTTTCAATCTGCGCGCAGCTGAACGAAGAGAAGTTTTTAATAGTTCCACACTTTATCCTGATTTCGCAAGAAAGGAGCCAGTTAATAATCAACACTTTGTATCTGTCAATATAATGGAACTTCACTTAAGAATAATGCTTTATAAACTAATCACTTGGACTTTTAATAATGTAGTTAATTTTATCTTCACCATGTGACCCACGGTTCTTTCATTGATTCGTTTTAAGCTACAATTGCTATAAATAATGTGTAAATGACGGGGGGAAAGATTGAATTTAAGCTAAGAGGTTTCTCTTGATATAATGATTTCAATCTTCAATGTGTAAACTACATCCACCTACCCTACCACGGCAACGTATGACTTTAGATATTTTTGGTCTTCTTAGGACACTGGTTAATATTTATGCATATTTATCAACCGTCTTCTCTCGAGTAGGATTTTACACAAGGTGAATTTCTTAAGTGGTTTTTAACAGGTGTGCATTCAAACTTTTCCTTCTTCTGTATCAGTTGCCTTACCAATTTTAATGAGTCCAGTCTTCCCTACTTTT
>CM042161.1:86520923-86525923 GCA_023376005.1 Doryteuthis pealeii | reverse complement strand
ATTTTTTTTTACTCATTTCGATAATTATTTAATTGGCTATTAATCTATAAAAGAAAATATATACATCAATATTTACTCCGTTTAAAAGGAGGGGCACTAATTTTACAATTCAGTTTTCGACTAAAAAATATGGGCGAGTAATATCTTATTATAATGGAGATTGTGGGTTTGTCTGTCTGTAACCGAAACTATATTACCATTCAAGTCACAATTCCCTTTGTTATTTACATCATATTCTCTATGATTTTATTTTTATTTAAACCTCAATTATTAATAAAATTGTTTTACATCATTAAGACTGTTGACCATATCTACATACTAATAACATGCAATTGTATTTATATATACAACAAAATAGCGGTTTACAGTGTGAATGGGAAGGCTCATTTGCATATTGATCTTAAAAATTTGATTTTAATAAATATATGCTTAGTATTATTGATTTCTAATTGTTTGGTTTTATCTTAATGAATATGAGCAAAAATCTCAGGGATAAATCTTAAAAGAAATCCATTAACAAGAAGAAATAACTGTAATATTATTCTTTACTTCCTATTTTAACTAAATAGTTCAATTAGGAAAATTACCAATGAAAGACGGGAGTAAGGGAAAATGATGGAAGAGTTAGTTTCAAAGTTGTTCTATTTTTCAATCATACCCCCTCTGTTCCAAATATTTTAATCTGAATTCTTATTCAGTTTCATTAGCCTTTCTAATTTAACATGATATTTTATTATATTAAAACTTAAATACTTGCACCCGGAGGGTGCATATATTTGCTAGTTAAAGTAAAGTAGTTATTAAAAAATATTTTTTAGAATCTAATAATATGACATTTTTAACTTAAGATTTTTCCTGCTCATATTTTAAAAGAATTGTATATATTAATTTATCATAGCAGAAATACTTAGCAGAAGTTTTGAAATAAAATAACCAATGCATTATAAAATTCTTTAATTGATAAATCAATACTGAAAATTTCATTAAAATCGGATAATTCCCTGACTTTTGGTAAATTATTTTGCAATCGCATGTGTTACAATCAATTTTTAAGCAGCGTCTCAGGCCGAACGCAATCGAAATTAAATTTAAAAAAATCGTTTTAAATGTATTAAGAATAAATTACATGTGTTATATTATTTTACCTTTTTTATTGATGCTCATTATGTTACTTCTTTTCGACTTAGGATACATCTAGATAGGTAGTTGCTGACTTTTAAGACTTTACTCTTATATTATAGACATGGGCCGAGTTAGCTCAGTTGGTAGAGTATTCGGCTAGAAACCACAAATTTCCTAGTTCGATACCCGCGCTCGCCAACTCAGCGTAAGAGTAGCACAGGGATCTTTGTGGTAGGTGTGGCGCTCCACCCCAGACGCTAAAATAATCTCCTTGGTTTAGCGCTAGTGAAAAGGGGATAGATTCCCTCGCTGCATCGCTGATACCAACATTAGGCCGCCCGATGACTTTACTTACTTTTATAGACTTGTTATACAAACCCATTTTGCTAGAACAAAACTAAGCTATATGACATGGTATGTATATGTAAGAGATTGAACGAAATCTCTTAAATTGTTAATAGAAATAATGAATATCTGAACTATTTCTGATAATTGTGTAGGAAGCATTTATTAAATTGTCAGTGAACTGTTTTATCTTTGTTCATACAATTAAATCAGTTATTATTATTATTATTATTATTATTATTATTATTATTATTATTGTTGTTGTTGTGTGTTTTTGTTGCTGTTGTTTTTTACAGAAAAATAAATATCAGTATTAAAATAAATGTTCTTCATTTTAAACAAATATCCATAGAGAGACACATACAAACAAGGCGAGTATTATGTCATTAATATATTTGACAAAATTAATATTGTTTCCAATATATGATGATGAATAATATACATACATACATATATATATATATATATATGTGTATGTGTGTGTGTGTGTGTGTGTGTGTGTGTGTGTCTGTCTGTCTGTCTGTGTGTGTCTGAGTGTCTGTGTGTGTCTGTGTCTTTTTCTGTGTGTGTCTGTGTATGAATGTAAAGCAAACATCCAGTGAGCATAATTCAATTCTTGCCTTTAACCTATTCTAAATTCAATTATCCGTGTTTGTCTGCTAAAAAACTTACGTCTTTTCATATTGTAAATATCTGTAAAGAATACAGCTGGATCTTTTCTATGTATTCTTTGAATAATTTTTGTATCTTTTTTCTTCTTCGCCTCTGCATTCCCACAAAATGAAGATTTTTAAAACCTGCTACTTTAAAAAAGTTCTTAAAACAAAAGTCATTTTGGTTTGAGAGGAACTTTTTGACAATTATCATGTTTCAAGATAATGGATTGATCAAAGTAAAGATTGTAGGTCATCAATGATGAAAGGATCTCACTAATCAGCTGCTGTTGATGATGTAAAAGAATCAGATAGTTTCGTTTTGACTATCGATCATAGATTATCGCATGAAGATGAGAAAAATTAGGAAGAAAACATGGAAGAAAGAACAGAAATTTGATTGGTTTGGTTAATTGGATTTTACGGTCTGTCAACCCTTATAGGGTTATTTAATGCCGAAGACGTTTTTTTGTTCATTCTTGATGGGTATTCAACAATTATTTTGAAAAATTTTTTTTCAAACTCAATTTTTAAACTCATTTTTTATTTATTTAACCCATGTACGGGACTTTAACTGGTACTACCAAGTGGAGCTGGAAGTAATGGTGATAAAGTAGTACTGCCCATTCCCCAGAGCTCTAGAATTAGAATTTCACCATCAGATAGAGTTTAAGGTCATACCTAAAATATTAGGACCCTCAGCCACCGCATTCTAGCTCATATATGATAAAAAGGGTTTGGGGTTTGCCAAAAGGACACTAGAGTTTAGATAATCATATTGGTATTAGGGCTTATTGCGTAGAAATTTAAGAAAGAAGACCTAATAGAAAAAGTTTTGCATGCAATTTAAAAGCATTTTAAAATGTCGCAAGAAACCTAAAGCCGAAGAGAAGATTGGTTTTCGATAAAAAAGGAATAGTTTTCTTTGATATTTTTTGAGAAGAAACACAATTTGCAATAGATATGGGTTGATAATGAAAATTACCAGTAGAAAATTGTCAGAACAATACAGGTAGTATCCCTGTAAAATTGTTGGTCGTGTCGGTTTGAACTGAAAACAAATCCGACTGCACCTCTGTAAAGTGAGAAGAACCTGGCCTGCCAATTTGACCAGCTTGTGGCTGTAGGTGGCGACCCTGAAGACAGACTTGTGGTGGCTGTGTGTTCTGAAAACCAGATACTAAGAAATTTAAGTTGGTGGAGTGGTCTATTATCGGTATCAGTCGGACAGCGAGGGAGTCTATACACTTTTAGCTAGCACTTTACCAGAGAAATTGTTTTTGTTGAAGCGAAGTGCCACCAAAACATTTTGCATACTCACTTGACCGCACAGATAGGATTACCCAAGCTGTACACTTTTAGCTTGGGTGTGGGTGTCTTAAAATGCATTTGACAGAGGTACAAATCCTACACTTTAGCGGATGCACTCCCACGATCCGTAGGTGTTAAATCTAGACCTCGACCCAGCACCCATTCATGACCCCATGCCTATCTAAAAAAATCATTGAAGCCAGAATCAACCAAACGAAGTTCCTGTACCCGGACTACAAAAATAGACAATTTGAGTAGGGTCTATTCAGCCTAGAACGACATTTGCGACATCTCGTTCACCCCGAATAAAAAGCAAAACACTAAATCATTGCTACCTTTTTTTATACATGCCAACAAGGGAATCTGCTGTTTCAATGCATACACTGAACGTTTGTAGATTATGATGAACGTATATAGAGAAATATAGATCTCTTACCAGTGAAAGATTAGTCAACATACGCATGCTTGCACACTCATAAAAAACACGCACACACAAATTTAAATACGCACAATGATAAGAGCATATATATCTTATAATAATGGAGGTTATGAAACTGACTGTCTGTAGGCGAAACTACGTCACAACTGACATTACGATTTCCTAAGCTATTTGAGTTATATTTTCAAATTAAACAGTCTTATTTAATCTTAATTATTCATTAACGATGATTCTTATAAAGTCTAGCTGGGTTAGATTTGCAGCAAAACAGTCCATATCATTAATGCATTTATAGATTTACATAGTATATGGTGGAATTAGTTCGCATAATGATTTTAACAAAACTGTGTTTAATAAATAATTATTTGCTGTTACTGATTTCTAATACTATCATGTTATTCTCAAAGATATTAAAATCGATCCTATATATATAATTTTATATAGAAATTAATTAAAGTAACATTAACATCAGTATAATATTTTTATATTCGTTCTTATCTAATATTATTAGTCTTTCTAATTTAATATAAAATTCAATTATATTAAAACTTGAATGCTTGTGCCCAGTGGACGCATACTTTTGCATGTATCAATAATGTATTTTGCTATATTAATAAAGAAAGAAAGCACAAGAATATATATATATCGTGGATAGAGCATGTATAAAGAGTCAGAATAACGTGGATATGAAGTCAACAACACTTAGTTATTGACATTTTCTCGACTATATACATATATATGTGTGTGTGTGTGTCTGTGTCTGTGTCTGTGTACTTTGTTTGAGAATGGGATGGGGGAAAAGTGTCACTTTAGTTCATGTCCACACTATCCTACCTATATATATATATATATATATATATATATATATATATATATATATATATATAGTTAGGATAGCGTAGACACAAAGTAAACGATGCTTGGTGACTGTTAGCTTCTCACCGAATTTTGATGATAACAATTACCGTCAATTCTGTGTCTACGCTATCTTTTCTCTCTCCCCTCACCCCCCCTCTTCTCTCTCTCTCTCTCTCTCTCTCTCTCTCTCTCTCTCTCTCTTATATATATATATATATAATATATATATATATATACGTGGGTACATCAGTATCCCATTAGTGATGAATAAT
>CM042161.1:86488423-86510923 GCA_023376005.1 Doryteuthis pealeii | reverse complement strand
AGTTCTTCGACAGAATATATTGTACCATTGAGCAGTGTTAATTACATCAGTAGTTTCATTTAGTGCTGTGCTTCTAACTTGTGTGAGTTTCCTTACGTACTTTGAATTTGATACTCTCAATTTGTATGTCTATTTACGAGTGAAATTAAAGCAAGCTGCCATGGAAAACACTCGTTGCAGCGGAAGACGTCCATGCTTGTACATATTCATGAAGATTTGTGAGTCGGGGTCACGGTACACAGTGAAGATCAAAGTCACTTGAATTGCAAGGGGTTATTTAACTTACTTTGTTGACTATTGCTCTATACCAGATAGCGTCAGATTCCGTTTAGTTTGTCTGGCCTATGGGTGCAGAGATGAGACACTTGTAATGATAAAATACTTCGTTAGCTATAGTTAATTTTCTGGCCGTCTCGTCTGCGGCTCACCCAGCTTCATCTGCTAAATGATCTCAACGAAAGTTTTGTTATCAACAAAAAATTAATCGACCACATGTTATGAACGAAACTATCTAAACTACTGGTCTTTCTCACAACGAAAAAACAATAATTGCAGAATAGCACCCATATTGTCAGTTTTATTTACTCTTCAGTTTTTTTCCAAATGCGTGTGACACTTCTTTGTTTAATAATAGTCATTTGTTTGCACACAGTTATATGATTTCGAGTAACTAATAATAATATTGAGCAAACATTTACAGCTTCAAGTAAATATTCTTATCGGTCAGGTTGTCGTCGACTAAACTGGCAGTCACATCAGGCACACCTTATCTTATCTGGTGAGGTTGGTGTGAGGACAACAATCATCACTAAAAGCAAGGGCTGTCAAAGGGCAGATAAGTTCTAGGAGAACTTAACTATATCATATGTATATAATACAAAACGAAATTAGATACATTAAGGAACATAAACAAAGAGAAAATAAAGATTATTACTTATCCGTTATACACATTTTTTTCAAAAATGGAGTCGATTGAAACACACAGTGTGCACCGGGTAAATATATGATTGTAAGTGCTTCCCATCGTAGCTGCACGGTGTCTCTATTCATATCAAGTGGAGATCAATCATTTTCATTCTCTAGCAATCAGTGTTCTAACTCGAGAGTTGGCAGTGATACTTTATTCATTTATGACAATGGGTTAATCACCAAATATTCTTTATAGTCTTAACTTTTTTTCGAAAACTAGAAAACAGGTGCGAGTTTTCTCTAAATTGAAATAGACATTGTAAATATTTGAACAAGAGACTGTTAATTATGGGCTGCCAAGTAAAATAAAGATAAATAAATAAATAAAAATACAAAGAAGAATATCTAAATAGGCAATAGATCATCGCCATTTTGTGTCTAGAAATATTTGAGGAAATAATTGTTTATCCATAAGCTTAGATTCGTTTATAAACAAGATCAAAAGGATGAGGCACGTAGTGAGAATCGAACTCAAAAATAAACGTCTTTCAGCCAAGCTTGTTAATCATTACACTATGTTATTGATGAAACTTTGCTTACTTTTTTCGAGCAGGAACACATGACATGGCGTAGCGATTTAATGAAAAACTATGAATACAAACCTGTTAACATAGTTTGCCCCATTTTGTCCATGCAGAGAGGTCGAGTAATTAAATATGATACATATATAAATACTCAGGCAGGGACAGCAACCAACCAACCAACCAACCAATCAACTCTCTCTCTCTCTCTCTCTCTCTCTCTCTCTCTCTCTCTCTCTCTCTCTCTCTCTCTCTGTGTCTCTCTCTCTCTCTCTCTCTCTCTCTGTCTCTGTCTCTGTCTCTGTCTCTCTCTCTCTCTCTCTCTCTCTGTCTGTCTGTCTGTGTCTCTGTCTCTCTCTGTGTCTCTCTCCCTCTCTCCGTGTATGTACATGTCTATTTCAGGTTCTGGAAATTTTAGTCACCGAGTCTGTTACCAAAACTAAACTCAAAAGGTTTTAGATTCTTGCCTTCATGTATGAGGGTCATGAAAGACCTGGCATTAACTGTGAGACTCTTGGAGAAATTCTGGACGGGGATGTAAGATATTAGGGTAGAATGCGATCTTTAGTGTGGCAAACCAACACTCCTCTGATTTCAACCCAACTCTTATTTTTTTTTTGTTTTGCATTTATAACCAACTTCTTAAACTCCTTGGACATTTTGATGAATTTACTGTAAATTTTGTTGACATTGCTTTCTTTCATTATTCTCTTTTTCTATGTTAATTGTAATGAAATATAGTGTGTTATCTAAACGTATATCTGTCTTTAATTTGTTTCTTTTTCATGTCTTTTCTAGGAATATAAAAAAATAAGAGAGGAGAAAACACGTTATCTCAAGAGAAAAAAGAAAAAAGATATAAACATGAATATCAGTAGAAACAACAATTCCAATAGAATTTTATTCTTATAAACATCTAATTAATAACACGATTCGGAACAAGATTGTCTATATAGATAAAAAGACAAAAGGAAATATTTCATCAATTTGAGAATCAAATGATAAATATTTTTGACTCCATCTCTCACACTATTATAAATATTACGGTGTATTACAATAAATAAAAAACATCTAATGCATAGTTTGAAACAATATTTTTATGTAAAAAATGTGTTGATTTTCTTGTCGAGCAAAGCGCCAACATTTGCAGTCAATTACCGCCTAAAGGAACAGTTTACACCAAACAACAAAAGTTAAGCAGGCATACACCTGGTTAGTATATATAGGGTCAAGATGTTTGTGGGATTATGGTTTTACTATGTTTGTTGGGATGTTTTTTGTTTTTTTCTTGAACCTCATAATATTGTGGCTCTTCCTTCCGTCGTCGAGCTGAAAAGGAAGTAAGGAAGGGAAAAGAAGAGACAAAGACAAAATATACTTTTAAGGTTCAGACTTGATTTCTAGATTCATAGCTATAGCGTGTGTACCCAGTAAAGGTGTGCCTTGGAATGGTTGAGGGTTCTTTCTTGCAATAGGAAGGGGATTTTTCTCTGCGCATGTACAGAGGCTTTATCTGTTGGAGGGCTCCTGGGGATTGTTATTTTTTATTTTATTCTATTTTAATTTCATTTTAATCCCCACAAGTACTTAGATGGATGAACACTCAAGAGCAGCGCATAGTGTACACAGCCAGTGTTCTGTGCGCTTGGTTAGGCTAAGCCTGGTAAATTCTTATGATGAAATGATAGATCTCAACGGCGTGTCAATTCCACTAGAGGATAGTGAATTGTGTTAATCATATGTTCATATTTACATTCTATGCGTTGTTCTTTCTTAATAACTTTTTCACATAGTAACGGAATAGCAAAATACTGAGAAAATACACGTGACTAGCCATCATTACTATAAATAGAATGATGGGAAATTATTTAGAAGTAGCATGTACTTTTGAAGTCTGTGTACAAGGCTATGTAAAACATAGAAACGTCAAAGAAATAAAACAGAAAAATATCAAGGAAATACATGTGGCTAGCTATTACTACTAGGGAAAAATATTATATTATTACATATAAATTGTATCTGACTTTATCAGTTTAGGAGACTGAATCTGAATCAACTAGCACTTTTATACATCAGAACGATGTTATTAAGAAAACCAGCCTCGGGATTTACTAGCAATAATCTCTTTTTGGGGCCGTTGGCAATTTAAATGAAATTATTTTTCTCCTTCACTTTGGCGATCTGAGATCAATATTTCACGAATTCATTTAAAAGAAAGTTAAGTGCATTTTCGAAAAGAAAATCATACTAAATTATCTTTAAGCAAAACTAAAAAGTTATATTAGTCACAAATTAAATGTTATATATTTGGAAATATATAGAACAGTAGTGCGTAGTGCTCAATGATACATGGGATGGTGCCACCGTGGTGATCCTCCTACTTTTATTTATATATAACTATATATAACTACTACTTTATTTATATATATATATATATATATATATATATATGAATATATTTATATAGTTATATGTGTGTATATATATATATTATATATATATATATATATATATATATATATATATATATATATATGTGCCTTTAAAAATATTGTAAATAAATAAAAAGATAAATCATGTCATGAAATAGAACAGTAATTCAAGACAGATAGGCAACATTTTTTTTTTTTGGGGGGGGGCAAGAACCATACCCCGTTGATGTAGGTGTAAATAAAACACGTGATTGCAAAAACACATTTTTCAACCAATGGCAATAAAAGACCATGTCTGGTATATTAATCGACTGAGCCTCGTGTTTTACTATAAAACGACCAACAAAACTTTCTGAAGAAAACAGTGCGTTCAACGAGAGATCAAACAGCAACGAGGAAGTCAAATGTCTTGGATACCCACGTATAATTAATATATGCATTTACCCAACCCATCCACAACCAGTAGGACATGACACAATGTCAATTTTTCAAGCGTAGGAAAACGAGTATTTCTGTTCCTATACTGGTAATCAAACAACCCAGACTGTCGAATTATTTACCTACAGATGGGGGAGAATACATAGATTAATGCATTTCCCAATAGCATTAGCACGAATTGAAAGACAGATTGCCTCGGCCAAGATTTGAACTCGGGTCACCGATCCCGTTTACTATAAAAAGCGTTACGCTAAGCACGCCTCTTATTAATGTATCAAACAGATCGCTGCCACACAATAAAAATTCCAGAGATTAATATTCATGATGAATGTGCCATGTTTGATTGGAGTTCGGTGCAAACCCCACACACCCACGGTATTCACCTTTGATATAAAGAAACAATAAGTTTTCTATTACTTTAATCGAGTTTTCATGTCTACTGTGTCGAGCAAAATAAATTAGTCGTCTCGCTAAAAAGCAATTTCTTAATTTTTAATAAGAAGCTGTAAGTCTACTAGAGCAAAAGTACGTTGCATAGAAAGATCACTGATAGGCCTTTAAATTTAGACAACAAAGATCAAAGCAATTTAGTTTGGTTTTCTTTATCAGATTCAGACACAATGATAGAATTACTAGGAATGCCCGTTCTTACAATAAGAAAGATAATATGGAGACAAACTCTAAATGTGTCAATTGCAGACATAATGATATCAATACTTTAAAATGTAGGACCGAAGATGTATAAGGATAATGAGTATGTGCAGCATAGATATGTCATAAAGAAAATAAATTTACTTCTGTTCTGTTGTCTTCCGAAAGAAGCAAGCCTACAAGTTTATAAGTTATTTTAACGATGATAGATTATTTCACTCCTTGTAAATTTTTTACACCCAGCATAAACTGATGGTTTTTCACTTGGGTCTGAATGACGACAAGTCTTCTTAGGTCTTAGGACTTTTCTTAAAAATGATGTTGCCTGGATGGTCTCGATTCTAGCTCTGATTTCCTGTTCCTCATGAATCTTTTTGAAGCTTTTGGGTTCCAAATGCACAACTATAATTGGTATCACTTTAACCCTCATTTACCACAGTTTTTGAAATTCTCTAGCAAGATTCAAGTATCTGTCTATCTTTTCGTTTTCTTTTATCTTCACTTTGGGATCTGTTGGAACTGCAAGATTTTCCAGTGGACAAGTTCTTTCTCTTGTTAATCATTAATTATTATTATTATTATTATTATTATTATTATTCCAGCCGATCTTATCAATGTTGTTGTTTGGATGGTCCGGATTCATCCTATGAGTTGCAGTTGCTCCAGATTTTTTTCTAACCCCTTGGGGACAATTCTAGGGCTCCAATTATGATTGGTACATCCTTTCCCTTCATGTTCCACAATTTAGGTAAGGCTGTGTGGGAAAGGTGATCCACTGGGAACTGTGCAAATGATTAAAATGTGAACATACTACCAAATGGCATATGTTTTTGTCTGAGAAAATCTGATGCATAAAATTATATTGAATTTTGAGAGATAAACCGTTCACATAATCCCCAGAAGAACAGACCTAGGTTTTAATTAACAATAAAGACTTGTCATATTGGGGATTTTACCGTTACAACGGAACACAGTGGAAATAAGTGGAAATAAGAGAAAGCGAAAAGATAGGAAAATACTTGGATCTGTCCATGGTGCTGGAAAAACTGTGGAACATGAGGGTGACGGTGATATTAATCGTAGTTGGTGAACTTGTAACAGTTCTCAATGCTAAGAAAATATATTGGAGATGAGAGAAAGAATCGACACCATATAGACCACGACTAGAATACTCAGAACCTGAGAAGACTCAAACTCCTGTGAAGAACTTCCGACATATGTTGACGTGAAGAAAATTGCAAGGAGTGAAATGATAATAACCCTGCCGACTTCATTCGCAGCACAGAGGTGATACCCCGGTCCACAAGAATTTATTACACAAACGTTGCCATTATTTAGAGTTATTCTGTCAGAGTTGTCTTCCCATCTACTGAAAAGGGAATTTTCATTCAAAAATGAATTTTTAGTGGCACGGTGAACACTGATTTTTGATTATTTTTTTCTTCTTTTTATGAAGCAAAGAAGAGAAAACATTACATGCACTATTGTCGATTGAGAGATTCTTTCATAATAAAGATATTTGTGATATTAGATTTTGAAAGTGAGGGGCATGTTAGGCATTAATAAATATTTTCTTAAACATAAAGTACTTTATGAACATCAGTAACCATCTTAAAATGCAGTATGTAATATGGGTCAGCACTGCGCTGGTCTGAATTAATTAAAAACCAAACGCCTGGTAAGAGAGAATTGTACATTACGGCATAACATAGATCAATGGGTGTAAAAAGAAAATTGCTCGTTTTCTTTGCAAGGAAAATACTGTTCTAATAAATATTGAACAAACACATCTACTTGTTGTGTCATTTACAAAACATGTACGAAAAAAGGAATAAGGAAAATAGTAAAAGAAAACTGGTGAATTTTTAAAATTCTTTTTTAAAATTGTTTCATTTAGATCTTCCTCTGGACAAGAGACATTAAAGAACAAATAAATCCTGCGAATCCCGTATCACATAACAGTAAAAAAAGAAAAAGAAAAACATCTGGCAACAAAATGAATATATACATCTTTATATATATATTAACAAGGAAAATAGTGTATTGGCAGTGTAAGATAGGTTCAAAGTTATATACTTGATATACAAAACTCCGACAAGGGTTGACAGACAAAACATTTAATATATACAGCACATGGATATGACGAGATACAAAGTACAAGGTAAAACAAGTTACATGTAGACAGATAAATACAGATTCATGAATGGTACAAGATAACATATAAAAGTACAGACATGAGACTAGGGATAGTCCATGCTGTGAAGAACTTACAGTAATGTAAGTGGGGCCAAAAGCCCCAACGAGAAAGGATAGACCGTGTCTAGCCCATGTGTCTCGTGGTTACTGGAAGAGGAAAAAAGAGAGAGAAGCCTTTTGAACCAGCCGCTTAAATACTATTTCCCCTAGCGGGCACCAGCAAACTAAACCGGCCAGACAACTCTCCCAGGCAAATACGAAACTAACGCTACAGCAGTATTTAATAAAATATCTATTCCACCGCGCCACCCGAGTGAAATGGATGCACTAACCAACATATACGAGTCTAGTGGATACACGTGGTATAATGGTTAGAGCCGTAGGAAATAGACTCGTCAACCAGAGTTCAAATCCTTTACGAGGCTATTTTCATTTCACATAGTGCTTATACCTATCGGAAATGCATGCATCCCACTACACTCCCACTAGCTATGGGTAAATAGTAGAACAGACTTGACCTTTAATATTATTTAGGTAACCAATCTAGGAAGAAAGAAAACTCTGAATTTAAACCTGTTGAACTCCGCTTAAAAAAGTTGACCCTGTGTCATATCCTATCCATGTAGAGAGGTTGATAAATCTACATATATACGAGCCTAGTGATTAACATGCTGGACTGTGATATCGTAGTAAGTGAGTTCAAACCCCAATCGCGCAATAACTTTCACTTTCGGGCTAATACGCTCGGGAAAGGTATAACCCCTCATCCCTCAGTTATAAGTTAAATGGTGACACTGTTGCTCTTCTACAAGTATGGCTTTGTTATTAAATAACGCACAATGGTTGATACGCTATCAAACAACCTCACCAAAAAACATATATACAAGAGATTTCCAAATGTGTGAACATGTACAAATCAAACATGTTTATAAGAATTTACAAAATAATTATTATTATAATTATTTACTACCCAACCTCTCCGCACGAGCAGGATGAAACATAAGGTCAATTCAGAAACGGATATTAACAATATTCCTGATCTTACTTTCTATACCAGGATTAAAGAGCCAAGCCTGGCCTACTTTTTACTTCATAGCTGGAAGAAAATAGTTTGATACATATATTTTTCCATGAGTAAAAGCTCTATGTGAAATGCAAACAGACTAGTTCTGGATTTGAACTCGGTTCCCTTTATCCATTTTCTATGAAAATAACCATTACACGCCTAGCAATCTCTCTCTCTCTCTCTCTCTCTCTCTCTCTCTCTCACACACACACACACACACATATATATATATATACATTTATATATATATATATATATATATATATATATATATATATATATATATGTATACACACACACACACACACATATACATATATATATATATATATATATAATATATATATATATATAATATTAAAATCTAAGAATTAACGCTAAAAGCGATTTTTATCAGTAAAATGTTTAGTGCTCAATCTATTCAGATGTAGAGCAATATCACAATATATTTCAACTATAAAATTAGATAATAAAGAAGTATGAAAACTAACACATCTGAATATTACGCTATCGATACTCAGGGTAAGTAGTATTCAACTCAATTAACTTTAAAGAAGAATCCTTTAAATTGAATACCAGTTCATCTAACGATATTAATTTTAAGTAAGATATGTTGATTACTAGTTAACCTCAGGAAAGATATCCTTAAAATCCGAATCATTATCTGTCTTGTTACCTTATTTCATACTTTGAACAAATTATATATATATATATATATATATATATATATAGGGAGACAGAGACAGAGAGTGGGAGAGAGAGGGGGAGAGAGAGGGAGAGATGGATATATATGGATGTAAATAGATTTTATGCGCGCGAAATCAGATTCGGCATATCTACTTTTTGTGATTGGTTCCTCCGTTGTTCTGTGAGTAAAAAAAAGGAAGAAAAAAAAAACACAGTTGATAGTACCAATTACGGAGCCCACAGGTCTTTAAGTATTTAAGGCACGTTTCGATTAGTCAAATGTGCTTTTGGATCACTAAAAGTCAGCTCAATCAAGAAAGATTCAGACAAAATCATCAGCAGCAACAGCCAGAGTATGTTCGCACTGAGCGATATTAATGAACTGAGCAGTGTCACGTTTAGGCTATGGAAAAATGGCCTTTGCTTTATCCCGCTAGCAAGTAAGCGTATCACTTATGTACTAAATATCGGTATCCATGTGATATGTATGTTTATGTGTGTGTATGTGTGTGTGTGTGTGTGTGGTGTGTGTGTAAGATATAATATTCCTGTGTTTAAATACATGTCATGTCTGCTATCTCTTAGTTATATCCCCTGTTTCCTTTTGCAATCGACCATCTTCCACACTCGTTTCTGCTAAACGATATTTCTTTCATTGGGTTTTACCTACTTCGGAAAGACAGATACTAACCATCTATATAATATGATTGCATTGGTACACGTTCGTGTATACACATTAACGGTGGATTCAAAAGTTCAAATTGTTGTCGAGACAAAATGATTGGATGAATGAAGGTCCGCCGACATTATCTTGAAATTGTGACCGATATGTCTAATGTGGCAAGAGAGAGAGAGAGAGAGAGAGAGAGAGAGAGAGAGAGAGAGAGAGAGAGAGAGAGAGAGAGATCATGTATTTTTCATCCCTTTCCTTTCTTTATAATGAAAACAGCATGGTGCAATATTTAGCAGAGGTGACAACACTCATAAGAAAGTGGCAGATAAGCAACACCAGATAATCAGGATCTACATTTTTCCATCGAATGATGTTTTTGTGTCTCAAGTACTACTGATGTCCGGATGATCTTGAACCCACAGAAACGCAGATGTCGCTTTGATCATGTTTAAATAATGGCGTTATTCATGTGAAGAATTGGTGTAGAAATTATATAACGGGAATGATGAAAATCATTAAAGCCCTAAGTATTCTTTTAAATTATTCTCATGAATAGATGATCATAATTGGAAATCGGCGTAAGAATAGGAAAAAAACTTGTCTGGGGGCGGAGCATTCACTGTTGAAAATTTTCCCCATTATCATTTGGGTTACAAGGTAACTCACTAGTCATCGGATTTGTTTAATTTTGACTTGAACAACAACAACAATAATAATAATAATAATAATAATAATAATAATAAAGAAGAAGAAGAAGAAGAAGAAGAAGAAGAAGAAGAAGAAGAAGGGGAAGAAGGGGAAGAAGAAGAATGGTAACGAGTCTGAATAGTAGAAACATGCTCAAAGGAATAAATGTCTGGCTATTATCTATTGTTATATGAGGAAATTTATTTATAGAGTGGTCAAGGGGAATAACTGTAGAATTCGTGTCAAAAAACAAGGACTTTTATATAGCTATGTATTTGATGGAATATATATGTTATATATATATATATGTGTGAAGATAGGAGGGTTGGGGTAAAATCCGACAGTATGAGGTAAGGTAAAAGGAAAAGTGTACAAACATAATGACTCAAACAAGTAGAAGTAGGAGAGAAATATTTCGTCCTTCTGTACGCAATATATATATATATATATATATGTGTGTGTGTGTGTGTGTGTCTTGTAGCAGTTTTAAATTTAAAAACTAATAACATGTTGAACGGATGATAGAATCATTTTGTAAAAATCATAAGAAAGTTCCAATGTTGCAATATTATTGTTTTGATTATTGCATTTTAACAAGTCTACCATGTTTGTTATCACATTTTAAATCTGTTGCAGGACATAATGTCCTGTAACAGCCCCCTCCATATATATATATATATGGTTTGTGTGATAGGAGGTAAGTTGTCTTATAGCTACGTTTCATTGCTTATTCAAGGATTTTTCAGTGACCACAGGCAGCATCATTGCGTAGTTCTATCTTGTTGTATTTTAAATCATGCAGTGAAATTCCTTGTTGTGTAGCTATACACTGACAAGCTACAGCTTTGAAGAATTCTCACTTTATATTTTCAGAGAGATCAGATGTGTATATGATCAATAATCTGTCTACAACAATCAATGCCTTTCTTGTATGTATATTGACATTATTTCTGTGGATGAAATATTACTACCTAGGTATGTGAACTGGTCTACTAATTAATGTTTCTTGCCATTCAGTGTGGATATTTTCACTTCTTGTTTAAAATATACGAACAATAATAATTTGCCGCCACATACTAATCATACAGCAACGCACGTTTTTTAAACAATAGTTGTTGTTTTTAATATTTATAACGACTATTTTTAGTATTTTGTTCGTATCACGTGGTCTTTGTTGAGATGGAAAAACACGATAATCGTTCTACTTGTATTTTCAAGAAGAGCTTCCTCATCAGCCCATGTCTTTACTAATTAATTAATGACTAATTAGTTGGTCAGTTGTTATTATAGGATTATTGCTTTGTTTTTATTTCAATAGTTTTCGTCGCATGGGCTTTAAGATTGATTATTGTTTCTTTTTACCAACATGATTGCCTTAATAAAGAAAAGATTAAACCAACAAACAGAAAAAGAAACAACAACAACCACACCAACTACTGCCATAATCATAATACTACAATAATTAATAATAATGATAATAATTATCATTTATAAATTATTGCGTGTATGAGACTAAACTGCATCTAGAGGTGAAGCTCCAATTCTAGAGTTCTGAGGAGTGTTGAGTACCCCTTCATCGCCATTACTCCCAGGGCCACTCGGAACCGGAGTGGTAGTACCTGTTAGGGTACCATCTATGACTTAGATTGACCAAAAATGAGTTTTAAAAGTGAATTTAAAGAAGAAATTGAATACCCAACTAGAATGAATAAAACAAATGTCTTTGGTATAAAATAACCAAACAGTTGAGATACCGTAAAATCCATCCGATCAACTAACACTTAATTGCTAAAAATAAGATACAGTGCTACCTTTACTTACGAGTTTACTTTGTTTCAATTCCAACTCAATTTTCTCGTATATAAAATCAATTTTCTCTCTTGTCAAATCAGATGGAATACCATTAAACCATTCCAGACACCCACAAACACTTTATTTTTCGTTTCTTTTTTTATTGAATCGAGGCAAAATATATGACAATAATATACATTAAATCAACTTTCCCCATTGAAATAAACTGAAATGCAATTAATCAATTGCCTATATTTGTTGCGTTTTTTTAATAGGAAAAATAGCACTATTGTTTGAAAACAAAATAAAATGGAAATTAAATTATTTATGTGCCGTAACATGTTTTAATGCCTATCTTTTTTGTATATAGATTTTATTTGGTGTGATATATTTGGGAACTTAAATGTTTTTAGTGAACTTATCAACATAAGCGTATCCGAAGCACACTCGTGCCTTAGATTTTAGCTCTGAACACAAAGTTATAAATTGATCGAGAGACAGCTCGAAACTCTGAAAACTCGTAAGTTGGCGCCCTCAGGAATCAAGTGACCCATCTATGCTTTAAATACATCTGGTTAAAATTATGTGCATTCGAAGGGAACATGGGAAAAATACCACCAAGAAAGAACTATATACATATATATATATTATTTTATTTGTATATATATATATATATATATATATATATATAAATAAAAATAAAAATACTGATTTTTTTGAAGCATGAATATGTGTGTAGTTGTTCAAACTCCACTAATACTAGTCGTGTTAGAATCGATATTGTAAGTGATATCGAACTCGAAATATTTATATTAATTGTTATAATGCCGGTTACGGCAGATGTAAATTTATTTCAAGTTAATGGATTTTTATTGGTTTGTGGTTTATATATTGAAAAATATTTAGTAAATTATTTACTAAGGAGGATTACTAAGGGATGTAATATTTTAACTAAAATCAAAATATATATGATGTATAATGTGTCCTTAACCGTTATACATAAAATAATCCTATACGGGTTGACATGCCGTTAAATTCATTCACTCACTCAATAAATCAATCTCACCTCAAATCTACCTTAAAAGGCGTTCGATTCCAGCCGACCGAAAAGATAAAATAATTTCATCACGATTCATACACATTATACCCAAACATCTAGGACAAAATTCCAAACTGGAAAAAAGAAAAGGCTGCCAACGATGAATCAACAGTGGAAATGACGAATTTTAAAAGAGACAAAATTAATTAAGTTTTACGCAAAGCAATAAAAGATTTTTTCGAGAAAAGTTTGATTTGTTTTTGGACACAAGACAACTTTTCCAACAGACTCTTTCCGCTGCTGTCGCTAAAACATTGTGAATATAAAACGGCCTTGATAAGAACTTCGTCGTATTTTGTCTTGCTGTTTTTTTTTTCATCAAGTTAATTTGATAATTATCTAGTCTTTTAAATGTGTCATCAGCCTGCTGTCATTAATTAACATATAACGAGATTTTTCTTAATTCACGCAGAAGTAATTCCAGTTTGAGAATAAATTGTATTCGGGTTGATTCTTGCCTCACGCACCGCCAAATAAAAGAAAAGAATAAAAAGCAGTAAATTTGCTATGCTTTAAAGGTATTTTATTTATTTCCCCTCTGCTATGAGTAATTATTTTTTAAACAACAAAAGCAACAGCAAAAACAATAATAATAATAATAATAATAATAATAATAATAATAATAATAATAATAATCAGGTGGCTATGAATTTACTAAGACCAAGGAAAAGATAAAACACCTTATGTTTGTGTATGATATCAATATATTTGTAAAAAGAATAAAGAATTGAGACCATCCAAACTACAGCACTGTTGGAATCAGCTAGAATACTCAGAAGAGTCATGGAGACCTGAGGAGACTTGTGGTCACACAGGCTCCAATGAACCACCGGGTACGGCAGGTGTGAAAACCTCGTAACAATGATACTAAAAGACAGGTGACTATAAATTTACAAAGACTCAGGAAAAAATAAACCACCTTATGTTTGTGGATGATATCACTATATTTGCGAAAAATGGAAACAGAAAAAAACTGCAAACCTTAATAACATAAAGCCAGAATATACGAATGGAATTTGGGATAGAAAAATGTATATATCGATAATGATATAGGGAAGAAGAAAATAGACACCATCAAACAAACGTAGATGAAAAAAACGACAGGAGTATATCAGAAGAACAAGGAAATCTCTTGAAAACGAACTCCACAGTATCAATCTAATCAAAGTAATAATTACTTGGGCATTCTCCCCTGTAAAATACTCTGGGCCCTTCTTAAACTGGACAAGGAAATGTGGATTATCAATTAACAGCAAACAACAGTAATCCGAACAGAATTAACTTAAAGACAAAGAGCAAAACAACAAACTAAAATTCCAAGAAACAAAATGGTAAGAAAATAACCGAATGAATACTTCAATCGATACAATAAGGAAATTCCATATGAGATGAACTGGACATGACAAAGACGGGGAATCTTCTCTCTCGAGAGAGAAAGTCTTCTAATAGCAGCACGAAATGATGCCATGGAAATCGATTATATCAAAGAAAAAAATTGATAATACACAGAAGAATAGCAAGTGTAGGTTATTTGAGGACAGACATGAGGCAGTTAATTACATGCTATCTGTATTAATAGTTATTTGAAGCTATGTTTACAAAAGATTATTGTTATTAGTTACTTGAAATCATAATTACTTTTGCATTATTTGTGTTAGATAAAATTCTTAATATAAATATGTGTGAAGACAAATAATTATTAGTAAACAAGGATCGTTTGATTAAATCCCATATTTCGGTTTATATTATTAGTATTACATAGGAATGTGTAAAGACGTGTTTACTATAGTAATATAAAAATAAGTTAGATTTAAGTATATATGATTGCAAATCATAAAAAAATTGAAAATATAAATAATTATGAATGTAATTAAAATTTAGAAATGAATCAAATAACCCGTTAGGTATTGATGTACCTTTATACAAATTAAACAACCCATACAATAATCAAATATATTGAATTGAATAATATTTTGGCATTGGATAATCCATAATGTGTTGATATGCCTTTAAACAAGTAAAACAACCAAAACAATAATCAAATATCTGCAAATAAATCAAATTTTGACATTAAATAACCCACAAGGCGTTATATGCCGTTAAACAAATAAAGCAAAACAAA
Source organism: Doryteuthis pealeii (assembly GCA_023376005.1). Taxonomy (NCBI): domain Eukaryota; kingdom Metazoa; phylum Mollusca; class Cephalopoda; order Myopsida; family Loliginidae; genus Doryteuthis; species Doryteuthis pealeii. The sequence goes on along the minus strand of CM042161.1, from coordinate 86,495,591 downwards.
TCATCATCAAGTTTAGAAAGGAATAATTCGTCATTAAGTAACCCATTAGAAGTTGATATGTCATTAAACAAAAGAAAAAGAAACAAAACAAATCACTATCAAATATTTAGAAATGAAACGTTCGGCATCAAGTAACCCTAAGAAGTTTATATGCAGTTATAAACCAAAGTAAACCATGATCATATATTTGGAAATTGATCAAATTTGTGCATTGAATAACCCATAAATGTTGATATACCGCTAAAGAAATAAACCAAGCCAAACCAACCTGGGAAAATGTTAAATTGGAAGACAAAACGGTAAACAAATTACTGAAAGATATGCCAGCCGAAAACATGAGTAAATTGAATGATCTTGTTTATGCAGGTGCAAAGGTTCTATCCAACACATGAGAAAAAAAACCCATAAGAAACAACATGATGAGAAATCTGATTGTAAGAAGAAATAAAAAGACAAAATGACGAGAAAATGAGAAGATATTTGGAAATAGAAAATACATGAGGACAAGTTGCCATTAAAAAAGAGTCTAGAAAGACCAATAATAGCAAAAGAAAAAAAAGAAAGCTTCAGCTTTAAAAAATAAGTCACAAGATATTTGGCAAAGGATGAATCAAATATATATATATTCCCAAGCACTTCACACCAGCAGGATGTGACAGAAGTTCAATTTTTAAGCAGAATTTAACAGGTTTAAATTCAGAGTTTTCCTTCTACCAGAATTGATCCCTTACCTAAGGTTAAAAATCCAAGTCTTCCTCACCATTCCCAACTTATCCATGGCTGAAGGGGAAATACCTGGATGCAAACCTTTCCCAAGGTATGTGAAACGCAAACAGCCTCATCCAGGATTTTGACTCGAGTTAACCAGTCCATTTACTACGACTTTAATCATTACACAACGCGTCTAAGAATTTAAGCTGGATCAAACATTTTAACAAAATGAAAACAAAATCTGTCAACAAATAACGGAAAACGCATGAAGAAAATTGAAAAAATGTAACTGCAAGAAAACCTTTTCGTAAGTAAACAGATGAAATAGTAGCAAAGCCAGAATGGGGAGTAAAATGAGGAGATGGAAGAACCAAAGATTGTAGATATGAGTGGAAAGTTACAATCATTTTGGGGATGACATATGAAAAGCTATCTGTCGATCTCTGATTGGTCGATGGATGCCAACAGGCGAAGAGTGGAAGAGAGAGAGAGAGAGAGAGAGAGAGAGAGAGAGAGAGAGAGAGAGAGTAAAAAGTTGGGAGCCTGGGCTGAGTGTTTGAAGTGAACAAAAGCAAGATATGTGTCTGTTCTCCAAAGCATTTTAGTGATAAATGAACTCAGAAAAAACAAGAAAGTCTTGTGTTTGTTATTAACTACTATCAACAGCACAAGAATATCTCAGAATATTCCTATTTTTTCTAGATTCAAAGAACAACAAGAATGGCATTCATTCCAACGACATATCCATAAACGGACACAGAGAGACCCAAACTGATCCAGCCAAGAGAATATTTGAACAGTAAGAAGATAAGAATAGAATCTATATGATAATACTGGTGTTCCCTAATCTTCTGACAGTTATCCTCTTGCAACACCCTCTTGTTAAAAATGAGACCGTCCAAATCGTCGAAGATGAATGGCAAAATGTATATCCTAATTACCTGGTGTTGCTTAATCGCCGAATTTTTATTTATTATGAGTGTCGTGACCCCAGCTAAATAATGAACCATTCCGTTTTTATAAAAAAGAAAGAAAGGGAAGAAATGCTAAGAGAAAAATATAATAAGAATGAAAGAAAGAAAGAGACTAGGGAAAACATAGAGCGGTGGGGGGGGGAGTGTGAAGAATCGATTATGCTAATCTGTTTCAATTGAACATAAGGAAAAGATTAAAAGAAGGAAGGAAAGAAAGAAAAACGAGTGAGAGAGAAAGAGAGAGTATTATACTTTTAACATATTGAAGTATTTGCAATAGCTTATCAGTAAACGTAACAAACGTAATAATAATTGAATTATCATACTGAGGTATATCAACAGGTCCTGCTATTTAGTATTTTCAATACCACCTCCTTTCAATAGAATCCCGCTATATTACTGGGAAAACATAAACAACATATGATAAGGATCTGAAGACGAATCTTAAGAAGAAACACATCATAAATTTACAATATATATAAGAAATCAAAGAACAAGACAACTGAATGAATATTAATGTCCAATCAGGAAAGCATCAGAACACTCAGAGAATAGTTGCACGAATTCTACTTCATTATGAATTCGAGATAAATATATTGAGAACATCTTACTCTACGAATCAATGCGTGCAATACATGGCATCAATTTAAAAATGTCAATGTAATCTCTATTTAATAAAGAAATTTATAAAATTTAAAATAACTGAATCAGTAGGGATTTCTAAAATATTTCTAGAACTTTATTAAATTCAACTTAATTTAATAGAAAACCAAAAGAAATAAAGAAGTTCAGATATTTAAACCAACATTGATCTGATTTAACACGCGATCTTGTATAACCTGTGTATTTAAAAACAATTATTCAACCGGTAATCAGATATCTGTTTAAATAACGAATAAGTTTTCCTAAATTTTGATAAATCTAAATGAGGTAAAATAATCCCATGTGCAATTTTCTAAGCAATATGTAGATCATTAAAAAATGTGTCCTTTTTAAAAATCCTACATTATCCTTGTAATATTTTGAAAATTTGATCATCAACTAACAGTATACAGTCGAAAAAATGTAAAGGGATTCTTAAAGTTTACATAACACGCTTATGTTAACGTCTTGACTTTCGTGTATCAGTTACATTTTCATTTTTGCGTGAACCAATCACGTCTTGACTTTCAAAATGAACGTTTGCCAAAATACAGTTATGAGCTTTTCCTCTAAATACATTTCTTAACTCCCGTCACTTTAAAAACATCCATCTTTATTCATACTGTTATGTTTCTATTATTTTATATAGTCCTGACGAAAGCTTAACATAAACCGAAACGTTTCAACGTTGACTTTACCATTATAAATTAAATAGTACTTTTTTGGAATACGTTGTTTTTTCTATTTTCTACATAACGTGCTTATATATGATGTTCTTGCGCAATGTCTACATTTTTTCTCTCTTTCATCCTCCAAAATATATTTCTCTATTCTCTCTTTTCCCCTCTTTATATCTTGCCCCCATCCGCCTTCTTATATTGCACGATTGGTTCTCTGTTTTTCTGTCTTTCTCCTGTATTCTTCAACATGGTTGAAGTGATTAGTGTCATAAAAGAAGACGAATCTATATTTGCAAATGAACGTAGATATATTTTGCGATTTAGAATAATGGGCTTTCGAATAATAAACATTCAGACCGTGAAATCATCTTACACATTGTGTTTTGATTTTATGCCCTGTCAATTGATTATCATTGTTTTTTTTTCATTTCCTTTAAATAAAAGAATGTATAGAAAACGCCTACTTGTCTGAAACCTCCGACTGAAATATATTCATTTTGTTTCCTCTCGGTGAAATCGTTTCAGTTGAATAATAAGTCAAGACACTCACCTGCAAAAGAAAGAAAAAATAAAATAGGATGAATCGAAAAACATCATTAATCGTAATATCATATATATATATATATATATATATATATATATATATATATATATATATAACTGTAATATTATAATTATATATATAGATATATATATATAGATACATATATATTTATATTTCAAGTACAAAACAATACAATAAAAAGAGGCTGAGAAAAATTAGAAGTCGTTGTCGATCCTCAGGTGAGCAAGTATTCAAGTCGTCGAATCCCACATGAGGGTCGATATCGTCAAACTCTTAGTCATGAGTTTATGATAATGCTTTATTATTATCTTCTTCATACTTCAATTATATTGTGATACTGCTCTGCAATCGAGAAAAGTGAGAACTGTACAGATGGTACAGATTAAAAAATTACACATTTGTACACATTTCCTTCATTTGTACCTTCGTCTTATGATATGAAATCGGCGACCCGATTTCAAAAACCGAACAAGTTCGTATCGCTTCACACTAAGTCCTTCGGAATCTGACTATTCTCATCCCACACACTTTGGGTAAAAGTTAGAACATTTATATTTGTTTAGCCTTGGTGATTCAATCAGTCTAGAAGAAAAAAATAAATGAATGCAAACCAGCCTTACTTCACTTAAATTTGATTTTGCGTTACATCCTGTCCGTCATAGTTTTCCGACACAGGTACACTCTTAAGTAGATTCATAGTATCTGTTAGAGTCCTATTGATCAACTAGATCTGGTTGAGATAAAGTTTTAAATTGATTATGAAGTTGATTAATACATTTGTATACCTGTTTAAAATGATAAAGAACATACATTTCTGTCCCATATTAAATTATTTTGAGGATTTACACGCAATTCACACTGACTAAATTGGTTCCCGCTCGATCACCAAAGTTAAGCAGCGATGAGAATGAGCAGTATGTAAGTTATCACTTACGGGTAGCCGCTACCCAGCAGCAACGTTCGTATTTTTGCCAGGGTAATTAAATGACACTACTAGGCACGAGATTTGTGCCAGGCTAAGTAAAGCTTTAATAGAGGATGACTCTTCGAGACATGAGATAAGTCACAATCAGGTCTTCTCATAGAAATTAATACTTCTCGCCAGATCCCCAGTTACACAGCGACTAGTCAGCTTTCTATTTCGATGAACGACGATTTTGTAATAGCAGGTTCTGGAAAACAATTAATGTTATTAAATTGACTATTACACCTGCTCTAATCTATCTATCTATCTATCTATCTATCCCTTTCTGTTGAACTCTTTTTTTCCTTTTCTATCTATGTGTGTATGTGTTTAATACTCTCTCCTCTTTTTTCCGTGTGCATTGAAAATCTATCTGTCTGTCTGTCTGTCTGTCTCTCTCTCTCTCTCTCTCTCTCTCTCTATATATATATATATATATATACACATATGTGTGTGTGTATGTGTGTGTGTGTGTGTGTGTTTACAGATTACCGATTATATCGAAATCTGATCAACTTGATGAGATAAAACGAGAATACTTTCAAGCTGTAGACATATAAGTACTAATGTATGTGTGCAATTGAATTGTAACGAAACGCTTGGAGATAAAGTCCCACAAGAAAGTCCAAAAGGATGCTGCTTACTATTGTGAGCAATTCCTGGATGCAGCACCCTAGAAAAAGCAGCTGCACGCCTACTTGGCTCCAGTCAAACTAAGCGTCTAAGTAAGACGAAGAAGACACGTTAGAAATTGCTAGAAAACCCTCATATGTGGCATTTTCTTGTAGACACATCCCTGAACTGTGTTCACTGACCAGTAAAAACTGACATAGATCCTCTTTGTGTGGACATTGGATACCCTGCTGAGGACTTTCCATGAGCGATGACGATAGGTTCGGGTGGCGAGAGAGAAGATATAGAGACATAGAGATATATACATAGAGAGAGAGAGAGAGAGAGAGAAAGAAAGAGAGAGAGAAAGAAAGAGAGAGAGAGAGAGAGAGTCAAAGGAATCAATGAGGTCAGCACAAGTTGATATATATATATATATATACACGAACACACACACACATATATATATATATAATATATATATATATATAATCGGTAATTCTTTTTCCCTATTAATAGAAAATCGCTGTATATCTCAATGTCTCCCCCCCCTCTCTCTCTCTCTCTCTCTCTCTCTCTCTCATATATATATATATATATATATATATATATATATATATATATCAAGAGAACGGGGGATAGAAATTATAATATCTAAGCGAAAATATATACATTTTGCCTTTATACCATTATTACATTTTTATTATCATTATATATATATATATATATATATATATATATATATATATATATATATATATATATATAAAGATTGCTTTTTGGTGCGTAGGATTTGGAGTATGCCTTCATGTGCTAGTGTGTTTATAAAACGCTTTGAATTGACACTGAAATTTGTCCATGACAATACTGACATCTCCTCGGCTTTTAACTTTATATTGCATCAACGCTTGCCAATGAAATCGCTGCTGTTTGTTTATTTATTTTTGTTTGCTTTTCTTTGTTTGTTTTTCGTTTTTTTCTTTCAAATTATTTATTTTTTAAATGTTAGTTTAGAAAAGGAATATTTCAACAACTTCTACATAAAGGACATTTTAATAGAAAATGGCATCACTTAAGAAAAACGTTTCTTTTTTTTTTTTTTTTATATTCATTTGAAAAAAAAAAAACTTGTGTTAGCCTTGATTATTTTTATGAATTTCTATTTTTCTTTTCATTTATAATGTTTTCTATATTTTAAATGTTCTCTTGCCTTTCAGATGGTTTGTTTACATGGCGCTGTGAAAAGCACACGTTGTACATAACACAGTGTCGTTCGAAATTACAGGCACTTTAATGTGGACGTGTTTGCATTTCGGGTGTGGCATGCGCAACGTGTATGCGAATCTAAATTGACCATCATTTTCTATGGATGCACAATGATGCCATCACTTGTTTCATGCGTCCATGGTGAAGAGACATTAAAATGGCCAGGTATTTATGTTGATCACTTGTAAATATTCCCGCCTATCCTGTCAAGCCAGAATGTGAATTTTACTTCCTATATGATTTTATAACTATGTAATAGAAAAAGGAACGGCAACATAGTCTATAAGATTGACATGTTTGATATTGGAATAGCGTCATAAAAATCAATGTATCATTTCACAAATATACGAAATTCCATGAGAGGGAAGTATGCTATTATATATATATATATATATATATATATATATATATATATATATATATGTCTGTTTGTTATTATTCTCCAATAACACCCCTTACCTATTATGGTAGAGGCGTGTAAGTATCACTTGACAAGCTTAATTACGCTAGGATGGTCAGCTGTGCACTGTGGCCGAGGCGATAAAAGTGTTTCACTAGTGTTTCACTGTGTCTGCTGAAGTCCCGGTTTCGATTTCTGTTGGAGGGAAATCGTTAGTATATACCGCTGATGAGACTTAATAAAGTCGAAACAGTCTGTACGGTATTCTACACACCGAGCCATCCTTTGCCGGGATTACACTTGTCAAGTTCATTTTCTATAAGAAAAAGTATCGAATTTTATGCGATACATGCG
>CM042161.1:86465923-86483423 GCA_023376005.1 Doryteuthis pealeii | reverse complement strand
TGTTTCGACCAAATCGATAAGTTGGTCTTCATCAAAGAGCGACATAGATGGGAAGAGAAGATATCCGTTAAAAAAGACTGTTTACAGAAACGAACGCTGAGTTCAATCGCTGAAATTTTTGAAAAATGCATATTCTGTTTTAAAAATAAAATAAATTTTATTTTTAATTTTTAAAAAACTCTAACATCTTTTTTCAAATTACCATGTGGACTTGTATATTTTTTTTAACAGCTGAAAAATATATACTATACTATTTTGATACCCACTTTACATTTTTATATAAACTTTTACAACAAACTCTTTTGAGTTTTTCTATAAACTATAATGCTTCTGATTTTTTAAAAATTAAAAATAAAATTTATCTTATTTTTAAAACAGAATATGCATTTTTCAAAAATTTCAGTGGTTGAACTCAGCGTTCGTTTCTGTAAACAGTCTTTTTTAACGGATATCTTCTCTTCCCATCTATGTCGCTCTTTGATGAAGACCAACTTATCGATTTGGTCGAAACAGTACTGTCAGCAATTACATAACAAACATCATATGTTTTTCATAATGTTAAATTTCATACTGTCGGATTAATTTCCATCTATTTTTCATATATATATATATATATATATATATATATATATATATATATATATATATATATATATATATATACTAATTAAGTATATAGAAATATGAAAAATGTATTCAGAAGATGATACTATTTTATAAAAACTGATGTTATAATGTTTCGATTTGTTTATCCCAACAGCAACAGGGCATAGTAGATATTAGGTTTTATAGAGAAAAAAACACTTTTTAGAATTCTGGTCCTAAAATAAAATACTTCCTGGAAATATTTTGTTTGTTTATATCTTTATATAATTACATACCGTTGAATTTATTTCCAGTTTTCTTTTAATTCACTTTCACTTACTAAATCATAATATTTGTGCTGCTACACTACACACACACACACACATAGATATATATATATATATATATATATATATATATATATATATATAATCACGAGGGCAAACTGAAAATTTCATAGGCTGACAAAGATACTTTCATAGGATATTACCAAATTACGTTCATTTTTCCTCATAGTCACCTTTCTTATCCACACTTTTCTGTAATCGATGTTACAGAATTTGGATTCAAATGGTCCCAAAATTCATCAACAGCAGATATGACGTCATTAGATAAAATTTTCATCCAATGAACTTTTAATCGTATATATATATATATATATATATATTATATATATATATATATATATATATATATATATATATATATTAGTTTAGGTTGTGTGGACATACAGTCAACACCTGATCTCTGACATTTCTCGTCTATGCTATCTTCAGACTGAAGATTATTTTGCGAGAATATTGAGTAATCAAGTGTTGATATATGTCTGTGCTACGTTAATTTAAATATAAACACACTATTAGTAATATTGAGCACCGTCTGTTTAGAAACATACTACTCATCCACCATATATATATATATATATATATATATATATATATATATCTTATTATAATGGAGATTGTGTGTTTTTCTGTCTGTAACCGAAACTATATTACTACTCAAGTCACAATACCCTTAGTTATTGACATCCCATTCTCAATGATTGTATTTTTATTTAAACCTCAATTATTACTAAAATTGTTTTACATTATTAATACTGTTAACCACATCTACATACTAACAACATGCAATTATATTTATATATACAACAAAATAGCGGTTTACAGTGTGAACGGGAAGCCTAATTTGCATATTGATATTAAAAATGGGATTTTAATAAATATGTGCTTAGTATTATTGATTTCTAACTGTTAGGTTTTATTTTAATGAATATAAGCAAAAATCTCTTCAATGAATCTTAAATGAAATCCATTAACAAGAAAAAATAACTGTCATTTTATTCTTTACTTCCTCTTTTAATTAAATACTTAAATTAAAAATAAAAATGAAAGACGAGAGTGATGGAAGAGTAAGTTTCAGTTGTTCTATTTTTCGATTATACCCCCTCTGTTTCAAATCTTTTTATCTGCATTTTTATTTAGTTTCATTAGCCTTTCTAATTTAATATAATATTTTATTACATTAAAACTTAAATACTTGCACCCGGAGGGTGCATATATTTGCTAGTATATATATATATATTATATATATATATATATATAATATATGTGTGTGTGTGTGTGTGTGTGTGTGTGTGTGTGTAAAAATATAACAAAAGTCTTAGAATGTTTGCATTATAGTCTATTTCAGGAAGCTTAGACAAGATTTCTAACTCTCCCAAATCATCCGATGCGAGAGAGAGAGAGAGAGAGAGAGAGAGAGAGAGAGAGAGAGAGAGAGAGAGAGAGAGAGAGAGAGAGAACATGTTAACACTCATACTATTTCAAAATCATTTCACACAGAATTTCCTGTTTTTTTTTTTTTCAGGTATAGAAGCCTGTGCTTATATATATATATATATATATATATATATATATATATATATATATATATATATATATATATATATATATATATATATGAGTATAGATAAAAGGATATGAAAAGAACACAATATGCTGTTAAAGTGAAAAGATGTTATATCATATTCATTGCTAATATTGAACCATATTTCGATTTATAAAAATCATCTTCAGAGCGTGTTTATACTCCAGACTTATCAATAACGGAGACGAAAATAATATTATTTTCGTCTCCGTTATTGATAAGTCTGGAGTATAAACACGCTCTGAAGATGATTTTTATAAATCGAAATATGGTTCAATATTAGCAATGAATATGATATAACATCTTTTCACTTTAACAGCATATTGTGTTCTTTTCATATCCTTTTATCTATACTCATACAATCGGATTCATTTCCCTTCTCTTAACTTATATATAATATATATATATATATATATATAAAATTGTGGGGGGAATTTTCAAGCCTGGGCAAAATCATCACTTCCCCCCCCCTTATCTGAGAAGGAAATCTCATCACACCACAACCCACCAGTTGTACGGTAACCAGCCATACGTATGTCCTTGTGGTATCAAACTCCTTGATAAAACAACATGCGATCAAAACAAACCACTAACATATCGCACAAAGTACACTTGTATAGGCTACGTTGTTTTGATGGAGACAGTGTGCTTTGCATCGCACAAGCAACCCATCATTTTAAACAAATCGTAGTGCAGGTTGATCGGCAACTGAGTGGCTCAAATCTTGCTGATCCCTCAAGATATGTACACACACACACACACACACACACACACACACACACACACATATATATATATATATATATATATATATATATATATATATATAACTGTTTGTATATCAATAAATCATTAAAATAAAAACCAGAATCAAATATTTCTTATAATGTTTTTGCCGTGATCTGAATATATTGGCAATCATCAAATCCGAAGAAGTAAAGAAGTACGCAGGCGCTACGATGTGTAGGCGTAGCAGAGTATGCAAGCATGCGCAGAGGTGTACATGGCTGATAATAGACTCAACACAAAACGCTATGAGATATTTTAACACAAAGAAATAATCTATTTTTTAAGTGATTGCATAAAAAATATACATAAAAAAATTAGGAGAAAAAATGAAAAGAAAGAAACGAAGATTGGCGAGTTGAAAAGCATATATTTTTTGCCTTTTTGTCTTTTTTTTTCCTCGCTTATTTCAAATCTCATTTATTCTACATGGATAGCGGCGTGTGATTCAGTTGACAACACATTAAAAAAAAATACGCAAACTAAACTCACCCTGCAGAATCGGTGATATTTTCCCTTGGTGCGTTGCAAAAGGTAATCCCCTCTCGACACCAATCGCACTTGTCAGTTTCATTCAAAATTTAAATGAGTTTCTCACTCATACAGATCCAAGCATCACGTAACAGCAAATCCAAAAAATATGTTGAATAATTGTAATTTAAAAATAATCCTTTCAAAAACAATCATTACGTCTTTTTCAACTGGTTATTATTTTCTTTGCATTGGATTATATAATTACTTACAGCAATTGATACTAGCCGGACCTGGATATATATCACAGTATGATTATCTAATTATTACTATGTTTGATACGTTTACTTAAAAGCTATTGGGAATAGTTCAATAGGTAAAAATTATAATGATCTTGATTTAAGTCTCTCTCACTCGTTTTTTTTTCTTTATTTTCTTCTTTTCATTTTTTTCATTATGTTTGAGTGAACCAGATTAGCGTTATCGCTTCCGCGCAATCACCACTCTTTCTTTATCTTCTCCCTACTCTCTTTCTTTCTTTCTTTTTTATAATATATTTTCTGAGTAGGACGTTCTTTTTTCTTCCATTTCTTTCTTTAAAAAAATTGAATATCCATTATTTAGCTGCGGTGCCGACACATAAAAATTCGGCGCATAAGTATAACACTTGATAATCAGGATTTACATTTTGGCATTTTATCTTGGACGATTTTAACGGTCTCTTTTTAACGGTGGTGTTGTGTGATGATAACGGTTGTACAATTAATATATAGCCATATTGTGGATAAACATGGAGGAGGTAGTGTTTTAGGGTTGGGTCCTAACAGGCGGCGCCGGAGAGTTCTTGGCCTAACCAAGTAGTGTCTTTCTTAGTAACATAAAATTCTCATTCTATTCACATGGTAAATATTCAATTCACGTGGTGGAAGGGTACTTCAACTTAATAATGTTCGTATATAAAATGCTGACAAATGTATGGTCAAGCAATGCAATCAAGGGGGTAGCACATTTCATTGGGCCAAGGTCTGAATGCAAGTGAAACGTAAATAGTCTCGTCCAGGATTTGAGCTCATTCACTGACTTCATGTCATAGAAAAATTATTGTAACAGTTACAGAAATTATTCGTCTGAATTTTTGACATGAGGTTTGATTTGTATTATTTAGATTTTACGGACTATTGTCCTGATTTTTATTCTATAAACATAACCTTTCTGTTGGTGTGCCCTCCGGCCTTCCACAGGTGTTTCTTGCCGAGCTCGGGAATTGATAATCACATATGCATATTCTGCATATTGATACCACTTGGCACATTGCTTTATCGAATTCCTTTGATACTTCTTCAAAATTCAATAAAGAATTGAAAACTATTGGAAGTGAAAATCGTGATATAAGGCGGAGAATATTTGAAGGGAAAATCAGGATATTAGGCAAAGCATTTTATCACATTATAAAATGTCGGTAAACATGGGAACACATTCATTAAATAGGTACCGTTTCGGGCGTCTCGATATATATATATATATATATATATATATATATATATATATATATATATATATATATATATATATATATATATATATATATATATATATATATAATATATATATATATATCTTACATTGTGCTCTCATTGGGATTTGAAATAATCATTGTATAAAACTATAGGTGTGCATCTGCATGGGCATATACGGAGTATATAGATGATCCCAAATAGAATCATTCCCTAATTTTCTTTCTCTCTCTCTCTCTCTCTCTCTCTATATATATATATATATACATACATATATATTCATATATATACATATTTATACACACACACACACACACATATATATATATATACATACATACATACATACAGAGAGAGAGAGAGAGAGAGAGAGAGAGAGAGAGAGACGGAGGTGGTGGGATCGAGAGGGAGGGTGAGGGAAGAGAGAAAGTCATTTCCACAAAGAAACCGACCCTTCTATATAACCTACTAAATATGGCTTTATTGGTTCAGTATTTATTCGAAACATATTTCTTTTTGAATTGAAGAGGAGCGTTTGGAGCAACGCAATTACTAGGAAAATTGGAATGAATGGAATGAATTTTTTTCTACCTGAACTTTATTGTTTTGGGAATATATATTTTAAGTGGTTATTTAAGTATCAACAAAATCTCCGATAAATCCGAGTCTTATATCTGTGCTGAGACCCGTAAATGAACAATACGAATCTACCTTAAGGAAAAGAAAACAAAACAAGACATATACGTATAAGTGTGGATGAACGAAAGCAACCACTGTAAATCTATGAATGCGGCACCTATATAATATCAACATACGATAATGATATTATACTGGTAGGACCTGTGGATATACCACAGTACAGTAATGTAATTATTACAACGTTGGATATTTTTTACTTAAGAGCTATTACAATTAGTTTAATATGTAAAAAATATAATAATCTTGATTTAACCATCTCTCACTCACTCTTTCTTTTCTTTCTATCCTTCTTTTCACCTTTTTATTAAGTTCGATTGAAACAGATTATGGTTATGCCTTACACGCGCTTACCTACTCTCTCTATTTTCCCCTCTCTCTTTCTTTCTTTCTTTCTTTCTTATCATATTCTTTCTATTTCCAAAGGGCATTAGTGCTATTTAAATTTTAATCGGTCTTTTTAGTTGTCTATAAAAATGAATCATTTGATTACATACAGTTATACGGTATCAACTATTCACATCTTCCAGATTCAATTAACTATTCCTATTTAATATTAATCATTTGTTTAAAAAACAGTTACATGGTATCAAGTATTATTATCTGAAACGGATGATTGACATAGAGTTATATGGTTTGAATACATTTCCTTGTCAAACCGCTCAATTTAGATTATAGTTTAGACCATAACAAATATTACTACTCCGAGTTAGTGTGAATCTGGATGTAATGGCAACAAAGAGTTAACTGTTCATCCAGGAGCTCCAAATCTGGAGAATCACCATTCAGTGCAGATTAATGGCATAATCAGGACACTCCTAACTCGCTTATCGTAACGGTTATATTCATAAGAAATGGAATCAGTAACTATGGTCAAGTCTGTATTCCTTTCGAGCTACTACTCTTGTAAAATATTTGAATCCATTCCCTAACTCTAGGTAAATAGGACGGCAGTGTATATTCGTTAGCTTAGATAGACAAATAAAATTCCGGTACAAATGCAGAGGATCACACAAGAGACAATGTCATTAGAATCACATTTTACGTAAAAATAGCATTAGATTACGGAGACACGCGAAGTAGCCGAACCCTAACACTAACCATAACATTAACCCTATCACTAACCCTAACCCTAGAATCTCAAAGGTTTCGTGTATTTCCGTGAAATGTAATACTTTTTATACGTAATCTAAATATATTTTTCTTGTGTGCTATTCTGCATTAGTATCAAAACTCCGAAGTGGATTCAACTTCACTCTGCTTTGAAAATTAGCCTATGTCACATCTTGCCCGTGGTGGACGTATTAGAGAAATAACTACTCATTCCACCCCTTTTTTGTGTAGGGGGTCTTAACCCCTAGGATGGAATACAATTGGCATATTCTATATGCTCGCCGACAGGACTGTATCTAGTATAATGAAATGTGTATAGTATTGAATGTAATGTAGTGAAGTTTGAAGACTTTTGAAATGTATGTTTAGTTGTATAATTTTAAAACATCATATATTTAGCAAATAAGATATAATTTTATCGATGATATTTCTATAAGTAAAAAAAATGTAAACATTTTAAAACAACATTTAAATTAGTTTTGATATTGCATACGTGCATTCTATCGGGAATTCAAATAAAATGTTGAATATCTATCTGTATTCATATCGACGTATTTAATATATTTTTGTTCGAACCTTTTATAATGTTTAAACAATGATGTTGAACATATCTAAATAGAAAAAGAATCGAGAAAATATTTTCAAAAATGAATATTTGAAAAGAGCAACAATATATTAGCATCCACCCCGAAGGAATGAATAATAGAACTACAAAAGAGAGAAGACATTTTGCATTTCAGTGGCATGGTTGTAGCCGGGTGGGGAAGGAGGAGGAGGAGGAGGAAGAGTATAAGAGATTGTCTTAAAAGATATTGTTTTCATTTTAGGAATCAGAGATTTAAATACATAATTACGAGAAGTTGTTATGTGAAAGTTCTGTTGTTTTCTTTTTCGAGAAATTACAAATTGAGGTTATATTGAAGCATTAATCTACAAATTCCTTACATGTAAAATTTGATTTATTACTAAAAACTCAAACCGAATGTCAATGAAGTTGTAAGGCTTCTCACTTTATGGATCAGAATAATGGATTCCCTCAATGGATTCCTTATTAACCCACTCGACATATTTCATAAATTTGTCTTCATACCCTCTACCGTTGCATTGGTATGATAAAGTCTCAAATTTGAAATACTCTCCGTCGTAGTTGCTTATAATATGCTGACTGTATACCACTGCAGAGATATGTCATGGGTAAGTATTTACTGACATACCCCCATGTCAGTCGAACAGAAGGATC
Source organism: Doryteuthis pealeii (assembly GCA_023376005.1). NCBI lineage: Eukaryota > Metazoa > Mollusca > Cephalopoda > Myopsida > Loliginidae > Doryteuthis > Doryteuthis pealeii. Next base: position 86,475,089 of record CM042161.1, on the reverse strand, counting down.
TTTATAGTGAGGAATCAAGCACAAACTCAAACTCATGCATGGCTAGTGTTTAAAAATTGCGTGAATCCTTTCGGCATTCCTCTTTTGATGCACCTCAGGTACTGGGCAATGAACCTATCCCTTGCCCTTTAGGATAAGTGGTAGATGTTGCCTGGGAGATGGCTCCCAGGCATCACGCTGATATTAGGATCTTACCAGTCCAATGGCTGAAGCCACCGGACACAGGGTCTAAAATCCAGGTAAATAAGTCGGTATAACACCAAACTGCATCTGGTGGTGAGGCTCCAGTTTTGTATTTCTTTTTAGATTTGAGGAGTATGGAGTATTCCAAATTGCTATAAATCCCAGGTCAGCTCTTAACCAGAGTGGTAGTACTTGTTAGGTAAAACAGAACTGTTAGAAATTTAATTGTATTTGGTGTGACACTATTGATTAAGAAGCAAATACAGAAAAATCTAAATATTAACATTTAGAGTTATCTTGACATACGAGTTTAATTCGATCAGCTCATAACTCAGTTTTCTTATATACCAAAGTTCTTCCATTGAAATAAGCTGAAATGACATTAATCTGTTCCTTCCCAAAACACTTTTATTTTTTGTTACATCTTTTTTAATAAAAAAAGCACTGCATTGTATAAAATCATAATGAAATAAAATGTAATAACTCCTTTACTGTAATGTTTTAACGTTTATTTTTTTATGAATGATATTTTTCTATGTGTAATAAATGTTAAAATATAAGTGTTTTGTGAACTTATTAACAAAGAGCAAGAAATCGACCGAGTGACAGCCCTTAACACTTAAAACTCGTTGGGACATTGGGAATTCTAGGAGCCACTGTACTACGGACACAATTGGCCTATTGTCGGTATCTGACGGACAGCAAGGGAGTCCACTTCCTTTCGTCTACCATTATACGTTTGCGTATATATATATATATATATATATATATATAATATAATATATATATATATATATATTAGTACAAGTTATGTAATGTAGTAAAGTGACTCATCTGATAAAGGTCACGCTAGTATATTTGTACGTATCAACATCAATTCAGACGGACGTACTCTTCATCTTCTCGGAGCGAGGAGGTTAAGCAGTCTCTCTCGCACAGAGACAATAGATCCCACTACACATGGTGTAGTCAGGGCGGAGGGATATCATTCCGACCGTCTCACTCTAGTCACTCTCATATAGCGATGCATATAATAATGCACTATCGGAAGATGCATAAGCGCCTGTCGTGTCGAGATCTCGATTATCCGTCGAATGACTATGGTGTCACGGCGAGGTACGCTGGGGTCTGAATGAGGAATGTATTCTCACACTCGCAGTTATCGCTCCAGAGAAGAGTGGGAAAGTCATTGACAGAGTAGCCATCGAGGTACTACTAGCGTGCTTATTGAGAGGAGCGGATGTATGTATTGTGTTTTTCGAGAGTCGCGACTAATGCCAGTGTAGGTACCCACTTCGTGATCACGATATCTACATGAGTCTATATATATGGTATCAGGTCACACTCTACGCGCTTCGTGAAGTCGAGCAGGGATTATCTTGCTCCCAAGAGAACAAGTCATCTCGAGAGGGACTCGAGATATCGGGAACTCGGTACTCTTTACATTGGAGATACTAGGATCACGAGGAGCGTCATATATATATGTGTCGTCGAGTTGCGTTCTAGAGACACTTGGACGCATAGACGAGGAAATAGCAATTATTTGTTTAGGTAAGGGTATGATTTATGCCAGGTGGCAGGAGACAATCGCGGACTACCACAAGGAGGAGCTTCACTGTGGGCTAGGTGATATTGGATATGGTGATATGCATGCCATTATCTTGAGAGTGGAAGTGCGCGACGAGAGGTATGCGGGCCTCTGACTAGCGTATTATATCTATAACACCCTAGCCGTTTTGAAGGCACTTTCTCAAAAAAGTTAATGCGATATGAAAAGCGATATTTTAAACGCTCCACACAAGTATTTTCTCGACAAGTAAATGTAAGTATTTTCTATTCTGATTTTGTTTATATAATGTATTGATGTTTTATTGTTCGAAAATGCGGTCGGTATGTATTTTAGAATTTTGAACAATTGTTTTGAAATTAAAAATAAATGAAAATACCGAGAAAAAATATATCATTTAAACTTTAGACACCAAAGAGAGGTAGCCACTGTGTGACTCCAGTGAAGTGAGTATTATTATCTGAGCTGTGCTACGAGGCACGGTTAGGTCGAGACGGCCAAAAGCAGGATCGTTGATATATATTGTTATGACACAGCGTGAGGAAAGAGAGCATAATCATACACGTCCCAAGAAAATATTTGGGCTTGGTCGGAAATGAACTTGGTGGTGGTGGGATATGTGGAGGGAGGACCGAATTACATAGGTACAGAATGATATAATATATATATATGTGGAAGTACTACAGGTTTCTAGTCGAGAATCTGCGACGGAGGACTTATAGATTAGAGAGATTATGCGGAAGAAGTTCGGAAGGTGACCAGGAGGAGTCGATTACAGGCGCTGGCTGGTAGTACTGACGTTCTCTATATATAATTTTCGCTGTGTAGATCCCGAGAGGGTGATCACTTCAGGGTGTATATCGAGAGTATGGAGAGGAGCACGTATCAGAGAGAATGTGTATGTTATATAGAGTATGACATGATGCGCGAGGGTAGCAGCGCGAGAGCAGAGAAGCTCACACGCTCACTAGACTATATAAAGAGACCGGCGAGAAGAGTATATAATGATATAGAGAGAGAGAGAGAGAGCTTATATCATAGAGCGTGGTAGAGATACTCTATTCTATATATAGGAGCTTGAGAGAACGGACAACAACAGAAGCACACTATCGAGAGATGTCTATCGGAGCGGTGGACGCGATCGGAAAGCACATATGGTCAAGTATAGGTGATTAGTTCGATTATGCGTCATGAGAATATGTCTGACTACAATATAGAGTTTAATTGAGAGACACTAACACTAGAAAAGTACAGATCAAGTAGAATAACATATGCAACGGATTTAGAAAGCGTATGAGGCAACTAACCACAGTGCAAAGATATAACTATTGAAATTAGGGGTATCAGTGATATAACTATAGAATTCCGTGAGTGATGAGTCCCAGTACACGATCATGAGAGATATTGCACAAGAGGTACTGAGACTAAAATTAGTCCTAATTATTCTAGGCAGCGCTGAGGTGTGAAGTATTGAATATAGGAGGGACAGCTGGTTCATAAATCAGAACGTAAGATTGTCTCTATGTATTTGCCCCTGAGCATGATGGGTCATACTGTCACTCTCGACTAGCACACATCTTATAAAGAGAAATTAACCTGTATCTGCAGCACACTCACTCTTCTGTCGGGTGCTACTTTATTGCGGTCGTGATCCAATTCCATATACACGTCACATAGAGTTACGATACGCTCATGTCTGTCATGTTGTCGTTATGTGATGTAACCACGCATAAAAGAGAAAAATAAGGTGTGCAGTATTTATAGAAGAGACATGCACGCCTGTGGTTGATATTGTCGTCTACATCACGGAGGTTCACTCGCTGTGAGTATAATATTATACATGCTAAGATACGTATACTATTTTTAACGGTATCAGGGAGAGTGTTGCGAGAGATCAGAGACTACAATGGAAATACATCGAAAATGCTTTTCGCAAGAAAGACGGACAACAGCTAGTTCTGAGAAACACTATCACGCAGTTATTCAGATCCATGTAAGATTGTATAATTACACCAAAGTGATAAGAGTAGTGGTAAGTGAGAGATTCGCCTTGGAGATGAAACGTGATCACTCTTATAGAAGTGAGAGAGTACATATATGCTTCGACAAACACAAGTATCATCATCATAATTCTTATTAGCTCTAGAGGATAAAAGTGTTGAGGAGATTTCTATATCTTTGTAGAGTGAGAAAATCGTGATGTATATATCATACTCCCGCATGATCTTCGTACTACGATATGATAATATTTTACCAGAGATGAACGATCTTTCACTCACGATCCAAGATGAGCGTCACATTTGTGTAAAGAAGATTCTATTATATGGAAAAGAAGAGATCTACCATGCGTATATATATATTATAACTAACCTCGTTTTTATAGTCACTCTAAACTTGGAGTCATATTGGCTCGAAAGCTCGACGAGTTTTCTCACACGAGATGCCAACTCCGAGAGGCCGAGGCCCAACTTTACTATTTGGTTTGTTGCTACTCTATCGCACTATACTCTCGTTTAGTTCGAGCTTTCGAGATACTTTCTCTCGACTTTTGTCTATGATTCTTATTAAACTCCGTCATTATGTTTGAGCCTTTATGGAGTGCACACAAATATTACACGCGATACTCTAGAGACACCTGAGCCACACGAGGATTATATAGTGGTGGTTGTCTCTCATGTGGAGCTCGCATCAATAATATATGCTTTGTATATATTTGAAGTCACACAGATAAACTAATGCATTAAGGGATGTAGTGACTCTACCTCAATGAGAGAGAGTCGCTCGACTACATTCTGAGTTCACAGCCTCACAGTGAGAGTGAGACGTTTATGATTATCTGAGAGAGTGATCTTTATATTTCACAGAGAGAGAGAGTACTTGCTGATGTGTGATACCGAAGTTATGAAAGAGCTATTGATGAGAAAAAACTCGATACTCCTTTGAGCGAGTGTACTCACACTCGAGAAGTGGATTGATATTCACGTCCACATATCCGTCTTGCAGACTGAGAGGTGGGATGAAGGCTGAGATATCTCACGTTTACGAGGAGTCTAGGTAGCTTTTTGGAGTTAGTACCACGGAGCAGTTGACGGGAGATAATGCAGTTTTGACAAAGTGCAGAAGAGATACCTAAGAGAGCTAGAGCGCGGAGAACTATATAATGGTGAGGAGGGGTTGAATTATTAGTGTATACTCGCTGATAAAGTGTTCTACATTCGAGAGAGTGGTGAGTTAAGCAGCGAGGATGCTATAAGATGTATCATTAATATCACCGTATCTCGAGACCAGTACGATATTGCTCTAATATGTATATGCTATATATAACGCTTCTAACTCTCCAATTAGGTATAGTCTGTTGAGCAGAGCACAAGTATATCACTTATATCACATATCACGTATAATGAGTCGTGAGAGTGTTTATATATCTTATAAGTAACTCACAAGGCAACTATCGGATATATATATATATATAAATCAGACACTTGTATTGAGTAATACTTATGGTAGGCAAACAGTAGATTTTATAGATTTAAAAAGAACGCATAACCTCTATTGATTTTATGAACCGTTATCAGATATTCCTTGCAGCAACGTCTGCAGTATGTTGAGTAGACATTGTAATGTCTATTCTGATTCATTACTTGATTAATTATAACGGCATACAAACTGTTTAGGGTTATTTTATTTCTAGAGTTTACGAAATCGTGTTTAAATATGCGTACATATTTACATACTTTGTTTAGTTGTATCTGATACGAATCCTTTTTAAACATATATATTTAGCCAATAGATGAGGCCTAACAGGTAATACTACTCCGGGTCAAAGTGGACCGGGTAGTAATGACATTGAAGGGGTATGAAATTAAGAATCACCATCAGATGCAGTCATGCTTTGTACCCTACGTTGGTCTTTGATTATCCCTCTGTAAGATGAGTCTATTTTGAAGTTGAAAGGAACGTTAGTCTGTGTAATATGCAAATATTATTGGATTACTATTTAAATTTAAAAGTTTTCTTATATATATATATATATAATATATATATATATAATGGCAGCAGCACATTAACATTTAAGCGTTTATGTAAAAACAACTTTTAAAAAAACACGGACTATTTCTTCTTGATGATCTTTAAGTACTCTTGTCGATTTTCTTATATATGAAAAATACGATATAAGAAAAAGGACAAGAAGGCTTGAACGTATACACTCACTTAGAGATCAACAATGAGAAAAAAATATATATATATGAGAGAGATAGATAGATAGATAGAGATATATATATATATAACACACACATAAAACACACACAACACACACACATATATATATATATATATATATATATATATATTATATACACTGAAGTGATTCTGCGTACAATTATACATATATACGTTCTAATTTATTTTGAACAATTTTGCAATTCCTTTGCCCTACTGATCTGGGAAAAGTCAGTAAATACATCTGTTCTACCCGAAATAATGTCTAATTAGTAGGAGATACTTGGTTTTTGCCTTGATTGGGCAACCAGTCAAGGAAAAGGAAGAATGAGTTTAAACTAGCAGTAGTCCACTCTTTCTTAGTTATGAGTAAATAATTGGACATACTGCGTTATTTAATCTTTGTTGGTGATCCAATCTAGAAGAAGTATAACTCTTAACTCAAACCTGCTGTACTCCTCAATTTCTCAAACTATGAGTAACTAGTATGATAGAAATCATTATTTAGCTTTGGTTAGGTTACTTGTTCGATTGGTTGGATTTTACGCCATGTCAACTCTTGTTAGGTTATTTTATGCCAATTAGTTTTGTTTTATTCATTCTTGATGGATACTCAATTTTTCAGGCTCATATGTTCTATTTAACCCATAGATGGTGCCCTAACAGATACTACCACTTGGGGTCTGAGTGGACCTGGGAGTAATGGTGATGAAGAGGTTCTTCACATTCTGCAGAACTCAGAATTGGAACTTCACCATCAGATAGAAGTTTAACGTAATACCCAGGACACTAAGACCCTCAGCTTGTCGCACAAAAGTGGTAAAAAGGGTCAGACTTAGTTTTTGTTATGCTACGAGTCTAGAAGAATGAAAACTCATACTTCAAACCAGCTGTACTCTCTAAATAGTAGGCTGACTGGGCTCGTTAGGCATCGACTCTAGAATAAGGAAAACTCTGAATTTAAAGCTCTACACTTCCCGCAGCTATGGCTAAATAATAGGTCAGAGGGTTTTCCAGGAGAAACAAAAACTGAATATAAACCATTTAAAATTTTAACCTGTGCCACATCCTGTCTGTAACGGTGGGTTGGGTATATACATATATCCTAATCTATGTATACATATATACAGGAGAGTTTGTGTGTATATAAGTATGCATGTCAGGATGAAAATACGAAAATAAAACAATTAATGACAAAGTAAATACATATACACATTAAATATCATCGGTTCTTGCTTTTTGTGCAAAAAATTATGAATATTTGATTTATATTCGAAGATATTTAAAAATTAGAATATACTTCGAAATCGCACTGGCATTTACTGAAAATTGTCCTACATTCGAAAATCTCAAAAGTAAACAAATCAATACACTAGGTATTTTTGCCTCCACTCAGGTGACACTGGGTAGCCGCTTCTAGTCTTCTAATAAACGGTTCTTTGTTAAGTTGGCTTAGTATTTAAGGAGTGCTTTAATCACTGCAGGAATCATCGGCAGAAGATTTCCTGGTTTAGAGTTGGAATAGAATAATAAGTCGACTGTCCACAACTTTTATTCAAACTTCCAAATTCAATAACTTTTTTTGGTCCGGTCAGAGGAGGACACACAGCAATGCTCTGTGTTGAATTACTAATGCGTCTTGTGGTGAACAGTGGTTGTCTTCCGCCGAGAATTTTAGGAACAAATGTAAATATAGATAAGAATATTAATAAAAGACAGACTCAGTGGCAACCCAAAGAATTCTTTAGGTTTCGACATTAACGTTTCGCATTGACAAATATCCGCCATTTTGAAGAAGACAACATACGGATAATGCATTTACATATCAGCCGCGTTTTTGACAAGGCAAAGCGCATGCGCAAAAGGATGAGACTAAACTGGAGAGATGATGATGGCCGACAATGGCCGACATTACTGTCAAAGATCAGACATGTCTCTTGTCTGCGAATTCTGTCAGAAGACGAAACATTCACCAGAATATGACAGCAATTCGACAGGAGCTACTCAAAATCCTAAGATGTCTACAGGGTAATGGTATCTTATCTCATGTTATCTACCATAAACGAGTTTATTTCTTTTTCTTCTTTTGCTTACAACAAAAGGGTCGGATATCAGTCAAAAAGGTCTGCGGGGGATATTTCGACAAAATACGTTAGTATTTTTCTAAACACGGAAAATGTTTTATACTATAAGTGCTGATGGAAAACGATTTAAGGAAGAAGGTATTGCAATTTAAAAAAAAAAACGTCATTAAGTTGTTGTTACTTAATTCTACGACCGTTATCATCTTGCAACTTCCCTTGGTTAAACATGAGACCGTCCAAATCGTCCAAGATGAAATGCAAAAATGTAAATCCTTATTATTTGGTGTTGCTTATCCACATATTTCATATTTGTTATGAGTGTCATCAGCTCAGCTAAATAATGGACTATTCCGTTTTTGATATAAAGAAAGGAAGGGAAGAAAAAGTACATGATATACAGAAAAATATAAGAAAGAAAGAAAGAAAGAAAGGAGGAGATATGGGGAAATGCAGAAAGAGGGGGTAAGCGCGCTAATCTGTTTCGATCGAACATAATAAAAAATATTGAAAGAGAGTTAAATGAAGATTACTATACTTTTTACATATTGAACTATTTTTCAATTGCTGTTAAGTAAACATATAAAATGTTGTAATAATTGAAATATCATACTGTGGTATATCCACAGGTCCTGCTAGTGAATCTTTATTATATCACTCGCCATTCCGACTGGTGTCTTTGTTGTCTCCTTTCAATATTTCAATCATATCCCAGGAATATCATATCTACACTGTACTGTTATTTTATAACATTGTATTTTTGGTTCTGCTTTATTTTAAACAGGTTTATTGGAAAGCAGAAAATCTGGATGTTTTATGAAAACAATTATTATAGCCTAAAGACCAGAGATCGTTCTCTAGAACACCGTTTTCAGCTATAACAATAGGCCAGTCCTGGGGAGTAGTGGCTAACGTGCATGAATGTGAAATTATAATAACTGAGTTCGAACTCCAACGCGCTATTACGTTAACTTTCGGCATAACACACTTTGAAAAGGTATCCCCTCATCTATAGGGCAAAAGTAACACTAAATAAGGATGGCTTTAGTATTAAATAATCCACGAAGGGTGATATGCTATTAAACAAAGAAACCAAACCAAAGCTAAAATAATG
>CM042161.1:86458423-86463423 GCA_023376005.1 Doryteuthis pealeii | reverse complement strand
CATTTTAGTTTGTTAATCTTTGTTCTTTAGATTATTTCTGTTAATCTTTAAGTAGATTCTTTAGAGAGACAACGTTATGTCTTTGTCATTGTCGCTTTGCTATCATTATATTATCGAATAAACAATGCACTTGTTTGTGTGAAGATTATCTCTGTAACTGATACTACACCTGATGAGAGAACTGGAAATGACATCAACGGAAATGAAGCATTTGAAATAACAACGGTAATCGCGATTAACAGAATGACTCAATAATATCTGCCTTGTGAATGCGCAGGTCACGTAACGGTTATCATCCCAGGGGAAAAGACTTGGTGACCCAAGTTGAAATTCTGCATGAAGTCGTTTGAGTTTAATTTCGTGATAATTCCTTTGTGAAAGGTATGGATGTCTGTCAATCTGTTTGAGTTTGAGTTTTGTTAAACGGCATATCAACCTCTGTGGGTCATTTATTGCAAATCTGTGGCGTATAAGATGAACGAAAATTCACCACTTATATTTATGGACCTTACCAATATCAGAAGCAGGCATTGACCAACTAAAAACTACATAGAATGCATTTAAGGTCATTGATAAATCGCCCTAAATTCAGTTGCTAACTGGACTTAATACCAGACAACGACGACGACGACTGGATTTTCTGCTAGAAGTACACCTCTGTTCTACCTAGGATTGCAAGAACTACAACTGGAATTTCTACTACAGATACTATTCCCTTTTTTAACCATTGGATTTACTAATAGGTGATCTAATCGCCTAAACTGGGAACACGATTCGTAACAATATATATATCTCTTCTCCACTTAGCTATTCGTAAATAGTAGGACAGACTTCATTCTTTAACACTGTGAAATGACTACCAACTGTACTTGGCATTTTAAGGAAAAACTTAAATTACACCCTTAAAGACAATAGTTTATCTCTATTATTTTTAACACAATGGATTGAAACAAAGGGAAGACTAAATGTCATAAGGGAATAATTGATTTTGAAAAATCGGATACTTTGATTCAAGAAAACTGAGGATGCATTAAAATATGTCGCGTGTTTTTATCTTTTTTCGTCCCGGCTTACTGCCCTATTTTATGCTATGAATTTCTGGTCAGACTTAGATATCTTGCCAGTTGTATTTATGTCGCTTTTTGTGTCGGAAAATTAATGTAGATAAGTTACAACTCCTCCCCTTTAAAAAAATATGACATTTTTTTTTAAATTTGAGTTTTGTAAAAATTCAATCGAAATTTTTTTTTTTAAAGAGGAGGAGTTGTAACTTATCTACATTAATTTTTTAATCTCGAATATGTTTAAATTGTGAAATTTGAGTCCTATTCATATTTTATAGCGGTGGGGGAGAGGGTTGTAAAATCAATCTGTTTTGATTTTACACCCCCACTCCCACCGCTATAAAATATAAATAAGAACTCAAATGTCACAATTTAAACATATTCGAGTTTTGATAAAATGTGGTGGTGGCGTGTAAAATATCTTTATTAATTTGCCGACAATAAAACAACAAAACACGACTTTGAAAATATCTAAGTTGGACCATAAATTCTCCTGATGCTGGCTCGCTAAAACATAGCGTTAATTAATGGCCAGGACGACAAAAGATAAAAAATAACAAAAAATGTAATGTACGTGCTGTAGGGATCCCATTTAAAAAAATAACAGTGTTCTATTCTAAATCTTTACAGAATGAATAAATCTTGTGGATACGTTTACAAGAATACCAAGTATACACATCTAACTATAATTCAATGTCATTTTTAGTTTCTTTGGTTTCTTTGTTTTTAAAGGCATATCAACTTTCACGGGTTATTTAAGGCTAAAGCCATTCCTTTAGAAGAACAACAATGATACTATTTAACTCATAATTGGGTGGGGGGGTCATTTTTAGTCGGTTTGGTTGTCATCAAATGAATGAAAGACGATTCTAACAGTGACATTCAAATTCCCTTTCTTTAATAATGTGAGTTCGTGGTGTGCTTGTGGTGGTGTTGATTCAATGAAAATTCAGAAATAAGTTTTAGATTCTTCAAAAAATACCCAAATGGTTTCTCAATTCTTACGAAAATTCAAACAATAAATTACAATGTAAATATCGTACTAAACTGGACTTTTACTTGTGTCTGTTAAATAAGATAAACTAAATATCTATTTTTTTATTCATTCGCATGAAATAGACATGGAGCTAAACTCTTCCTATCCAGAAACAAATGTTTTTTTCATAACTGTTTCCTATGTCGCTTTTCGGTTACCAGGATACAAAGACTTAAACATTTGTTTTACATTTACAACCCATACAATACACCCCCATATATATATATATATATATATATATATATATATATATATATATATATATCCAGCTGCTCTGTACGAGTGGGATGTGGTACAATGTCAATTTCTTAAGCAGGGTTTAACTGGTTTTAATTCAGAGTTTTCCAACTCTTAGATTGATTGCTTGACAAAAATTAAGGCCTGCCTTACTATTTACCCATTGCTGGTAAGAGAATCTTCGGGTGCATACCTTTCCTAAGGGTATTAGCAGTATGTGAAATGCAAAAATAAAAATTGCCCATCAGATGACGTTGATTAAGTTGTGCGTCCCTCCCCCAAAGAGTGTCCGTTGTTACAACTTTAAATCACATCTTTAATTTTGATTTTCAAAATATATTTCATGATCTTCAGAGTTTTCTTACCTTTTTGTTAATATTCTTTTCGTTAAATATCTAAATCGTGATTTACACAATAATTGTTAAATGATTTTAGCTATGATGAAATGAGAGAAAAAAACCTGAGTCCGTGTTCTTGTCGTGTATTGAGGCCAACAGATCGGATTTCTTAAATCCGAGTTGGTGAGTTAAATGAAACGGTGACGAAGAGGGACAGGGTCAACTGCTGACAGCTGACACCATATAACCAATGATGTTTTTTTTTTATTTAAAAGTATTTGAAATGTAACAAATTAGTCATGTTATCGCGTGTAAACAACACTGTGATATGGTGGTCTATTGATGACCTGAATGTCCCCGGAAACAAAGAAATATCACCGTAAGACATGGTGATATGTGCTTTATTCTGTGGTGAGGGACAGGCCAAATGATAGATGGGGGTGATATAATTGAGGCTGAAGGTGGACAGACAGAGATTTTCATTTTCTGGGATGAATGTGTAGAGAACTGGTAAAATATTTGAGAAATCTTCTGTAAATTTATTTTTGCAACCACCTGCATGAAACGCTCAAATCCTAATAATGTATAAATTACTAAAATACTTCCATGTCCTTATATACAGTGTATCACAGCTAATATCAGTATCTGCGGTTATAGTCGAGAACACGTGACAACACGCCGAATTCGCCTAGTGACCCAATCATACTACAGAATTTTGACACTCTGAATCGGAATTTTTAAAATATAAATATCCTCATACTGCGTTAATCACTGCGTCAACCGGATGCGTGGGCGAATGGCATAGTAGTGAGTGAGACAGAGACAGAGAGAGAGAGAGGGAAAGAGACAGAGTCACAGACACAGACATAGAGAGAATGATTGGGCCATCTTCCCATGCAAATCTAGCAGCAGCAGCAGCAGCAGGTTAAAGATCAGACAAGCCATCACAATGACCGGACAACCTCACTTTATTCAACCCTGCAGTCATGCACTGGCACCCCCGAGAATTTAATCTGTTTCGGAGCATGGAGGAGACTCTCAGAGGACAGCGCTTCTCCGGCGAAAATGAGGTGAAAGAGGCAACAATCACATGATTAAGAAAGCAGCCAAGAATCTTCTATATGACAACTATACATGCCTTCATTTTAAATTGGAATACTACGATCGAGAAACAAGGATATTATTTTTAGATCAATACAGGTGTACATTGATTTACGAGTTTATTTCGTTGCGCTCGTAACTCAATTCCCTCGAATATCAAATCAATTTTCCACATTGAAATAAACTGAAATGCCATTAATCCATTTTACCCTCAACGCAAAAACACCGTAATTAAAAAAATACGCTTTCTAAAATAAGAAAAATAGCACTGAATTTTATGAAAAACGTAAAATAGACTGTGAGGAATTATGTACTGAAATATGTACAGTATTAACACTCGTTGTTTATTAATATAACAGAGCGCATTATATATACTGGCAAATATATGCAGCCTTCGGGTGAAAGTATTTAAGTTTTACTGTAATGAATATTATATTAAATTAGAAAGGCTAATGAAACTAAATAATGTAGATAAAAAGATTTGAAACAGAGGGTGTATAATCGAAAAATAGAACAACTGAAACTGAAATCTTCCACTACTCTCATCTTTCATTGCTAAATTTTCCTAATTTAACCATTTAGTTAAAATAGGAAGTAAAAATAAAATTAACGTTATTTCTTCTTGTTAATGGGTTTATCTTAATATTTACCCCGAGATCTTTGCTCATATTCATTAAGATAAATCCAAACAATAAGAAATCAATAATACTAAGCCATATTTAATGAAATAACATTTTTAATATCAATATGCAAATTAGCCTTCCCGTTCAACTGTAAACCGGTATTTTTTGTATATATAAATACAATTGCATATTATTAGTATGTAGATAAGGCCAACGCCGGTGGTCCAGTGGCTTCGGTCCTGGATCTTTACAAGTTAATAGCGTCGATCCCAGGGGGCTATCACCCCAGGCAATACCTGCCCCCTCGATTTAAAGGGGCAGGGCTGGGTTTATTGCCCAGTGCATGAGGCGCCCCCTTTAAGGGGAAATCCGACGGGATCGACGCAATTTTTCCACCCGCCACCCATGAGCTTCGGTTTGTGGGTGGGCCCACGTTAATAGGGCCTTTGTGCCTAACCCGTACAAGTGGGGTACGAGGTAAATACAATGTAGATTAGGCCAACAGTATAAATAATGTAAAATATTTTATTAATAATTGAGGTTTGAATAAAAATAAAATCATGGAGAATGTGACGTAAAACACAAAGGGAATTATGATTTG
>CM042161.1:86445923-86453423 GCA_023376005.1 Doryteuthis pealeii | reverse complement strand
AAAAAAAAAACAACATTGAAATATATTAGTGAAAAATAAGATTAATGTTTCTAATAGGAAATTGTTAATAATATAAATGAACGAAAAGGAAAATGTTAGTAAATAAAGAAATCTTTGATATTAAATTTACGAGAAGAAAACTTTGCTAAAATAAGAATTCCGTATTTTTTAGGGAGGGAAAGAATTGAAAGATAAAGTTAGTGTGAGGAGGAAAAAATAGAGAATAAATTATTATTGATTAGGAAAGGGAAGAAAATAAGAAGGAAAAAATTAACATGTCGAAAGAGAAAGAGTGAGAGTCGTAGAATTAAAAAGAGTTAAATATTAAGAAAGAGAGTAGATGAAAAATACAATAGAACGATATGAAGCTTGAGTTTAGTAGAATAAAATGAATAATTTGGTTTGGTTTGGTTTGTTTTACGGCATATCAACCTCAGTGGGTCATTTAATGCCGATAAAGTTTTGAAACAAATCAATTCTTAATGGATAATACAATTCTTTTATAAATATATTTTTCTATTTAACCCATAGATGGGACCATAACAGGTACTACCCCTCCGGGTCAGAGTGGACCAGGGAGCAATGGTGATGAATGGGGTGTTCCACATTCCCCAAACCTCCAGAACTGGAACCTCACCATCAGATAGAGTTTAACGTCATTCCCAGGACATGTAGGCCCGCAGCCACCGCTTTCTAGCACCCATATGATAAAAAGGAAGTAGGGGCTTGCCATAAGGGCAACAGGGTTGGGAAAATCATATAGGTGCTAGAGCTTGACGTGACCAGCCGATTGATCGGAGGGGGCCTTTCCGACCGACCGTCTAGCCCAAGATAGGGCCAAAGTGGAGTATTGCATGTCATGAATTGCTCATCTACCTGGCTCTATCATTAAGCATCACGGGTCGCCACCCACGGCCAACAGGTGGCCCCATTGGGAGAGTCTTACCCTCAGCAGAGGTGCAGTCGTTGCATTCTAACGCACCAGCCGACAGGGCGGTAAAATGAATAAGTAGAAGTGGAAAATGAAAATAATATTTTAAGAGAAAAGATTGAAAAAGATTTTCAACAAAGTTGGATGCTTTCAAGTATTCAAATCTAATACCAATACTTCATTCACAATTATGTTGCATTAAGTAATTATTTCTATTTGATAATAATCTTTTGTTTATATATAGTTGTATGGTTTGAAATAATCTTTGTTAAACTATTACAGATTCAAGTAAATACACAGGAAAAAAGAATAGTTGCATGATATGAAGTATTCCTGTGTAATACTAATAATTTCATACATTGTATTTACCCATAGATGTGACCCTAAGAGACACTAACATTCCTGTTAGACCATTGAAGGGATACCCCACATTCTCCAGATATGCAGAACTGAAACCATGCTATCAGATACAGAACATCTTTTTAGGGAATTTTACCCTTGAGGAGAGGATACTATCAGTGTATTCTGAGTCCCACTAATAGGGAAGGAACTAATTTAAGCATGGAATTTGATAACTACAGCATGTACGAGAACTTAAACCCAAATAATATAAAACTGAATAAAGGAATAATATATTAAAGAAAAATAGAACAGGTTAGTAAAAAGAGTGAAAAGAGAAGGAACAAAAATATAGAAGAAAACAATGAAATACATTAAAACAGAGAGAGAGAGAGAGAGAGAGAGAGAGAGAGAGAGAGAGAGAGGTGAGAGAGTATGTGTGTACACGTGTGTGAGAGAGAAAGAGAATGAGAATAGTGTGGATCATTAAACGGGTTGAAGATGAGATAGCGAAAAACAATGATGGGGAGCTAAAGAATGCAATACACGAAAAAAGTTGGACAAGAGGGAAAATATGATAAAAAAAGAAAATAAAGAGAGAAAAAAGAAACAGAAAGAGAATTTAAAGGCTAAATAAAACTTTTTTTATCGATTATTTTTTTCTATTTTGACATGGCAGATAATTAAAAAGGAATAAAAAAAATCTAGCGAAGTAAAAATAAGAAATAAAACAAGCAAAGACAAGCAGAAAAAACAGACCAGGCATAATTAAGAGAGAGAAAACACAATATTCGAATGAAGAAAATTACAGCTTGTGTTTGTTGCCTATTACACAGTGTCGCCAAAAGCTGAAGTTTCAGGGTGACGTCATGCCGAGCAGCAAGTCTTCCATTGCACATTGCACGCGTGGTCGATCACAAGCAGAGGGAGAGATAGATAGATAGATAGATAGAGAGAGAGAGAGATAGAGAGAGAGATAGATAGATAGGGAGAGAGAGAGAGAGAGGGAGAGAGAGAGTATGGGTGTGTGAAATATATATGTATAAATAGATCGATCGATCGATATAGATAGATAGAGAGATAGAGAGAGAGAGAGAGAGAGAGAGAGAGAGAGAGAGATGTCGATATAACTAACATAACTGTCACAACAGATCTGAATGGAAGAGTGAAAAAACGAATAAAAAGGAAAAGGAAATACATTATAGTATTTATATATTTTTATAGAAAGAGATAGAAAGAGAGAGAGAGAGAGAGAGAGAGAGAGAGAGAGATGGGAGAGATGGGAGAGAAAGAGAGTATGTGCGTCTGTGTATGTGCACGCATGTCTGTGTCAGAGATAGATAGATTGTGAAATAGAGACAGACAGACAGACAGACAGACAGACAGACCGAGAGAAAGAAAGATGCCGAAATAACTAAAAAAACTGTCACAACAGACTTTAATTACGGTCAAGTCACGCCGAAAACACCTGTTCCAGACGAGAAAAAAAGCAGTTCCTGTTTGATCAGTTAAGCAGCGATGAGACTGTTTTATACTTATTTGAGTGACCACTTAAGCAACCGCATATAATGTAAGAAAGCTGAGTGCTTTGTTAATCAAAATGACTTGAAAAGGGTTAATGTACTTTAAAACAAAACAACCAACAACATGCCTTAATATTTACTTGCTGATTTAAAGCATATGAGACTAAACTACATCTGATGGTGAGATTCCAGTTCTGAAGATCTGGAGTGTCGACTACCCTTTATTACCATTACTCCCAGATCCACTTTGCCATGGAATTGTAGTACCTGTCAGGGTCCCATCTATATAGTCAAAACGATCTGTTTTAACATCGTGGCGTTCGACAGGAACGTGTTCATAAACAATTTATAAAAAACAGCTACACAAAAATTGCAAATAGGAACATACAATTGACGTAACCTGTCGGCATAAAATAACTCTAGAGGGATTGACATGTCAAAATAAATCAATCAATTTAAGAATTATTTGATGAAATATTATGATAGAAAAATACAAACTTATTAGGCATGACTCTAATGTATTAAATATTCTAACTCGCACAGAAAAAATAGGAATAATTATTTGCTATAAACAGGTAGATAAATTCATGGTGATAGAAAACAGTATGTTAACCAAATGTAGATATCAAAGAAGATATTTATTAAAAAACGAAAAATAGAAGTAATTCCGAGTAGAGCACCTGCTAAGAGCAATGACAGATAGGGACGGGTGTATGGTGAGAGAGGAGGGGGAGGGCGGAATCCGTGCTGTCAGTGCGACTTGATGATGATTATGAAGATGATGAGGATGATGAATAAACACTAACGCCATTTTTAAAAATTACAACAACAAAAAAAGATTAAAATAGAGGACACAAGTGTCATGAAATTAGATTAAATATTAGTTGAAAAAGAAATTGAAGGAAAAGAAAGTGGAAATCAAAAAAATAGGTGCGAACATCGAGCGTGAAAGGAGACAGTTTCTCAAATTCAAAAAATAAGATAATTTTAGTCGCTAGAAATTTTATTAGCATCGAAATCGTTTATATATTTTAGAAAAAAGGAAATGAATATTTCAGTTATACACACACACACACACACACACACATATATATATATATATATAGTGTGTGTGTGTGTGTCTGTCCACAAAAACCGTGTGCACTTTAAATGTTAGAATTCTTTAAAGCGCACATGTACTTTATGGACAATCTATATATATATGTGTGTGTTAGTGTGGAGATGTGGAATGAAATCCGTCAGTCATATTTTCTTTACTACCCAAACGAAAACCGATAGAAATATAGAATTCAAAATGATATAAATAGCACATATAAACTACACATCGATTCAGCTATTTAAAAGACTGAATAATCATTGAAATTTTAGTAATAAACACACACACACACACACACACACACACACACACACACACACACACATATATATATATATATATATATATATATATATATATATATATATATAGTAAAGCGTAGATATATAGTTAACAGAGATTAGTAACTGGCATTTTTTGTCTAGATGAGAAAGTGTCAGTCACCAAGCAACGTTGACTGTAAGTCTACGCTATCATATCTTAGTTATATATACCCTATTACTAATATTGAGAACCCCTTATATATTAATATTACTATTAAAGTTAGTCAGTCAATCTACTATTGGTTTGAACAACAGCAACTGGCCAAGCACAACTGAACCAGTGTCAAGACCACTGGTACTTATGGGAATTCAGAATAGTCCACTCATGCATTTGGGTGATTCCATTTCTTGAGTCATGATTGGCTGCTTGGTTTGTATGATGTTCTGAGACTTCATAAATAAACCTGCCATTTTGCAGTAATCTTTGCAGCAAACGAGGTTCGTATTAAGTTACGACCGCTTGCTGCCTTGTCTTACCAATTCGACGGTAATTGGAACCAGCATGACTACTCTACAATTACAACAATATGACCCTATATGAATAATACAACAATAGGACCCTATATGAATAATATCTCGTATTCTTGAACTGAATTTCCTGTAGAATAATTTTCCATTCATCTCACGCCCTTAGAGATTGTTGGCTTTCTTCTTGGCACACCTATATATGATAATGTGTATGTATGTGTGCTGTTGGATACACTAAAACTTAGTGTATGAATTTTCTTCAAGACAATTACAGAGCATTCCATCATATTCAAATCTGACCCTATGTTACGTTCTGAAACGAGCTAAAACGTTGCTGATTGCAAAGGAAGAAATCTTCTGTCTGATTGAATATCTCTTATCACATGCAAAACCCGACCAGCAAAGAGAAGAAAAAGAAAGCAATTCAATTTGATTAGATAATCCTTCGATTGCATAGGAAACAGCTGTCCAGGGAGGAAATACTTGTCATAACAATCATGGCCGTTGTTGTTTATGCCAAAGGGATGTCATTTAGACCTATGTGCTTAGTGATGTTCGTTCAAACTTTGATAACAACTTTTTCATATCGAATTCAATTCTATTTGACCACGTTCATCTCCGACCGTGACAATATTTCCTATTAAGCAGTTATCTTTATCTAGATCTTTTCAATCAAAATGAAATGCCGATTTCCCCCGCATTTCATCAGATAACTAGATCGTCTTCATTGAATATGACTTTCTTCTAATATTCACTATCAAGATTATACTTCTGTTACTAGGGTGGTTTGTATATTGTACCAGATATTGCTATCAATGATCAATTCTCTGACCTACCTACATATGTCAGTTTTTCTCAAATTAAGTCCATTGATAACCCATTCTCAGTTTCATCCAGTAATCTCTCTCCCTTTCTCTCTTATATATATATATATATATATATATATATATATAATTATATATATATTATACGTTTTCATTCGAGATTCATATTTCCATGATACTCCATCTTTGCATGGTGAATATGGCCACAAGAACAAGAAAAACAAGAGGAGAATAAAGTGTCAAATCACTGAGTCTGATCTTTCTGTGACACTTTTCCGGTTGAAGTGGTTTAATTATTTGTTTGTTTGTTTGGATGGATGATTTTTACGGGATAGTAACATGTCCTTTTGGTGAAATATCCGTTTAGTGAAATATCCTTAAGTTAAATGTCCGTTCGGTGAAATATGCATTCGATAAAAGGTCCGTTTGGTGAAATGTACGTTCGGTAAAATTCGATACAATGTCACTCGGTGAAATATACATTCGATAAAATGTCCGTTCGTTGAAATATCCTTCGGTGAAATGTCCGTTCGGGGAAATATCCATTCGATAAAATGTCTGCTCTGGGAAATGTTCGTTCGGTGAAATGACCTTTGATGAAATGTTAATTCGGCGAAATTCCGTGAAATATGTAGAGTTTCATTTTAATCCAGCTTCTTTAGATGCCTCAATATGTTAACTTGACTAGGAATGAAAGATTTGTTATAAAGAATCAATTTTCATGTAATTAAAGATTTAAAGATTCGCCTTTATTAGTTTGAATTACAGTACATTTTCTTTTTTTTAAACTGAAAATCCCTCTCAAGATTCATGATAGGAAGGAACAGCATCACAGCAAATCTAAAGAGATGCTTCAATCAATGACTAAATAACTGGAATGTATTTGTGGAAAGACAATGGGACTTACTTGACAAAAACGAACGTTTTATTCATCGTTTATTCCGGTCATGGTAACTATAGCTTTTGTATCGATACTTTTGGACGAACACACCCACGCCCCCCCATATATACATATATATATATATATATATATATATATATATATATATATATATATATATATATATATGTTTTCTTATAGATTTTTGGAAGCATTGTATGTATGTGTAAAATCTAAATTTGAAAGCAATTTACAATGCAATGTAGTAGGTGTTAAATGATGTTTATTTACCTAAATATTTTCGAGAACGTCTCATCTTCAGAAGCATCCGTGTTAAAAAACACGGATGCTTCTGCCTCTGAAGATGAGACTTCTCGAAAATATTTAGGTAAATAAACATCATTTAACACCTACTACATTGCATTGTAAATTGCCTTCAAATTTAGATTTTACATATATATATATATATATCGGGAGAGAGAGAGAGAGCGGGAGAGAGGTGGGAGATAGATATGAAGATAGCTTTATATAAAGTGTTTCTATTTAATTAATAATTCATAGCTAGAGTCGAACGTATTTTGTGTTATATCTATATGTAAATAAATATCTACATATGAAATAAAATAAATTATCAAAATCTTATAATAAAAACGGATTTTTTTTCCTGTCAAACTTGAAGAAATTAATAAAGAAAAAGGAAATAAAAAATATCTAGAGATGAAGCCAGTGACGCATCAGTCTTATCTCTTGAAAAACATTTGTAAACAACACATTTACAAGAAATCGCACTTACTGCGGTTTCCACGCGTTTTTTTCTTCTCTCGCTCCTTGAAAGCGTTACTTAAAAGATAAGACTTATAAAGTTCTAATGTTGATGTGAATCAACTCAGAAGTATTAACTAAATCGCTTACTAGCTTTAATCTGATAGAGATAGCAGCCTCTTGTGGTGTAATGTTTAGCACTAAATTGACAGGAAGCAACACAGGAGAGAAGGACCGAAGATGATGCATAGGGTCCAGCAAATGGTGCCCAATAAATAACAAACATATAGGAAAAGTACTTAAAAGAGAATTAATTGTGAGGTTTCAATTATGTGGATGCCATGGAAAGAATTA
>CM042161.1:86423423-86440923 GCA_023376005.1 Doryteuthis pealeii | reverse complement strand
CTCAAACAAAGCAAAGAATCACCGTGAAACCGAGAAACTGTCAGTAATCAAGGTCCATTGAATTCATGTCCACGTTACCCTAGCTTAGATATACATGATATCCCCGATATTGAGCACTCTTTACTTATAAATACGGCACGCTCTATTTTATATATATATATATATATATATATATATACATATATATATAATGGTTAGAGTCTTAGGAAATGGACTGGGCGTGACCGTTTGTATTTCACATAGCGCTAATATCTTTCGGAAAGGTTTCCGGATACTCTCCCCCAAGCTGTGGCTGAATAGTAGCGTAAATTGGGCTCTTTAACATTGGCTAGGCAACCAGTCTAGAAGGATAACTCTGAATTCTAACCTGTTAAACTCCGCTTAAGAATTTGACCTTGCGTTACATCCTGCTTGTGCGGAGGGGTTGTGATTATATATATATATATATATATATATATATATATATATATATATTATGGGTGACACTGATTGACACACCAACCGATAGAGAGTTTGATATATAGGTTGGACAGTAGACAGGAATAACGTTATTGGAATTTCCTGGTTGGTGAATAAGCTTCGCTTTATATCTGAATAAACGGTTAATGCAATGTAGATTGACATGTCCTCTCACGGTAGCGAGCCGTACCCCTTTTTGAAATACGAAGACAATGTAACCTTGACATTTTCGCTTGTCATTTCTTCCACTCCCCCATCAATGCAGACATATGTACAACATATGCTACACTTGCAATGGTCACCATGAGAAAGACGCACGCACTCAGTGTGATAAATCTACAAAAGACACACACGTTTACAGCCTGGTACGCAAATTCTGACGATTTCTATAACGACGACTCTTTGTCAGTTTATGCACTTAATTACCTCGCTGTTACAGTGAGAAGGAGGGCTTAGATTTTGTTTTAACTACACGACTGGTGAACCCATTGGGTTTCCGTACAAAGAATTTCCCAAGATTGTATTGATATGTCTTTTTATGAAGAGGTAAAGCAGTGTAATCAGTATGTTATAAATTATTCTACTATAGCAATTAACAGCAAATTGTATCATATAAATCAATTGCAAATTATTTTACTATAGTAATGCATTGCAAATTATTTAACAATAAAAATTAATTACAAATTATTTTTCTAGAGAAATTATTTTACTTTAGAAATGTATTGCACATTATTTTACTATTCTATTGCAAATTATCTTACAATATAAATTAATTGTAAATCATTTTACTATATAGATGTCTTAAAAACAATGTATATACTTCATATTGTTATGTATATAATGATCTCACTCTTTGTAGATAGTTACCTATGTATAGTTATCTATTCATAATTACGCTGTTATATCCAGCATTGGAATGATTAAAAAATAACGTTCAGCTCGATCCCAGACGCCACGCAATAATTATCAAGTTGTAAATTGGTCTGGACATTCTCAAATGGCATTTTAAGCGTATTCGTCTAATAAAGATCTAGATAAGTTGTTTTCCTTCGATTATGATTAATTTATTAATACACGGATAAGGTGAATTGTCATCCCTAATATTTGAATATGTGAATTATCTTTGATATTCTTATTTTCTTTAATGATAAATGGTCTATGATATTTTTTTACCATCGCAGACCATTATCACCTTACTGAACAAATTATTAAATAGATACTGATTGATACGTTTCAAATGTAAATCTTTACCCCTGCAAAGCCGGGAAAATCAACTATTAACTATATGAATATAGAAATGCAAACATACTGAGCACACGCACACAATACACTTACGCACAGTTACACATACCCACAAGTGTCTTCATCTATACTTTGTAAGATAGATTTCATGCGCCCGCATCCGTACACACGCAAACATGTGCTTACATTTATTCTCTGAAGCGTAGGTTTGATACAATTAATATTGGAATGGGAACGAGAATGAAGTCATATGAAGTAATAAGAAATAGACAATAATATTAATTTACACTTTTATGTCATTACATATTTGGATTTTTACTGTTTAGTTTTTCACGACATGCATTGCTGTAAAAGTTTGAATTGTTTTTTGCAATAACCTTTTTTTTATTTTGGAAAATAACTATTTTCATAAAGAGACTATGTCTGTAGGAAAGTGTAGAGTTAATCTGTTGAAATCTCTTGAGAAACATTTATGTACAAATGCACTTTTCCTAAAAAAAATAAAAATGAAACATTTTTCTTGTCATCAAAGCACTTGCACTTAACGAGCTGTTTAGCACTTAAGTTCTTTATCCCCAACGATGAATAATGAATATAGATAGAAATTTCTTCTTCATTATTAATACAATAGAAGTAATTTCATTAGAATTCATTTAAAATTCTAAAAATAGATCGGTATATACAGGGGAATTCAGAAAGATGTCAACACTTCAGTGGACGTACAATTATGATTTAAAACATTCTACACATGTTCACCATTCAAATCAATACATTCTAGAAATCTTCCCTTGAGTGCCTTCTAATGGTGAAGTTCCAAATTTGGAACTCTGGGGAGTGTGGAGTATCCAATCATTGTCAGTACTCTCAGGTCCACTTAACACCCGAATGGTGGTACCTTTTAAGGTCCCATCTATGGGTTAAATAAGAAAAAACAAGTTTAAAAAATGAGTTGAAAATTAAGTTTGAAAATAATTTTGAATCCCCATCAAGCATAAATAGAACAACATTCTTCAGCATAAAATAACCCAACAAGAGTTGACATATCGTAAAATCCAACCAACAAATCAAGCCAGGAGTTTATCTATCTTATCAGTTTTAAAAGGTACTTCAAAATTAGTGTTTACATTTTTGAATCACCCGTGGTAGATTCGAAGAATGTGTTGTCAGCTAGAGGGAATAAGTCAGAACAGCGTAGATTTTAAATCAAGGTGTTTTATTTTTGCTCAACAGGGACATGAGTTGCTTAATACCGAAAGGGATGGAAACTAAATAAATTATGAAATAGCATGTATGGTACGTGTTAAAAAAAATGATGAATATTACAAAACTTGCAGTGAGTTCATTTTAAAATCTTGTGCTATCTATTGTTTTCTTGTTTGTCAAAACCAAAATAGAAATGAAGAATCAATGCTTATATAGGTTAAGAATAACCAGAAAAAAACAGTTATCACTCCTATGGGAATCTGATATTTCTGCTAAAGTAGAACAAGAATTCTTTCAAGCTGTAGCTGTATCCGAACTACTGTATGGCTGCACCGCTTGGACTTAGACGAAAATTAGTAGAAAAATGGGTGAATCTTTTATACTGAATGTCACGTGCTGTTTTGAACAACACACAAGAAAACGGCAGCTTTATGGCCACTTACCTCCTATTCAAAATAAGATGAACACATCATGTTTAATGTTATTAAAGAAGTAAGGAAAAATACATATGTAACGTTATTCAGTGGAGTAATACACATTGACACAACAGTGCTGATTGACCAACAAAACCTGTATACAACATCTCTGTACCGACATAGGATGTCGTATAAATAATATAAAAATAGAGATGACTGATAGAAACATATGGAAATAGAGTCAAGAAAATAGGGCTATCATTTAATCAATTATATATATATATATATATATATATATATATATATATATATATATATATATATATCAATCATCAATCAATCAATCCTTGCTGCCCATCGTATCCAATGAGGACACCATGCGAATCATTTTCCTTCAATTTAATCGTAATATATATATATATATATATATATATATATATATATATATATATAGTATGAACAAAAAGTAATACGACAAACAGGAATATTTTTTACATATGTTATTCATTCTCAACTAGTTTCGACCTTAGGTCATCGTCAGGAGAATCTTTCTTATTTGAAGAAATTGTTTTTAAAATTTATGGAAGAACTATAAAAATTGGAGTATTTTTGAGGGTTTGACATGCTATTAAAATCCGGGTAGAAGAGTGTGTTAGTAGTAGCAAGTCCATCTGTTCCGTGAAAAACCTCTTTGATGTGGGTTATTTTTTGAATGCTCTTATATATGTGAGGGGGAGTTGTGTATATGCCCATATATGTGTACATATAAATGTATGTGTGTGCATACATATATGTGTGTGAATGTGAGTGTGTGTATGTAGCTCGGTACTGTGCGCATGACTTTTAGATTTGTAATTGGGTCAAAAGTGGCTTGTTTGATGTGTGGCGGTCAGTGTTTGTTTATTTAGGTGCCATCGGCCCCCTTCATAGTTGTTAGATCGACTTTTATTGCCTAATTAAAATGACGAGTCCATTTTTGATTAAAACCAAACGGATGGAAACTTTTTAACTTTTTATCCATCTGTACTCGTGATTTTCGATGACAGATTTAGTGTTTGTATCGCTTTGGATTCTTTCGATAAATGTAAATTTGGCGTCTCTGTCAAAGTCATGGTCATCTAGTCAGAAGTGTTGCTCGACTGGGATGAGCTTGCTGTGATCTGTATTTTTTATTCGGTATCTGTAATTATTAAGCCTAAAATAAAATGCCCACTCAGACTTCCCAATGTATTGCTTCTTGCATTTGATATAATCGAGTAGGTAAATTACGTTTTTGCTTTTGCAGTTGGATTCGTGGTAGATTTTGAAGGTTTGTTTTGTTGCTGAGCTTGTAAATGTGTCAGGTGTTTTTATCTGTTTGCAGCATAGGTTGTTTTTTGTACTACAGGGCCGGCAGAATTTTGTGGAGTTAATTATGGGTCTCATGTTGACTACTATATTGTTGAATATGTTGATACTTCCTATCATTTCTCTGAGGTTATATATATATATATATATATATATATATATATATATAATATATATATATATATATATACATATATATACATACATATATATGTATACAGATACGTATAACTATATATAAATATATATAAATAAATACGTACATATATGTATATATACATATATATACGTATATATATGTGTATATTAATATATATATATAATATATATATATATATATATATTATTAACAATAAAAAGGAGTAACCTTAACAAATATATATATATATATATATATATATATATATATATATATATATACGTATATATATGTATATAAATACATATATATATTAGATAGATAGATAAAAAGATAGATAGATATTCACCTTTTCCTCGTCTATATACTTTCTGTTTTAAAACATCAAAGTTCATTCTGCTGAAGCTTACCAAACCAACTGAAGCGAAATATTAATTGAATGTAATTGTTTCTTATCCTTATTCACTGTTGAATTATTTTCCTCACTCACACTGACATACACATATCTATCTACCTATCTATTTATCTATCTACACACACAGACAGATTATATATATATATATATATATATATATATATATATATACTTTAGAATTATCGCTACTGCAAATGTTTAAATTTCCATGACTCCATTAGCATCTGAAAATTAATTGAACTTGCCATGGAACACATCAACACCTCATATGTTCAATGCTATCTTTATTTCTTCTTACTTACACGCAAACCCTAATTAACCTACAATACTTAAAACATCACCTGATTTTAAAATAACAATAAGGCGTGAACCTTTATAAACCATAAAGTAACAGAGACGCACACACATATATGCATACATATATATATATATATTCATATATATTTAAATACATATATATATATATACATATATATGTATATATATCCACATATATATGTATATATATACATCCACATATATACATATTCAAATATACATATATATATATATATATATATATATATATATATACATATACGTATACCTATATATATATATAAATACATATATGTATGTATGTATACATATATATACGTACCTATATGTGTATGTTAATATATATATATATAAGCATATACGTATACATATACGTATATATGTATGTATGTATATATACATAAATATGTGTGTTTATATATATATATTATATATTATATATAATATATATATATATATATATGTGTGTGTGTGTGTGTGTGTGTGTGTGTGTGTTATTCTTCGTTTGCGACTTGATTTCAATTTGAAGAATTGATGACACGATGTTCTTTGAGAACAAAGTTTTCGTGTTGTCAAAGAGCCTCGCAATAAAAGATGAGCATTCAAACGACACATGCAGACACACATGAATCACAATCATATTTGCCAGGAGAAAATGTGACAAGAGAGATTTCGGCATATGCCAAAAACTCAGAATATTAAATTTGCATGCGTCATCTTTATCTGAAATTCAATTATTCAAATAACTGCTCTACAAAGCTTTCACTTTCTAAGGCTTCTCAAAACATTGCCCAGTGACGGAACAGACAGATATATACGCAGCACATCGACACGTTATTCATTATAATGGCAATATAATAAGAATATGCATATAGGCTCTTAAGGGCACGAAATCAGTTTT
Source organism: Doryteuthis pealeii (assembly GCA_023376005.1). Lineage (NCBI taxonomy): Eukaryota > Metazoa > Mollusca > Cephalopoda > Myopsida > Loliginidae > Doryteuthis > Doryteuthis pealeii. The sequence goes on along the minus strand of CM042161.1, from coordinate 86,434,483 downwards.
CTTTGTTTGTAATTTGAAAAAGATTAGACGACATACATTCGTGAAACTTGCAGAATACTCTTGAAGAAATCTTTGTTTTCAATATAGTGCCAAAAATCAAATTATACACGCAAAACAAATATGAATAGCATCTATCTTTTTCTGCAGACTATGGATACTATTCCTTTATCGGGAAATTCATCGTAAAGTTATAGATATTTACCCAACCTGTTCGCCACGGGTAGGATGTGACACAATATTGCCACATTTGTAGAATCAAGCGAGAATCGAATTCGCTCTTCAGTAGTGATGTATCTATATTCAGTATTTATAGTGGTACGTGGTGTAATAATTACCGTCTCGTATATAGACACGGCGAAACGAGGCCTTTTGCATTTCACATGGAAAACATCGACTTCTTAACTGTTATACTTAAAAACTAACCTTGCTTTTTATTGTTACCGCAACTCTCCTGGTAGATTGTTTCTTCATTCGCGCGGAAAAGACGATGACGCAGTTTAAGGCATAACCGCAAACTTTTAGATAAGCTGTCAAACGAATGCTACAACATAGAGGATGGATAAATTTTCGCTTTTTTAAATTATTAATTTCGTGTATGCGCTTTCTTTGATTCAGGTTTTGTCTACTGTGCAGGAAATTAAAGTCTGCAGGGCAGTGTCAGTAAGGAAAGGAACACTATGACACAATTCGATACTCAAGAAAAGCTGTTTGGAATGCACACTGAAAGTTCCAATACGAAAATTAAAGCGTTTTTTGTTTGAATCTAAAGAGGATTTAAAATTAGTTGAATAGGTCCAATCGAGATTACAGAGGTACGTCATGTAGGAATCCCCTATATGTTTGTTATTATATGAAAATAACTTCCTAATATGCTGTTGAGATCCAAGTCATGATTTACAACGATCCTAGCAATTTAATCAGTTCCATAGCCAGGGACATGAGGGATTCTGAGTTTCTTATTAGGCTGGTAATGCATGTGGTAGGTACAACTTTATGACAGAATATGAAGGACAAAATGAGAGCCGATGCTGCAAAGCGTTTTTCAAACTCAAGCATCTTCTCCAATCTAATATGCTTTGTTTTTTCTCATGATCAACTGGTGAACTCATAGAACCACCGTTGGCTTACTCTGTCCTTACAAGATTTACCGATAGCGATGAAGGGCAAACAACCAGTCCAAATCATCGTGTTTGGGATATTCACTTCATCTTACTACACAGCTTCAGACTCAAAATACGGAAGCTTACATTTTGCCTGAAGGATGTACTGCTGACATAAATGATAACGCCAGCATTTACCAATTTAAATGAGACTGTCGAAAAGTCTTGCAGGAGATTCCGAATACGTGTGGGCCGTGCTTGAAGCCAATCGCCATTTCTTTGAATATATTTTATCTAAGTATTTCATTATATTTTCTGTGAAAGTCAAATGTCAGCGTTATTTTCACCTTTGTGGAAATGAGACGAGAATTTAACCATCGAACATTTCTCACCAGCTTTTGACTTGAGGGATTTGTTTTGTACCAATCCTAAAGATCCATGTTTGGCCTTCTATTTACACTTGACAAGAGAAGAAAATAGGGATTAATCCCAATATCATGGACATTGGCACGAAGTCAAACGGAAAAAATGTCTTCGCTAGGAATATGAACATGGCGTGGTCATTTCATACGACGATAACCCCTCTCTCTCTCTCTCTATATATATATATATATATATATATATATATATATATATATATATATATATATATATATATATATATATTCTCCCTTATATTTCTTTCTTTTTCAATATATATATATATATATATATACAAGTGCATAAGTAAGTATACATATGCATTTATGTTGTAAGGATGTACACACACACACACACACACATACACACACACACACATGGAGGCGCATGGGCTAGTGGTTAGACTCGTGGAAAATGGACTCATCGATTCGAGTTCAATTCCAAGACGAAGCTGTTGGCATTTCACATAGCGCTAATACCCTTGGGAAAGGTATGAATCCATATATTCTCCCTCCAGCTATATATATATATATATATATGTATATATACGAACGAATAAATGTATATGTGCGTATATGTGTATGTATTTTCAAGCCCTTTGCATGTATATTTATGAACGTGCTCATATAAGCATATAATACATGTTCCTTCATGTACGTAAATATGTCTGTGTATATGTGTATGTCTGTGTGTCTCTCCATATATATCTATATTATGTATAAATGTGTGCGTGTGTCTGTGTGCGTTATATATATATATATATGAGAAGCTGTATTTTTATTGATTCGACCCTAAAATAGTGATAGCTGATGAGATAAAGGAGATATTTACGCTTCACAATGAAGCATCAATCTGTGAGCCTTAACAAAAGAAAGACTTTAAAAATGACATAGATTGTTTTATTGCCATTCACGAACACGTGCTTCATACGTTTCAATGAGTGCGTATTCCATTTTCCCTTTTTGTGAACAAAAACAAAACAAAACAAATCTTTTCCGATTATATATTCTCTTTTAAATGTTAGACAAGTAAAGCAACAATGCAATCTGTTTCCCTACGTTTTGAAATGATACATTCTTATCTTTGAACTCATTGTTCACACGAGTATCCTTATTATTGTTGTTTTCATCCGTTTCTTTTATTTTATTTGGCCTTTTCGCATCAACCAAGAGCAACAAGAACACGACACAGTTATTAACTTACTAAGAATTCATTTACTAAGAATTTATTAAGAATCAATTTAATAGTAAAATTCTAGTATGATTCTCATTTTTCGTAGTGTTTTTTTTGTTTTTGTTTTTTTGAGAAATGAGAAAACAATAGATAGCACAAAATCTATGAAAAGAAAAGAAATAAAAAAACACTCAGTGCAAGTATCGTAATATTCATAATTCTTTTTTAACACGTACTATACATGCAGGCTATTTAATAATTTATTCAGCTCAATCCCTTTCGGTATTAAGCAACTCATGTCCCTGTTGAGCAAGGAAATCCACCTTGATTTAAAATCCACGCTGTTCTAACATTCCCTCTAGCTGACAAATTTTAGATGGGGATTAAAAACATCTTTCCTAGTTTTTAGGAGTAAATTTATGATGGTGTGATTTCAAACTGTCTCCATATTTCCAGTAACCCTGTCAACACATTTCTTCGAATCTACCACAGGTGATTCAAAAAAATGTAAACACTAATACGGAATTATCTTTTTTACAAAACTGATAATATGTAAACTCTATACGGAAGATATATTCGTCAGATCTCGCTTATCTAAATATTCAAAATGATTTCCCTGGCTACGGTTAGACTTAGAAAAAGCGTTAGTGTTCGGGTTAGGGTTAGGGTAAGGTTACTCCAGGAATTTCCGACATGTAATACGTAAAATGCGATTATAATGATATTATCTCTTGCGCACTCTTCTGCATTTGTACCTGAATTTCTTATTCTCCGCATTCCTGAAGAAATGAAAATAATATCTACTGTAGTTTAACTTATCTTTCGATTGGGACACAATTATTACTGTGATGCAAATTGTTTTTATACTTACCAATAATCTAATGATTTTTTTCGTGCAAATATATAAAATCTATGACTCTACTATCATTATGACTTCTTTATTTCTTAATTATGTTTTATAATTTAGTAGGAATACTTTAAACCCTATAGCTATAGGGTAAAGAAATTATCATCATTTTATATCACACAGTGCCAGTTTTCCACCAGCGTTAGTTGGTATTTTATCTATTTTTTTCACCGAAGTCTGAGTGACAGTAAGTATAGTCTCCCCAGGTTCCTAAGACTTTACTATGTATTCTAGCCAACATTAGCAATGCAATTTTCTGGATAGTCTCAATTCTTCACTAGTTTTCCAATTAATCCAGTCGTTTTCTTTTTACAAATACTTGCTGAGCGTTCCAAGGGCGCCTACTACAATTGGTATGACCGTTACTCCCATGTTCCCCCCTGGCAAAGTCCAAATATTTGTTTATCTTCTCGCTTTCTTTTACTTTCTCTTATTTTTACTCTGTGGTTCATCGGAACCACAAATTCTATGGGATGGAACGTTATTATTTCTTGTTAATCAATACTAGGTCTGGTCTTCTGGCTGAGATTAGGTGATCAGTTTATATCACAAAATTCTAGAGAATTCTATGTGTCTTATTCTTTAAGACATATTTTGGTTTTTGCATATACCATTTATTGATATGGTCAACATTTAATTTCTAGTACAGTTCCTATTGAGTTTTCACATCAGCATTAGCTGATGGTCTTTCACTGGAGTCTCAGTGACAGCAAGTCTCCTCAGGTCTCCAGGACTCTTCTGAGTATTCTGGCAGATTGCAACAGTGCAGTGTTCTGAATCGTTTCAATCCTTCCTCTGATTTCCAAACATTCCAGACCCTTTTCCAATCCTTTTGGGACTGTTCCAAGTGCACCAACTATAATTGGTATCACCTTCACTTTCATATTCCATAACTTTTTCAGTTCTCTGGCAAGGTCCAGATATTTGTCTATTTTTTCATTTTCCTTTAGCTTCAACCTGTGATCTGCTGGCACTGCAAAATCCACCAGTTGACAAGTTCTTTCTTTTTTGTTTATCAACACTAGGTCTGGTCTTCTTGCTGGGATAAGGTGATCCGTTTTTATTTCAAAGTCCCAGAGAATTTTATGCGTTTCGTTCTCAAGAACAGATTCAGGTTTATGCATATACCATTTTTTTGCATGGTCAAAATTAATTTTTTGCATAATTCCCAGTGCACCACCTTCCCAACCCAGTCGTGTCTAGTTTTGTATTCTTGTTGTGCTACAGTTCCTATTATTATTATTATTATTTGCGAGTTTTCTCATTAATAGAAGTCAAAGTACGCCGATATTCTTATTATCATTACTATTATTATTAGTGTATTTAATTTATTTTCATTTTTCATGCAAATATTATATATATATATATATATATATATATATATATATATATATATATATATATAGTTTAATTTTCCCTAAAATTCTACATAGTGACTACGTGAACATTTCTAAACTTCCGGAATAGGAATTAAGAGTATGTATCTGGTGAGGGTAAGTATTTAGATGATGTCATCTTTAAAACAGAGTGATGACAAAATAAAATAAAATGGCAAATAATATTCTTTATAATTAGATTAAATTGTATATAAATGTCTATTAACGTTTCGAACTCAGAGATTATTCTTCTGGCCTTTCTATTACGGTCCAGCTTTGCATTTGCCGTCTTCGAAAATGAAAGATCATAATTTCAATAACCGGATATAAGTTCATTTTACTTCCACTCCCTTTTCATTGCTTTGTGCGGGTGCCATATGTACCCAACAATGAATACGTCCTTTTCTCTCTACACAAGAATATAATGAATATCAAATTTAGAATAAAAATCATGCAGTTAATGGATGTGTAGATCTCATATTATTCTGTACTTTTTTTTTAGTGAAATTTCAATCTTAACAGCCAACTTTTACATATTCATGCGCGCGCATTCTTTCTATTTCTTTATTTCCTTGCAATTGTCGATATGTCTTTCATGCAGCTAGTTGTGTTTTTTCTATTTGCCTCACCTCTCCAGGTGGATTATATCTTCATCCACGCAACTGGATACACAGAACATAAACACATATTACTAACATATTTTTTATATCTTCTGTGAATCCACTTTCCATTTTCCTAAATAAAAAGAATTAAACAAATTCGCATAATGTTACACCTTTAAAAAAGAATATCATTCACGTTTCGTTTGTTATTGTGCGAGAAACCTCACTCTGACAATGAAGAGGTTTATTTTTCATGAATTTTCACATACTTTACAATACAAAAGGGGATAGTTTTGCTCAGTCGGTAGAACATTCGCCTAGGAATCTCAAGGTTCTGTTGTAAAATACCGGTCCATGGTTGGAAGAGTGTGCTGCAATGGTTTCTTTCGTTGGAAAAAATACTCGACGAAATACTTTACGAGACTGTTTAAATTTCGCATAAACCTAATATACTTGGGAAAGGTATGAACCAAACCATTTCCATCCAGCTATGGCAAAATAGTAAAGACGACTAGGCTCTTTAACCTTGGTAAATAAACCAGTCTAATAGAAGAAAAACCATGAATTCAAACCTCTGCTTAAGAAATTGACATTATCGCTCATGGCTAACTCAAAAAGCATGCATAACGCAGCTTGCATAATCTGATCTTTCTGGAACCTACGATAGGTGTGGTGTCCACTCCCGCCAAACAATCTCCCTGGTCTAACGCTAGCGAAAATGGCTGAGACCACCTTGCCGTTCGGCTACACTAGCCCACTCTACAAACATTTCTTTTACATTACAATACATAACAAATCCAATGCAGATGATTTCATGGATGTTAAAATCAACAATCAAATTTAAAGTATTTAACCAAACCATTCCCCAAAAGGATGATGCGAGAAAATATCGATTTTTACGTGGTGTCAATTCAAATTCGGAATATTCCTTATCAAAGACTGCTCGTCTTCTTGTCATATCAAGGTTAAAGAGCCCAGTCTGACCAACTATCTATCCACAAAGTATAGTAGGGTTGATACCCCGCGTGTGCAAAACGAAACGCAAACAACCTCGTCCACGATTTGAACTCGTGTCGCTCTCGATTTCTTATGAAGATAACCGTCACGCTCCGATCGTCTCTGACTATATATATATATATATATATATATATATATATATATATATGTTATTTACCAATCCTTTTTTAGTGTGATTCACATACCACTCTTTTCGTATATCAACGAACTATGAATTTACAGAATCTCTCTGCCACGATCATTTTTATGCAGCAGAGTACAGCTGGTTTGATACAAGTGTCCTTCTACGAAACTGGTTGCCATACAGAGGTTAAAGAACCCAGTCTGCTCTCCTACTTTCCATAGCTGGTGAGGAATTAATGGATTCGTGTATTTCCTAAAGGCAGTAGCGTAAAACGCAAACACCCTCCATTAGGATGTGAACTTGGGTTGCCATGTCCATTTTCTACGACGAGAACACTTATACTTAATTTTTCGGTGTATAACGTCTAATCTAGTAGACACACACACACACGCGCGTGCATTATACACACATATATATATATATATATATATAGAGAGAGAGAGAGAGAGAGAGAGAGAGAGATGATATAGATATATATTTCCGATAGTATAAAAAATCTACTGGCTTTATAGTTTGTAATTACACAGTACAAACTTTTGTCTGGAGAAAAAATATATAAAAAAAGTAAAGACCAAATCATCTGCAGTTCCTGAAAAACACCAGATGTTACTATAAAACCAAAGATAAAAATACTGTAAGTGTTTCCTAAGTTAAATATACTATATATATATAATAATCCATATATTCTCCCTCCAGCTATGGGTTAAATAGTAGGGCAGACTGGGCTCTCTAACTTTGGGTAGGCAACCAGTCTAGGATAGGGATAACTCTGAATTCAAAATTCTTAAGGTCAGTCGTTGATTGGGTTCGTGGCATTCCTTGATGCACCAATTCTTTCCTATCGACTGTGCCAAAAATTGTGGAATGGTCCTACACAAGCCTTCACCACTATAAACAAATCACTGTGTTGGTTGTTCACTGGATGAACACTCATGCGTCGAAAATCGACGAAAATATATATAATATATATATATATATATATATATATATATATATATATATACGCAGGAGTTGATGTGACTCACAGTCAACTTCTTAAGCGATGTGTAACACGTTTGAATTAAGTATTTTACTTCTCTTTAACCAAGGTTAAAAAGGCCAGCCTGCTCTACTATTTACCCATAGCTGGAGAGAGAATAGTTGGATTTATAACTTTCCTATAGGTACAAGCGCTATGTAAAATTCAAACCGCCTCGTCTAGGTTTTGAACTCGGGTCGTCGAGTCCCTTTCCTACGACAATAACCATTACAAAAGAACGCTTCCATTGTCTTTTATGGCATTATTTTAAATAAAGAATATTTATTGCGTAAAATAGATTCCTGTTTTATCATTAGCCACCAGACCGACAGTTGTATTTATGTATACCTTTAAACATTTTTATTTATTCATTCTTTCTCTTTCATCATCTTTTTTTATTTCCCTCCTTTTTCTGCTTGCATGTATTTTTGATAGAAATGGTTTCCTATATCAGTAGAACGCAGCTCCCTAATAAGGTTTATGTATCGGGAAGCTATAGAAACCAATGAAACTGAATAACGGAAAATATTAAATTAGCTTTGTTGGCTTTTACTTTTGAACCTTAAAAAGCACAATGCAATAACCTTTGTGTTTGTGTGATTTCCTCTTTTTACGATTTAGGTACGATGTATTACTGTAATAAAAAACAATAACATTAAATAATTACTTCAGAAGTTTTTTGTTTTTTTTACCACTGGCGCATCAGAAGCTTTTCAATAAGAGCAAACATTAACGAAGTATTCCCAGTAATTGTACGAAAACCATTAACGAATGAGAATGGCCTTAATGAATCATTACTCAGTTCAAAGGTTGATTTCAAGTGAAAGTCTATATATATTTATTAGAAAAATCTGTCCCTCCTCTAAAGACGGTCAAACATTTTGATGTCAAGCTACCAAATTGCATAGATTACGGTCTTTAACTTTGCTATGTCAACCAGTCTTGGATAAAGAACACTCTGAATTGGAATCTGATAAAATCCGCTTTAAAAATGACCTTGTGTCACAATCTGTTCGTGCGGAGGGCTTACATAAATACATAGATCCAACTGTATTTCATTAGTGCCATGCACTTACATGTAAAAAAAAACTGTTTAGAAACTCATTAAAATAAGTTGGCATGTGTTGACCTCTCATGTATTGGAAAAGCGAGCATCACTGAAATCATTATATATATTTATTAATTTATTTATTTATAATTAATAATACAATTTAAAATCGGTCCTACCATTGGTTTCTGAATAACACTTTTTCGGTGTTATTCGTCGTCAGAGGCGTTCCTGACGACGAATAACACCGAAAAAGTGTTATTCAGAAACCAATGGTAGGACCGACTTTTAAATTGTATTATTAATTATAAATAAATAAAGCTCTTACATAAGTAATTGAGCCTCTATAATCAATTCTCCAACAATAATAATAATTTAACCTATATATATATATATATTATATATATATATATATATATATATATAATATATATATATATACGAAGGTCATTCAAGGCGAATATTAAGTATAGTTTACAGTTATCCCTTTTCAATGAGATCCATAATGATGGGCCCTTTCTTCTTCTTACTGACCGAGAAACTTTCCTTTATAGACGAGTCTTGGGATAGTATTTTCGACTCAGTTTCGCATGTTTAACCCATTTGTAAATATTTCTGACTAAAATCTGCTTCTCCGTACACATTAAACACCTTTCTGTAAATGTCACACTGTTTGCATTTCTCAGTCAACAAATGTACGGTGACAGAACTCTGTTCAAGCCGGAAGCATTCTGTTTTGTTTGATGCTATTCTGAATAGCCACAGAATACATTATTTTGCGTGATTAAAATCATTTTTGCTATGAAATCTATAGGATATCAAGCGGTTTACGTTAACATATAAAATAATTGAAAAAATTTTTTTTAGCTATACAAAATATTGTGTGGGTAAGAAGAGGCTGTTTACATTTTTCATAGTGCTAATACCCTTAGAAAAATGTGCATCCAACAATCCTCTCTCCAGCTATGAGTAAATAGTAGTGCATACTGGGTTCTTTAACTTTAGTTAGGTAACCAATCTAGGAGACGGAAAACTCGGAATTAAAAACTGTAAAACTCCGCTTAAGAAATTCACCATGTATCAGATCCTGCTCGAGCGGAGGGACTGGTAATTATATATATATATGTTTTTATAACCCACTGACTCGCATAATGTTACAAAATTAATTATAGTTTTTCTATATAATAATTTGAGTTTTTCGGACTATTGTCCTCATTTTTATTGTGGTAGTTATTAACAAGAACTTTCGACCGCTATCTTCCGGCCTTCCTCGGGTGTTTCCTGTGTATCCGAGTATAGTAATGACCCAACATGGGAAATCATTTCAAAAAGGATACAGCCGCCGAAATGTTGTATTAATAACTAATGAAGACGAAGACAATATCCGAAAAATCAAAATTATTTATTTGAATATATTCGTTATTTTCAAGATGTAGACACTGGTATATTAAAGAATTTTTTTTTTCGGGAGCCATAGAAATTAGGAAAAATATGGAAATATATTCCATATTTTCCGTAATTCCTGTAACTCTGAAACTCTCTTTCTTTTTTTCTAATATATCAGAGAATTTCTTTGTTCTACTAAGAGGAAAATATTTGATCGACATTCTGTGAATAAAATTATACTTATCACACATCCAGTGACTTGCTGTGTCGACACAAACAGATTTCTTTTTTGTTCTACTGGATATTCGTTTAAAGGAAATTATAGCTTTGATGTGAGTTTTTTTTGGAAGTTCTTTTTCTGCGATGCTTCGAGCATTTTCAGCATTTTACTGATGTACTAGGCGAAAAAAAATCATTAACCCACTCCTGTTGAAGTAGGCCTGATTGAATATTCTACAAGTGGTGAATGTAAGTAATTTAAAGAAATTATTTTTACAGAGGAGACAATGTGCATTTCTACGCTATAGAAAATTAAATGTTTCACATATTCAATACATTTACGAGTTTCATTTTGAAAACGGCATCGATGGTGAGGTTCCTATTTATCATATTAGTGTGGAGTATGCCTTCATTGCAATTGTTCCCATGTTCACTCCGTCCCGGAGTGGTAGTACTTGTTATGGTCCCATCTATAAATGGACTTATCTGTAATAAGAAGAGTCACTTGAAGCTATAATTGTTTACGAAGGATTAGTACTAGATAATTTAAACCATATAACTGCGTGCAATGAAAATACTATTATTAATTAAATATAATTACTTGAAACCATGTAATTTGAAATAATTCAACTGTGTCAAAATTATTGTATTAGATAGAAACACTTAGTGT
>CM042161.1:86380923-86418423 GCA_023376005.1 Doryteuthis pealeii | reverse complement strand
AAAAAAGACGGAAAATAGATTTAGTCGAGATAAGAAAGAAAAAAGAAGAAAAAAAAAGAACTTTTCTGTAGAGATGACGAAAAAGAAAGAAATAAAGAAAGAGAAAAAAATGAACAGAGATTTAGTCGAGATAAGAAAGAAAGAAAGAAACAAAGAAAAGCTGGTTATGTAGAAATAAGTAAAAAAGAAAGAAAGAATGGGAAAAAGAAAGAAACGCAGAAAGAACAATTTGTATAGGGATGAGGGAAAAAAAGAAAAAGAAAGAAAGAGAAAGAAAAGAAAGAAAAAAAGAAAGAGAAATAAATAAATAGAGAAATGAAATATTGTTGAGTAGAAATAAACAAACAAACAAGAAATAAACAATGAATGCAAAGAACGAGTTTGTAGGTAAATATATTTTTTCAAACATAGACAACCAACCGTAACTGCCCTGTAATTTTGAAGCTCGTCATGCAGAGCAATCCGCTTATGTAGCTATTTTTTGTTATCCTCACCGAGTACTTAACTAGATCGGCCTTGAGTCAGATTCATTTAAAATCAGTAAATATTTTGTCTACTTACGTTTTATCTTGCTAAACGGTTTTCTACGGCAGGCGTCAAATGTAAATACAGTGCTACCTTTACTTACGAGATTAATTCGTTCCACTTTCAACCAATCTCCTCGCATATAAAATCAATGTTCACCATTGAAATAAACTAAAAAGACATTAATACGTTACAGCCCCGTTCAGTGGTACCTTGACTTACGAGTTTAATTCATTCCGCTAAAAACTCAATTTCCTCGTATATAAAATCAATTTTCCCCATTGAAATGAACTATTTAATCCGTTAGAGAACACCTTTTTAAACAAGGAATATCGTACAGTATTATATAAAAACATAAAAAATAGATTTGTTATGAATTATATGTTTAATATTTATTTTTTTATTTTATGAATTATATGTTTAATATTTATTTTTCATAAATAATATTTTTTGGTGGGGTAATAAATTTGGAAACTTAAAATGTTTCTAGTGAACTAGTTAATATAAACATACCTGATATTCACAAATCTTAACTCACAACACAAAGCAGAAAGAAACGATCTAGTAACTGCTCATAACTCGAAAAACATTTCAGTTGGGTGCTCGTATGTCAAAATACCAATGTATTTACTCGGTTTTGATGTGTATAACTCTAGCGTGTATTGCAGCAGCCAGTGAAGTAGGAATTCAAAATATATGAAACATGGTCAATTATTAAGCAGAGCTAGTATGAATTCAAAGTTTTCCTTCTCTTAAATTGGTCACACAATCAAAGCTAAATAACTCAGTCAGCCATGTTTGCGTGGGGATCAGGTGCTGTCATGACTTTCCCGAGGGCATTAGCACGCGGGGGGGGGCGAAAAAAGCCTCGTCTAAGATTTGGACTTTAGTCACCAATTACAATTCTTATAACAATAACCGTTACGCTATGTGCGTTTCCGAAATTGAAATAATCTCAAATTATAAGCGAATGGTATTCGGGTGCAAATTAGTAAATTATAAAACAAAGCCAGTATCCGGGAATAAGTGTTGATAAAGTTCAACATCTCACCCGGTAGGTTAGGTGTAAAAAGACATAGTTGATCTAAGTGTTGTATTCTCATCTCCTAACTTTCTTCGTGGATTTGTTATATCCACCTATAGAGATAGGTAGATTTAACTGGTGCTAAGCTGGTTTCTGCTTTCTGTTAGTTTCTCTGCTATCTGTTTATCATTGGACTGGTCTAGTCTGCTGGCTGAATTCTTTAATTATTCTGTATATGATCTGTGACGTCTTGTGTTGCTACTGTTTTTAAATAACGACATAAGACTTTTTTTTGGTTCGAGCTCATATTTATTTTTATAAATCCCAATAAAAACTCCACAAAAATACGATGAGATTTATCGATTAACCTGTTAGGTTGAGTTATGAGGAGACCAGCGCATGCGTGTATAGAAGCGAGTAAACCTTTCAAAGACACGGGAAGAATAGGTTGCAACTAGAACGAAGAAGTTAGCCCACATGTTTTGTCCGTGCTGCATTTTCCTCTACTTCTACTGCTAGCAAGGAAACGGAGGCCTAACACTTGGGGATTTTTTTTTTTAACATGTTTAAATCTTCCGAACAGGAACTTCACTATGAGATGCAGTTTTACGCCATACACAGGACACTAAGACACCACTTTCTAGCACAAATATGATAAAAAGGATTAGTAGTTTGCCATAAGAGCAATAGGGTCGAGTCAATCACATAGACGCTCGGGGTGGACGGGACCAGCCAATTGATCGGATGGAGCCTCCTCGACCGCCCGTCTAGCCTAAATAAGAGCCTGAGTGTAATATGTCATGGACAGCACAGCCACCATGGTTCCATTCTTAAGAATCATGAATCGGCACCCACGGCCAACATGTGGCACCATTGTTTTTTCCCCCTCTGCAGAGGCACAGTCGGTGTATTCTAAAGTCCCAGTCGACAGAGCTTATTGAATTTGTATCAGTTGAGGTTTGAAATCATTTCAGTTATACTATTCTACGAAGCATTATATCTTACAAGGCTTACCTGAGTTTGGCTGTTTGGCTTAGTTTCTTTTTTAATGGCATATCAATCTTTGTGGGTTATTTAATGTCGAATCATTTTTGCAGAAAAACAGTAGTAATTCGATTTAGCCCATATCAGGGGTGGGGATAAGAGGGTTCATACCTTTCCCAAGAGTATTAGTACGAAATTGAACGTAATAGGGCGACTGGATTTCGATTTCCCTTACGATAGCACATTAGCCACTACATCACAGGGGACTCTCCCCCTGCTTAGTTTGGCAAAGACTACAAACGTGGGTCAGTCAGTGAGAATTGAAATCAGTTTAACAATAATAGTCTGTGATAGTATCTTGCGCATCATCTTCTTCCGGGCAAGACATCTAAAACAGAACTATGATAAACAGATGAAAAAAGCGAATGAACCTAAAACGCAATTTACAAAAACAAAGAAAAGAAAAAAAAAAAAAGAAAAAGTAGGAACAAATCAGAACTTTATAGAAACAAACGAAGGCAGAAAGAAATTCAGGTGAATGAAGAAGAAAAAAAATGAAGAAAAAAACATGAAAAAAAAACATAAAGAAAAAATCGGCAAATGACGAGAATGAATGAAAAGAAAAGAAAAACAAAAAAAAACAATAGCTTGAATAAAAACAAAAAGATGCGCTAAAGGAAGAAAATGAGTAGAAATTTAAACAAAAGTGAAGTTACGGAGGGAAGAGAAAAAACATAACAAGGTAAATAACTGAACGAATTACTGAATACTAAAAAAATACATTTGCTGGAAGAAATAAACTAACAAGTTCTCTCCTGGAAAACCCATTGACGTGTGGAAGTAATGCTTACTTGTACACGTATGCACACAACAGTGTGGGCACATATACGCACTTGTGTACGCATGCACTGGTATTCATAGACACACAGACGAACATACATACACTTATTTCTCAGTAAAAACTTTGCACTCGAGGAACAAGAAAAAAAAGAAAAGAAAAAAACAGTCGATATCTACGTAAATCTTATACTAACAAATGTACATGTTTACAAACACACAACTAAGAGGAAAAAATATACTCAGTAAACTGTTCCTTCTTAAAATATTAATAGAAGGAAGCCATTTTCTTTTTCTTTTTTTTTTTCAGACATTCTTTGAATATCGAAAAAAACTGAATTTTCGAACATTTTTAATAATGAAATTTTTCCGCAAACATTATAGTCAAATTATGTGTATATTAAAACTAAATGTAATGTGGGTATAAGTGTATAGATGTTTTTAAATGGGTTTTCTATATAAGTAGTTACAACTCTTAGTAGCGTCTGGCAAATGGACCCACAGAATATCACATACAACATTACCAAATCATATCAGATTAATGTTTTAAGTTAAGTTTGAAGCGAAAGGCTACAGAGATTGAACTCAGAATATCAAGGTTATGAATAGGGACTCTTGGTAAGCATCCTGTGACCCCTATTGGTTGGAATGGTTTGGACGGTTGGGAGGCATAAAAGCCAAGGGAATTTCTCTTTCGTGGAAGAATCACTAGTCTCAGTGAGATTACAGCCGAACCCAGTCGCAGGACAAATCAACTCCGTGATCACAGGGGGCTGTCCCTCCCGACAACACCTGTCCACTCGATTTAAAGGGGTGGGGTTTGGTCTATTGTCTGGTGCCTGAGGCGCCCCAAAAGGGGAATGTTGAATTTGACTAGCCATCGCATGATCTTCGGTTTGTACGTCGCTTCCCACTAAAAAAAAACTTGTATCACATCTTGACATGGTGGGAGGTTAAGATAAATACTGCATCTCTGGTTTTAGCGGGAAGAAACGGTTGCCTATGGCAGTATTAACAACAAAGCTCCTGTGAGAAGACCAGAAGATTTTTTTAAAGAATTAAATGCAATAAATCTCCCTTAATCCCTTTGAAGATTAATGCTGTAACTTGGTTTGATTTAGCTTAATTTATTTGTTTAACGGTATATCAACTCCTTGAGACTTATTTAAGAACAACATCTGATTCATTTGTAAATATTTGATTGTAAGTAAATCCAGCGGAGAGACCTATTTTCGGTATCAACCGGACTGAAAAGGAGTCTATCTCCTTATCATTAGCGCTAGATCAAGGAGATTGTTTTTTGTATCTAAGTTGGAGCGCCACCCCTATCATTAGCTCCCCACTTTACTGCACAGATCCAAGCTACGCTCTTCCTGTGCATTGTTGGCGAGGGCCAGTATCGAATCCGGAACGTTGTGGTGTCTTGCTGGATGATCTATCCAATCAGCTAATGCCATTGTATTCTTAATGAAATTGCACAGTTTTATTTGTCAATAATAATTTGCTTGCACACAAATGCTATTTGGCATTCCTATCTACTACAGCAGGGGTCACCGTGGCGTAATGATTAATGTGCTGGACTGTGACATCGTATTAAGTCAGTTCGAACTCCAGTTACGCTATATGTTCATTTTCTAATACCCTTTGGAAAGGTATGAAACCACTTATCCCCCAGCTATGGATTAAATTGTACCACCAGTATTATAAAAGAATGGCTTTGGCATTATTTAATCCAACATCATATCAACTACAGATAATTGGCACTCAGTTATGTTTTCAAGTGTTATGATGTATTACAAATAATTTATAAACAATTACATAGTTTGATGTAACTATTCCTATATAATAATACTAATCATTTGTTATATGGTAAAAAGTATTCCAATCAGTTATATATTATCAGAATGCAACATATAGAAAAAAGCACGCAATACTAAATAATGAGAGTAACCTCTTAACCATTACTCTATGACCAGTTCCTTTTGATAATGACAAAATATGCTTTACTATGTGAAAAACTTTGTTCTCGTCTCCACCACCTCAAAAGTTAAAGTATCTTTTTTTTTCCAATTCTAATGTCTTTAACTGGTTGTTTGGTCAAAAATGGCACATTTTGTCATATTATATCCACTAGTTGTGGCTGGGTTAGCTCAGTCGGTAGAGCGTTCGGCTAGATACCACAAGGTTCCTAGTTCGATACCGGTCCTCGCCAACTCAGCGTATGAGTAGCACAGGGATCTGTGCGGTAAAGGAAGGAGCTGATGGTAGGTGTGGCGCTCCACCTCAGATGCTAAAACAATCTCTTTGGTCTAGCGCTATTGAAAAGGGGATAGACTCCCTCGCTGACTGGCTGATACCGACTTTAGGCCGCCCCGTCGACTTTACTTTACTTTTTTTTATATCCACTAGTAACTTGAAATGATCCGAGAGGCTAAACTTGCAACTCAACTTCATGTAGGCAGCAGGCACACAAACTTCAGTTTAGCACGAGAGATTTCTATTTAATTAGAAAAACTACCCACCGTTGCTCGGATGAAAGGAACAGAATCAGATTTATAAGTATAGCAAGAAATGTTATCTATAATATATATGTGTATAGAGGATTGTATGTGAATGACAATTTATATGCTCTCCACCCATGGCAGGTTGAACTCTCCGGAAATGAAATTTTCTGACCGCTAAATAAGCGAAAATTGCGTAACACTCCTTAATACGGATAGAGCACTGACTAGTAGCCTAGTATGTTTATAAAATTAAAATTGCTTTTCTATAAAGTGGGTAGAATGGCGCGGTAGAAAGTTGTCGGGTTTCGAACCTAGCCTGAAGCAGCCTGTCTTGTCTAATCACACTGATGAGCCGTGAAACTATATGTGAAGCAGTGGATTGAGCGTCCGCCTAGGAACCACAAGGTTCCGGTTCGATACCGGCCCTCGCCAACTTAGTGTATGAGTAGCAAAAATAATCTCCTTGATTTAGTGTTTGAGAAAAGGGAATATACTCCCTCGTTGCCTGGCTGATATCGACTGTAGGCCACCCCAACAACTTTTACTATATATATATATATATATATATATATATATATATATATATATATTCAGGAAAATATATTTTTGGTTACAAATGTATTGTGATTATCTTTTTGGTTAAATGCATTTAATGATGTATATTGTGGTAATAAATATCTGATATTATCCGTTTAAAGTGTATAATGTCGCACGATAAATAAGAGAATTCCAGTATCTTTTATTTTAGAAGACAAGTAACATTATATAAACATCCGTCAGGGATATACTTATTTTTGAACAACACTGTATGTATTCTGAAGAGGTTCAGTAATTGTATCTATTCCAGTGATATACGTTCTTTTTAGAGTATATATTCACTATAAACTCCGTATTATCACTCTTGAATATATTATGCCTTTAGAACAAGCATGCGTGCTCTTTTTGTATGAGTTTAAATTAAGCTTTGTTGTATATGAAGCAGAGGTAAATATTAATTTGGCTGATGGACAAGGAAGAGCAAAACGAGCAAACAACAGATAAGTGGCTTCCGAAATTTCCATCTAGCAGATGTTTCTATTCGAAATGAGCCTTGAGGAATCCATAGACAATTGAGAATTCTTGTGGAAGATCATCGTTTGAGAATCATCTGAGATGTTTCAGAAAACCTTGAAGATTATTCTGTAATTGTTTCTCGTTATTTGGCTCCGATTTGAAATATCAAGAACTGGACAGACCCTCTACATATGAAATTGATGGAGGAATAGATATTGCATTGTTTTAAAGTGGTTTACCTTTATTACTCGTGGGAATATCTCCCTTCTTGTGACCGTTATTGTTATTTAAGATAAGAAATGATTCTTCATAATTGTTTCAAATCTTTTTCAAATAGATTAAATACTTTTCTTGATCCAAATTTATCATTTCAGGTTGTATAAAATAAACTTATACAACAGCATCAATTATTAGCAGAGGACTTTTTTAAATCCAGTTCTATATATTCTAAAGTTTATGTAATTAATGTATGTAATCAAAGACATTACAATATATTCGTAACCAAGAATATAATTTCCTGAGACTCTCAAAGTCTTTGCTTAAGCAATAGGAATATCAACGGATATGAACTCTCTAGTGACCTTGACATATATACCTATGTAATTATTTATCAGTTAAAATACCGGTTCTTGTTTGTAGGTACTGATAGTTGAAGAACCCTGACTGATTAAAAATCAGTCGGGTTACGTTCCCGGTTGGAGGTAGTCTGTGTAATAAATAGACTTGAGATGTGATACGTCGAAAGAAGGTGTATGTAGATGACTAAAATCATATATATATATATATATATATATATATATATATATATATATATATATATATATATATATATATATATTTCTTCCCCACATTTGAAGATCAACAAAAAAGAAGCCCAACACAAAAAACAGAGGATCGCGGACTTTTGTTATCAGTAATAATTTATTTTTCCTTAAACCAACGATAGATATGATGAAGGTCTATCTAAACAGACCGAGACACTGCAACGTAGGCATAATACACATTATTCGTTTATGAAACTTGTATCTTTTCAATTTTTACAATATCATATATATATATATATATATATATATATATATATATATATATATATATATATATATACCCCAATGCATTGACTGAATGGTTCGGTTCTAAGTACAGGGAAGGCTACCAATTCCAACATAAATGCTCCCGAGTTCGACAAGAAACATCTGAAGAAAACCGAAGGGCACATTGGATGGTCTTGGCATTAAATAACCCACGAATTTTGATATTTCATTAAACAAAGCAACTAAACCAAACTAGAACTGAGTAAAGAAAATAACATTTTCCGTTTAGAACCCGCTGATCTCTGTTCTTGTCTCGGTTCACCTGGATCTCAATATAACATTATTCAGATTTTGGTTTCTACTCATTAGATGTCTACATGGTTGAACCCAAGTTATTTGCACAATTCCCATTTGCGCCATTTATCTAAATGTGTTGTATTTCTTTTTATATTCCCCTTGGAGCTATAAAGATTCATCTGATCTCTCTCCCCACCTTCTCTCCCTACCCATCTCTCTCCACTCTCTATCTCTTCCCACCATGCCCCTCTCTCTCTCTCTCTCTCTCTCTCTCTCTCTCTCTCTCTCTCTCTCTCTAGCCAAAATATCCTGAGGTTATTACGAAAGAACGTGTTGAAAATATATTTTTGAACCTGCCCAAAGGAAAGCAACATTCTTTCCAGACAATATTTGATGTGGTTGATTAGCGAGGATTATAGAAACTAAAAGGAAAGAGGTTAGACTCAGAATTATCCTTGGCTCGTTTCAAATTCTATTGTATTTGCTAAAGGTTTTATGGTGAGAAACCATAAAAATATCGATTGTACGTTGATTTGGTGTTAGATGTATTGAAAAAAAAAATGAACATAAAACGTCGGTTTTTCTCCTGATAGACTCTTCACTGTAAGTAAAGAAGGCGTGAATGATATTTTTTGTGAAATTCATTGGTGCGAAAAAGAGAGTTTGAAAACAAAATATTTAAGAAATGAAATAAAAATCGAGCAAATAATTGATAATTTCCAAAAAATTGACATAACTATAACAGCACTTTTAAACAGCAAAAATAAAATTATGCTTATGAATATATATTTTTTGAATTTTATAAGCGTTCGGCCTTGGACGTGAATGTGCATGCTGAGATATTTCACGTTATGTTTACTCGAAGAAAAGAATGTAAGAATGGCTGATGGGTTCCTCGGTGCCTATTCATGTAATTTAGTTCGGGAAAAAGCGTCATTTTAAAATCTCAATTTCTGCTATTGTTCGGTGCAGAAATATTATTCGGGTATTTTTGTTTATAGATGGTTGTCAGCGGCTTGCATGCGAGTGATTTCCAAGATAAAAGCCTACCCGGAAGACGAATACAAAATATGGGTAGTTATTTCGGCTCATTTCAACAGTTGAGCATTCTGATATTGCGTTTAAAAATACTTGATTTCCACCATCATCATCATCACGTACTTTGTCAGATGTGAGCAATATCGATTTTTCTCCAAATACCTCTCTTATCTTTCTCTTTCTCCCTCTCCCTCTCTCCCTCTCTCCCCCTCTCTCTCTATATATATAGTGGGGGTCCGTGGTGTAATGGTTAGCGTCGTTGGAAATGGACTCAGCGCGACGAGTTAAAATCGATGTGAAAAACGGTGTTAACATTTCACATAGCGCCTGTGAAAGGTATGAATCCAAAAATTATCTCTTAAGCTAGGGGTAAATAATAGGACAGACTGAGCTGTTATTCTTTGTCATGCAACCATTCTAGTAGAAGGAAAACTCTTAAATTTGACCTGTTTAACTCCACTTAATAAAGAGATTTGTGTCGCATCTTGCTCGTGTGTTTCTTTATATTATATATATATATATATATATATATATATATATATATATATGTATGTGTGTGTGTGTGTGTGTGTGTGGTGTGTGTGTTATATATATTTTATATATGTGTATTTAAAAATGATTCGATTAATTAACATCTTCCTAGAATTTATCACTCATAACCAGAAGATATAACCAAAGGCCAACTTTGCCGCAATAAATTTTGATTAGTCTTAGAGAACTTTGTGACATTCAAATCTTTTAATTGAGCGATAAGAATTTTTTTTATTTGTTCAAATACTTTTTAATGATACTTTATACATAGATGTGTGTATAAAAGCACCTGCTCGCATGTATGGGTATATTGATCGAAATATACACCGTTCAATTAACTTCCATATAGTTAATTCCAAATCGATTTGATAAAATTGGCTAAAGTTGAATATATATATATATATATATATATATATATATATATATATAAAGAAACACACATATATACATATATTCATGTCTATATACCGATCACGCACACATATATACATATACTAATCACACATACACACACATATCTATATATACTGATCACGCACACATATATATATACTGATCACACACCCATGTATATACTGATCAAATACTCCCACACACACATGTATATATACTGATCGCGCGCGCACACACAGACACAAACACAGACATATATATATATATATATATATATATATATATATATATATATATATATATATATATATACTGATTAAACACACACATAGGTATGTATGTATGTATGTATCCGTGTATGATCGGTTGTGGGCACGAAAGAAGATTTATGATTGGTTTCCATGTCGATTGCAGTTACTCTCAAGTCAGCTGAGGTCCAAACGGAAGGGAAATCAATTTCTGCAGTTGATGCACGCAAAGATCTGGCTGCACACAGTAGGTGCACTAATTTTGCAGCTCTATTACTTCACTTTTAGTACTTGGTCTGAGCTTTGTTTCGGAACCGGAAGTTTGACTGGTAGTTTTCATATCACCATGTTTTCCTGTCCGTTATCTCTGTTGTCTCTGCCATATTTGCTATTTCCGTGTCCTCCATTGTCTCTACAGTCTCCTGTTTCTCCGTCAACCTCTCCACTATCTCCCTCTTCACTGTCTCTGATTTCTAAATGCTACAGGATAATATCCTGCGCGATGGTTTTGTAGACATTTGATTTAAGGTTTGGTTTGTCGGGGTTTCTTTTTGGTATACCAACCCTTTTTAGGTCATTCAATACTGAAACAAGTTATTTGAAAAAAGTTTCTATGTTTCAAGTTCTTAATATCTTCAAATTGGTATAAATAATCTTCATTAACTTCATTTGGTTTGGTTCGGTTTGAGTTATTTAATGGTATCATAACCCTGTGGATTATTTAATGCAAAGAACTGTTAGAGTGAGGAATAAAATTTGGTACTCAAGTTTTCTTTACATGTGTTTTTTTGTAGATGTATTTTCTGGATGTACTTTATATATGATTTATATATTTTTATATATTTCCATTTCTCTCGAGAAGGATAAAATGTCATCTAATATTCTCAAACGGCTTCCTCATATTATTTGCGTTGAAATATTTACTTCTGATTGGAGTGAAATCTCCACACTCCATAAGAAAATGTTTGATTGTGTAGGGTGTTTGGTATGTTCCACACCATACTCTTGCTTCAGCATAAAGGAGTGTGTACATATTTCATAACCAATGTGCAGCCGAGTCAGAATTATTTCTTCCTCTCTTTATTTTCTATATTCCGGCTTCCATTCTCCTACTATTGGCTTAATTGATAATAATTTGTTCGTTTTACTATTCCAATGCTGTTGCTATTTCTTCTTGATAATTCATTTAATTTATTTATTTAGATTTGTATATGGGATCTTGAAGTTTTCGTCATTTTTTTTCATGACATAAAGAAATTTGATTTAAGATAATGTTTAAAAGAATTTTGATTTGAAGATATTAAGAACTTGTAACATATAAACTTTTATCAAATAACTTGTTTCAGCATTAAATGAACTGAAAAGGGTTAGTATACCTTATGGGTATTAAAATTATATTGAAACTAAATATTTTAAAGAATTAGAATGAAAGCTATTTATTCAACACATCTGACACGTGTATGATGTGACAAGGTCACAACTTTTAACCATTCACCGAGGATTGAATTCACTATCCAGTAAGTAGGATTGGAAAGATTAACTTTTTAATGTAGGTATAATTTCCGCGTTTCGTTAGTTCATCTAACTCTTCCGCTTAAGATGGCGAGAGACGAGATAATTTATGCTTTTCGCAAAACACTAGCACAAATTGAAATGTAAACAGCCGTGACCAAGATGTGAACTCGGAACGCCGAGTACATTTCCCTTCAGCTATAATCGTTACACCAAACACGGTCATGCAGGTATCAGATTACATTCTAATTACCTGTGTTTTTTAAATCTTTTTCCATCTTTGTCGGTGAATAATATGCAGCTTAAGTAGGTGAACTTCTAGGCCTCAAGGTTCGTCGTGGTGGTGATGGTGATGAAGGTCGGGTGATATGTTTGCTTATTGCATCGTAGTTAGTATGACACTTTTCTTCAGGTTTCCTGCTTCATAGAAGAGTTTTGTGCTCATTACCTGCTGAAGATTTTTTCCCCGCCAAGTGAACGATGAGAGAGAGAGAGAAAAATATCTCTCTGAACAGCTGAACTTTAGTCTTGGTGTCGGCACACAGACACTTCCAGTTGACAACATTGCATTTTTACCTGTAAAAACCGGATGGAAACCTTGTTCATACTATTCAATTCCTCTATAGACTGTTTTAGAATCATGCAGTGTACGAACTATGTATGAGCTCTGTTAGTAGAGCATCTGCCAAGGAACCACACAGTTCTGGGTTCAATACTGTCCCTCACCAACTAAGCATGCGAATAACACAGCTTGAATCTGTGCAGTAAAGTGGTGGAGCTGATATGCGTGACACTCCACCCTGGGCTTGCATTAGTCAAAAGTTTACATACAGTCATAATTAACGAGGGTATCTCATCGTGGTGTAATGGTTAGCAAGATAGTTTCGTAGATTCATTACTACTAAATAACAATTCAATGCTCGGTGGATGCCCAATACTTGCAAACTTGTGACACATCTTACCCGTGGCGAATAGGCTGGGTAAATGCCTTATGCATCCCATCGGAGTGTAAATGTTTACAAGTTATTCTCGCAGATCTACTACGACTGAATAGCGAGTTTGTTCCCCGCTGTATGCCCCATACTTGAGAATTTATGTCACATTCTGAGGCGAACGGGTTGGGTATAAAAGGGCATCTCGTTTTGTTGTAATGGGTAGCAAGCTTGTCTCACAGATCTACTGCTCTTATATAGCGGTTTCGATCCCTGCTGGATTTTCGATATTTTCAACCTTGTGTCATATCCCTCTCTTAGTTAATGGTTTCGGTTAATACCTATTGCCATGGATGACGCTGATTAATATCGGGAAAAAATATAGTTAATCATTGAATTAGAATTTCTTACTATATCATTATGTGATGCCAATCCCTCTACTCTGACGAAAGAAAAAAATCCCCTGACTTCCCACCAGGCCGGATTAAAATAAGATGTTTTTTACATGGTGATTTTTATGAATCATCCTGCAAGGATCGAACTCGCTATTCAGTAGTAATAGATCTGCAAACGATTTTTTTAAACCACGTAATATATATATATATATATATATATATATATCAAATATTACCAGCTCTTGGTTTTTGAACAAAAATAATAGAATTTGATTTATGTACATGAAGATAATTAAAATATAAAATTTAAATGATAACAGCATGGATGAAGCAATGCCATATTTATCTCAACAAAGGATGCTGTTAATATAGTTCAGTAATCATTGGGATATTCAAAAGTTAACTCAGCATTTTAGTTAATAAAAAGTGGGCAAACGTAAAGTAAAAATCAACAAACACCAAAAACAAACAAATTAGTTCCACTCTTTCAAAAACATTTCTATACAATACTATATTTTATATTTTATTCGTATTAATACAAAACCTAATGACACAGCCAGTAGTGTATTTTCACCAGCTTTCTACGATTTTACGCTATATCGAAATAAAATTGTGTATTTTGTTCAAAAAGAACGGTTCCAATTTTCATTTCATTTATCTAATTCATATCTCAAAACTCTTACTCTCCCTATGGGTTGTACTTTGAATACTTTGACCGTATCACTGGCAGATGGTTAACCCATGCCAATAATTGGATGATCTGGCTATCGCAGTAAAATAAATTTGATGGTGTGGCTCAACTTCTTGAGATCTGGGGATTGTGGAGTAATTTTACATAATTGATGGGTAGCCTCATAATCATGTACATAGGCGTAGATTTTAACGTTAATGAAAAGATATAGGAATTTGTGAGTGACATCCTTTAACCATGTTTTGATCTACATTTCCGTCGTGAGTACGATCCAAGGGAAGTGAGTTTAGATAATTACACTTCGCTAACCGTCGAATGAGACGGACGAAATGATGTCACTCGTTCAATTGGCCACTTTATCACACGCGTGATCGAAGTCTGGATCTAAAGAAAATAGAATATATATGAGCTCAAAACCTAAGTAATGTATTGTGTTATTACTAAGAATAGACAAACACAAGTACAGCATATTAAGGAACAGCCTCCAGATCTAAAGACAGAAAGATTCAGCTAAATCCGCCTGTTAAGAAGATACCACCCCAGAGATAGAGAAATTTAAGATGGATACTAATCTGAGTTTAAAAATACAATCTAATTTTCGAAGTAAAGAAGACAAGTACATCTGTGTATAACCACAGGCATTTAGGTATACTACATAGAAAGTAGGAAGATATACTAAACAGAATTTGTCATTACTCCCATGTCCACTCTGACCTGAACCCGGAGTGGTACTACCTGTTCACATCCAGATTTTCTCGGTGAACTTTTGTTATTTTCACACAATTTGCTGTCTAGACTAATACAAGAGAGACATGTATGATATTGTTGTGATTTTGAATATTTAAACTGTTTGTTCAAAAAGTTTTTATTGATTTTTCCGATTTATATTCTAGATTTCCCCAATGAATGCTCATGCATTGGTCATTTTCTGCATTTGACAAGATTTATCTTAATTTCAATTTGATTCATAAAAAATTAACAAGATCGAATTTATTACTTTACTGACATTTTTATCTTCAGTTCAATTATTCAGTTGGATCTTCATTTTCTATTAGATGCTGTATATGTATTCTCTTTAATTTTCTGGATATGCTCATATATATATATATATATATATATATATATATATATATATATATATATAACACAATTATATTCTCGTTTTCCTTTGTTCATTGCATTGCAAGGAATTTGATGTGTCTTTTTAAATTCAAAAATGCAAACCTCAGAAAAGATTGGCGAAGATAAATCATTTTCTATTTTGGTTGTCACATATGGTGTAGAGTACTTAACAATTATTTCCAGTCCATTTCTTCCAAAAAAACTACATTCTAAAAACTGTCTTCCCGATTTAAAGAAAAAAATACACCTAAAAATAAAATTGATAGAGTAAACAAAAGATGATAATTGAATTGTTTTTGTCATTATACTGCTCTACTGACCAACATACGAACACTTTGATTTATTCAACTCTCTTAAACGATAGTTTTTTTTCCGCAATTGTTGATGTATATACACGCCCAACAGTATACATACAAACACGAGTGTGCGCGAGAGAGAGTAAGGAGTGTGTGTGTATAGATGTACTAGGTGTCACGCTATTAACTTAGAGCCTATTAGAAAGGAAGTTAATAATTATAGCGATGTTACTTTTAAGGTGAATATTATAATCAGAGATTCCTAAATAATTCATATTCCTTAAACACATCATTTCATTTGGTTTTAAACTGCTTTGTATCTATATGACTGTATTAAGAGTATTGTTCTAAGAAATTAATTCAGTATGGCCTGATGTTGATTTAAAGTGAAACGCACACACACACACACACATATATATATATATATATATATATATATATATATATATATATATAGAGAGAGAGAGAGAGTAAGAGTGATATACGTATGTATATATATACATATAGAGAGAGATAGAAAGAGAGAGATAAACAAAGAGGAAGAGAAAGGGAGATGGAGAATTGTTCTAATAAATTGATTTGATATGATTGGGCTTGAGTCACACACATATATATACATACATAGATACATACACACACACACACACATACATATATATATATATATATATATCATACTTGAGTAATATATAATCATATTACTAAATTATCGTTATATATATATATATATATATATATATATATATATATAGGCGGGAATTAGAATATGTCACTGCCATAGTAAAATATTGAAAGGGACGTATATACTGAGATACAAACACGTTTTTCACACGCACTGCGATTATTTTGATTCGTTGTGACATGGCAACCAGTTTTTCAAACATAGCGAAACACAAAAAGAAAACTAAAAACAAACAAAACTAAAATGAGAAAAAAGAAATATATCCTTTCAGAATGCAAACGTCAATTCTTGCATATTTTGACGTTGACTTTGAAAGTCTCTTGGTCACGAAACAGGCAATGGTTGCCCCCAAAATATCACTCAGTCAGTTCAAATACGCTTCAGATCTTGTCTAGCAATAATTCCAATGTTTGTGACGCTCTGAAAATCACGAGTCCGCCAAGCAGGAAATGTATGCTAGCGTTCCACTCGGAATAACCAACAAGCCCTACCGGCCAAACATCGGAAGCTTTTCTGTCCTTTACTGTTAGTTGATAAATCAAAACTGTGTCGTATGTATTTTACTGCCTGGTCAGTTTCGTAGATCGAGTGTGACGCCGTCAAAACACCCAAACGTTTATTTCTTTGTGCATAGAGATTCTTTGATCCAAGTTTGGCGGGAAAAACGTATTTGAATATTGCTATAATGTTCGAATAATATGGTTATCTCACATGACATTTTGTGATTTAGTGATGGAAAGCTAACTCTGAAATGTGACATTATTTAGAAGAAAAAAGAAACACATCTCACGAGTGTTGTCTGAAGTAATGAGAATTTTTCTTAATTACAAATTATTCAGAATGTTTATTTTACCATCACCTTCGCACGAGAAGTAAGTGACTCAAGGTCAATTTTTAGTGTAGTTTTAATGGTTTCACTTCCAAGTTTACCTTCTTCTAGACTGAATGTCAAATCACGGTTACAGAGCACAATCTTCCCTATAATTTACACATAGCTAGAGGGAGAATAGATGGACGCATAAGATTTGAAAGCTTGTACGCACTATGTGAAATACCTCGTCCAGGATTTGAACTCCTGTCGCTGTGTACATTTCCTATATATATATATATATATATATATATATATATATATATTGCAGCTCATTGTATAATGATTATGATCGTAGAAAATCGACAAAGCGACCTGAATTCAAATCCTGGACGAAGCTGTTTGCATTTCACATAGTGATAGAGCTATGAATACAATTATTTTCTTTTCGGTTATAGGGATATAGCAGGGCAGACAGATGTCCTTAATCTTGGTATGGCAATGTCTTGTAGAAAGAAAATTCTGAATTCAAACCCATTAAACTTCGTTTAAAAATTGACCTTGTGTCGCATCCTGCTCGTGGTGGAGTAGTTTAGGTAAATGCATACAGCAGGTTTAAGAATTTATATGAGGGTTCACGAAGGAGGCAGTATTAATTGAAACACAACGCTAATTCATTTGTGACCCATGCCATAGGACCTGCATGGATAAACTTGGTACGAGGAGGTGTCATATGCACTCCCAGTCTGTAGTCTTAGGAGGGTTGATTATATATATATATATATATATATATATATATATATATATTATACGCTGCCATTAAATGTATTTTGTATTTTCCTTCAAAACTATCTCGTTAATCAGAAGGACGAAAGGAGATTCTTCGATCAAGCAGGGTCTAAATTAGACTGCTGTTGATAACGGGTAAAATACTGCGTATTGATTAGGAACATAACTAGTACTACTACTACTACTACTACTACTAATAATAATAATAATAATAATAATAATAATAATAATAATAATACATCTGCTTAGTAATTTTCGAACGTATTGAACCAGAATGGATAGGGAAAATTTCCAACGAAAAAATAGTTTTGTCAATTAAAGGAATCAAAACCAAATTCACTAATACTTCACTAATGTATTTTTTAAAAGATTTCTTTTCCGTTACAAGTAAACAACTTTTTTTTATATAAAATATGTTTTTAAAGAATATCTTTGATTGTATATAATTTGCTCAAATAATCATTTTATCAGAATTTTCCAAGTCTTCAGATTTATGTTGGAAGTTGAAATAGTTCATTTTTTTTATAAGAATGTACATTTCCAAAGAAAGTATTAGTTCACCAAATTCGTTGATATTTAAATTGAATAAATTTCTCTTATTTTTTCCAGATGAAAAAATCAGGCTGTTGGAAAAATAGAGTAAATGTCTATAAATATTTTCAGTATTTTTTCTTAGCATTTATCAAACGATTCATATTTTAAATCAAATAGTCTTATTCAATTCTTTCTTTTTTTTTTCTTAAATATTTCCTTGTTTTTATTTCATGTTTTTAAATAAAATAGTCGGATTTGTTTTCCTTATTGATAAATGAAGAACAGGCGCACATATCTATCTATCTATCTCTATCTATCTCTCTCTCTCTCTATATATATATATATATATATATATATATATTATGGATAATATGGTTGCAATAAAACTAAGCAGACAGTGTTCAATATCATTGATAAAGCGTTTATATTTGAGTTAACGTAGCGTGGACATGGAGTCTACACCTGGTTACAGACAGTTTCTCGCCTAAGTGATCTTCAGACCAAGATTGGTCCGAAGATCGGATAGGCGAGAAACTGTTGGTAACCATGTGTTGACTCAATTTCCACGCTACCTTAATTCTTATATATATATATATATATATATATATATATATATATATATATATATATATATATATACCACAGTGTATGGTTAACAATATCTCATTTGATGAAACAACGGGTTTCGATCTCGGCTGTAGGTAGTGAGCTAATTCTGGCCACACTGAGTAGACGTGATACATTGTAATACGGTGTGTGTGGATCACTAATATATATGATTAATTTGACCGTACCCTCTCTCTCTTTCTCTCTATCTTTCTTTCTCTCTGAAAAAGAACCCACGAACCTAGAAATAAATGCACATACCCTTGGGACTATGCAACTTGCGTTTCTGAACTAACGAATCTTACTACTACTAACGGCGACCACTACAACTTGAGTTGGCCCATGTGATATACCTCGTTCTGATACATGTAATTTAGTTCAAAAACATTCTAAACATCACCTGAAATTGATCTATTATGAAGGACTAGGTTCGCCACTTTCATGAGATCTAGAGCTTTACTCGACCGGATGCAGTGTGGTGTCATCCCCAAGACTTTTGAAAGATAAGTCATGGATTTTATCCCATTGAACTAACGATAGATAAATAATCTGACCATAAAACAAATCTGGCGTACATGCCGACATATTATCGATTTTATTATTGTCAACAACATTATCAAAGTTAGGTTGAATATCTTGCTCTTTCTTCTAACGATCATACCCAACAGGCAAGACAGATGTTGACTGGAATTAACACAAAAAGCAGCTCGGAACGAAAATTAGAGACAAGAAAAAAGAAAAAGATAATCATTTTTAGAAAAGTATAAGTTTATAGAAAAGTATAAGTTTATAACTGTATCAATAAAATACGCTTAAGTATATCTTGGAATAATCAATGACCTGCAGGTTTTATTAAGATTTAGTTTATACTTCTTATCTTAAATGATATGTATGTTTTTGTTATATCAACAATTTATGAAGCCCTGACTACTCTCTGAGTTACATGACTAATACATAAATACTGCAGACTAGAGAAAATTATGGTAGATTAGATGGATATAATATCTCGAGCAATTTGACGTCTGTGTGAAAAATACAGCTTTAAGAAATATTTTAATTTGGGCTGATATTTCCTTGAGTATTTTATTTTGTTTTTACACTGGAATAAAGAAATCAAACATTAACAAATCCGAAACATGAATTTCTGATACATTAGTTTTCTTGTTAAATGTGTGCAAAAATTTCAAGCACACTTCTTCGAAGTTTTGTTCAATATAACTTAACCGTAGTCCAGTTAAGCTGAATATCATTTAGTTTACTAGCAGCACCTGTGGATATACCACAGTATGATAATTTAATTATTACAAGGTTTTATATGTCTACTTAAGAGCCATTGCTAAATAGTTCAATATGTAAAAAGTATATTAACTTTAGGGCTGTTTTAGCTCAGTTGGTAGAGATCCGACTGGAAACCACATGGTTTCTGGTCGATACTGGTCCTCGCCAACTCAGGCTATGTGTAGCACAGGGATCTGTGCGGTAAAGTAAGGAGCTGATGATAGGTATGGCGCAAAAACAATCTCATTGGTCTAGCTCTAGTGAAAAGGGGATAGACTCCCTCGCAGACTGGTTGATACCGACTTTAGGCCACCCCCACGACTTTACTTATAATAGTCTTGATTTAAATCCCTCTCATTAGTTATTTTCATCTTTTCATTAAGTTCGATTGAAACAGATGAGCGTTTTTGCTCCCGCACCCTCATCCCACTCTCTACGTTTCCCCTTCTCTCTTTCTTTCTTATTGTATTTTCTGTGTTGCATTACCATTTTCTTCCCTTTCTTTTTTTCATAATAAAAATGGTCCATTATTTACCTGAGGTGAGGACTCAAAAAATAAGAATTTAGCGGATAAACAACACCAGATAATCAGGATTTACTTTTGTTTATTATATCTTGGCCGATATGAACAGTCTGATTTTTAACCAGACGTACAAATAAGGAACACGAGTATTAATATATAGATAGTTAACTTAATTGTAGTCAACGTAAGTTGAATATTATTTAGTTTATAGGGAACTGGACCAGGAGATACTAGGATGTTTGATTTCCCCACAAGCATATTGATATCTTATTCGCATGACAACACAAAGAAGAAAAAAAATAAAGGCTAGGTATGTTCGTGGCAGACAGAGAAGAGGACATTAAACAAATCGTGTTTGAAGTAGACAAGTTCAAGTAAGTACAGTGTCCCTTCGGATATATATCATGATTTCTTTTCTTTTTTTTCTTTTTTTTTTGGCATCAAAGGGTAAAAGAAAAATGTCTTTGTTCGAAGGGATAAGTGACAGAAGATATAAGTTATTCTTCAACCAGAAGATGTTGGGGAGGAAGAGATAAAAAAGATGAACCTGTCTCGATGACTGTCAATTTTTATATTGTAGGAATAATTGTCTAAGCCAAGGGGGAGATAATCACTGTTACTTTGGCTCAATTTAATCAACCATTTATCTTACATATTCTTACAGTTGTTTGATTATATTTTTGATTTTCAAGAAAACTACCCAGTTACTTTAACTATTTATCTATACCTGGGCTGCGGTGGTAGATGTCTGGAGAGGATATATATATTCATGCCTTTCCCTAGGACATTAGTACGATGTGAAATTCAACAAGCCTTCTGCATGATTTGAACTTGGTACTCCGAGTTTATTTTTCTCTGAGAATTACCATTAGTTTATACGCGCCTCTTGAAAGACTGTTTGGTGGATTAATCATATATATATATATATATATATATATATATATATATATATATATATATATATATATATATATATATGAGAGATGAATTTAATTATCGATGTTTAAACATTTCGGTTACATTGAACCTTCATCAGGATGTATCGGGGAAGAAAATGATGGATGTTTTTATATGTGACAGGAGATGAAAATCCTTTTAGTTATGTTAGTTTAGTTACATAGCTAAAAAGATTTTCATCTCCTGTCACATATAAAAAGATCCATCATTTTCTTCACCCCAAGATATATCCTGATGAAGGTTCAATGTAACGGAAATGTTTAAACATCGATAATTATATTCATCCCATTTTCGGAACACTTGTTTTTTCAAAATATTCTTTATATTGTCGATTTATTTTCCATATTTACTCCCATACATATATATGTGCGTGTGTGTGTGTGTGTATGTGTGTGTGTGTGTGTGTGTGTGTGCATATATATGTTATATATGTGCGTGTGTATATGCATGTATGTATGTGTGTGCGAGTAAAAGTTAAGGAAAATGAATAACAAAACACAAACCGTTACATTCAATTAATATTTCGTATCTGTTGGTTTTAGAAGCTTCACCAGAAGGTTGATTCTGATGAAGCTTCTAAAAACAAAAGGAGCGAAATATTAATTAAATGTAAATGTTTATGTTTTGATATTCACTTTTTCCTTAACTTTTTCTCACAATTTGTCTAATCTGTTACTTCCTAATATATATATATATAATTATATATATATATATATATATATATATATGAAAGGAAAATAAACAAAGAAAAGAAAACGTTCAATGGATAGAATAGATTTACTAACACGTGTTCCGGGTAGGAGTTCGTTCAACATACATATGTATTCTAAATATTATTATTTTAAATATAAAATAAAATAATAATAATAGAAAATTATACAATCTTTAAGCATATAAAGAATAACGGCCTTCATCAGAGTAAAATGTTTGATATTTGAAGTTAAAGCTGTTAATATATATATATATATAAATATATACATACATACATACATATATAATATATATATATATATATATATATATATATATATATATATATATATAATTGTTAAAATTTCGGTTAAAAGTTCCGTGAATTCTCCCGATTACGACATTTGACAAGAAACACCAGAAGAAGACCGAAGTGCATATTGGTCGAAACGTTGTGTATATAAGAATAAAGATAGGGACAACAGAACGAAATATCTAAATAATACCAAGTCTCGCTCAGGATTTGAATTTGGCTCTCCGAATCCATGTCCTAAGCAAACAAATTTTTTTACCGCTGGTGGCTCTACAAAGCCAGCAAATAACCGTGTTGGTATATAATAAACACATGAATATTTACTATCCCCTCAGCACCAGCAGTGTGTAACACAAGGCCACTTATTTAAGCAGAGTTTAACAGGTTAAAATTTAGCATTTTATTTCTCCTAGACTGGTTACCTAGCCAAGGTCTACTATAGCTTTGGGGGAGATTAGTTGGAAGCATACCTATCCCAAGAGTATTAGCACTACGTAAAATGCAGATAGCTTTGTCAAGGATTTGAACTTGTCTTGTCGTGTCCATTTCCTACGACTCTAACCATTACACCACGTGCCTCCATATAATAAACGTATATCTGAGTTTAATTTGGACAGTTGAAAATATGTATTTGTTTACCAATACGAATTGTTGCAGGGAAATATTAAGCCTAATTGCTATTCCTCAAATTCATCTTCGCATATTTTTGTCTGGACTGAAATTCAATATCGATCATCTTAATGCTTAATTATAGCCAACAACTATTTTTCACTTAAAAATGTGAATAGCAGTTTTTCCAAGCATCAAAACTGCTTTTGGCATTGAAATATACTTGAAAAAAAAATAATAGTACATATATTTATTTTATTGGCGTCAGAAAGTTTACACATAAATACAATTTGCAAGTTAATTAATATCATCACATTTAGCTTTCTATACAGGAATAGCAGTTATATATCTGTCAGCGCGAAAAATAAACCATACCTTCTTTTGTTTGTCACAACGTTCTCTGCCTCTCTCTGTCTCTCTCTCTCTGTCTCTGTCTGTCTGTCTGTCTCTCTCTCTCTGTCTCTCTCTAATTATAAATGTCTCCGATACTCTTATTAGAAATGCAACCGCCATCTTCACGGAGACAGTCCATCTCACTTTATCGAACACCGACTAAATAAATGTTCGACTCGCACAGCACATTGAAAACAATTAGCATGTTTGATAACAGACTTCATTATGATCATCATGTCGCTAGTAGGACGGATATCCATGACAATCTCCCGCCAACCGCCCCTATCATTCATTGCACTCGGGTGGTCTGCGCAGCATCCAGTGTCCGCGTAGAGCTGGTCAATGTAGGTCTTTGCTGGGTGACCCATTCTAGCGTACCCATGTGCCGGTTTCCATAGGAGAGCGTCACTTCGTGCTCGCTTTTTCAGTTGTGCCCAGCTTATCTCACTCGAATGGACTGAATGAAAAATAGCAAGTAATCGTACAGCTACTTTCTTGTATGTAGTTGTTTCTACGATTTGTTTGATATAACATACAGCATTCTTGTGTAGCTTATTCTCTAGACACTTCGTTCTGATCCAAGTGATGCAGCCATAGAGTAGCATTGATACAACTGCAGCTTGGAGACTTGTCGTTTTAACTTGTCAGTTATATCGGACAGAAAATTCCTTCATTGTAGCCAGTGGAAAGACAAGTCATTTTCTTGATTTTACCTGTTTGCACACCATGTATGCATTACCGTAATATTTGGATCCATCGGATATTTGTTGTGTAAACATTTTCATAATTGAATGTTTGGTGACATCACTGATTACATAAACAATCTAGTACAGAAGAGCGTTTCGAAAGAGAACGTACACCTTGCATCCATACCGGTGTGTGCGCGCGAGAGTATCTGAAAATTAATTGCTGGTGTTCCAGGGGGATTTCCCCAGGCAGAACTTATTTCCCCCATCTATGCTGGGTTGTTTGCTCAGCACTTGAGGCGATCCCAAAAGGGAATATCGATGGAACCGAGCAAGTTTTACACCCTCAGGAGTTTATCTTCTTGTGGGGTATTCCATATTAAACAGAATTTGAATCACACCTTTACCACTGTAGGGAGGGGGTTTGGTTAAATACCAAGTCGTGTTCTATTGAAAATGATTAGTATTAGATAGGAATACTTGACATGTTATAATTATGTACAAGGCTTTAACATACTTGAAACCGTATAATTGTGTTCAAATTATTAATATTAAGAATAGATAATCGAAGGTATCATTGTTTACAAATATGTTTTTATTAATTATTTGAAACAGTATGCAAATACTGACTTCAGTATTGAATAATCAAGCAGGGTAGATATCAAACCAACCAA
The DNA here is from genome assembly GCA_023376005.1 of Doryteuthis pealeii. Taxonomy (NCBI): domain Eukaryota; kingdom Metazoa; phylum Mollusca; class Cephalopoda; order Myopsida; family Loliginidae; genus Doryteuthis; species Doryteuthis pealeii. The sequence continues at coordinate 86,393,468 of CM042161.1, read as the reverse complement.
AGAACCAGCCAATCAAGGAACAAACCATGTACGTATATTCTAAAATGTATTTTGAAAGTGTTTATAATGTATAATTACACTGATACAAGCACAAGCTTAATTTAGATATACAACTACAATATTTCCTTTAAGAGGTACGAACACATTTTGCTATGCATAATACATATACATAGAACAGTACATTTCTTTTAATAAGTAAAAATGAAATAAATTGTTCCTTTGTTAGATACAATTGCCAACCCAGATATCACCAAACAGTAATAAAGACACAATCTCAGAACTGATGTATTTCCTGTTAAAATCGACCGTTTCAATTGGATTTTAGAAGGTATGAGGTTACCTCAAAATATCACAGAGATGATTATTTAACTGTTATCAAGTTTCATGCTCTCCGGCCTTCAATAGAAAGTATATATCATTTTTCAACGCTTTCTTTCATTTACGTTAGTTAAATATATATACCATAAATTGTTTTATATATATATATATATATATATATATATATATATATATATATATATATATATATATAATCCAAAAGCCGAGTGAAAAAATTTCTTTTATGACGTTGTAGTTTTTCAATAGTAATTTACCGTGCTCAATGTCTCCTCTGATTGTTAGGGTCACATAGCAAAAATATATTAGGAAAAAATAACGAAGTTGATTTAGTTTGAAAACATAATAGACAATTTCAGAGACCTCGAGGAATGGTTATTCCTCCGGCCATATTCCTCTGATGATGGTGGCCGAAGGAATAACTATTCTTTAAGGTCTCCTGAAATAGTCTATCATGATTTCAAACTAAATCATCTTCGTTATTTTCCTAATATATATATATATATATATATAATATTAAATTATATGTATTTTTTGTCTATTAGAAAAAAGAAACATTAAAAATCTCCTCATGATTTTTTTAAGAATTCCAACTTCCGGAAATAATGAAAATTATGACCAAAAATCATTGTTTACATTTTTGAACCGTTAAACTAATTGAAATTTAACGTAGCCAAAAACAAGTTATGACTTGAGGCGTTGTTTTTTTAAATATTATGAAAAATCAATTAATGGACCGATTTTCACGAAAATTTCCATAATTACTTACCTTTTGATGAAAATATGCCTGAAATAGTTTATTTTCCCAAAATATATTAGGAGAACTATTTTTACGAGGTTAAACCCCCCCCCCCTACACACACACAAATACACTATTTTATTTTAGGAAATATGAAAAAATGAACCGACAAAAACGATTTTTAATTTTCTCCTATAAAGATAAGACTGAATAATTATATCAGAAGATTTTTATAAGTTTCGATTCGAGAGCTTTTTGTAAAAGAATCATGAATACAGAATTCTGCTAAAAGATATTAATAAAGAAATTGGCCCTTTTGTAAAAAAAATAAAAAAATAAAAAAAATTTAAAAAAAGGACTGTTTTACTTATTTTTCAAGATAACGGTGAGTATTTTTCCCCACCCGGATAATTTTAACTTTGAATGAACTGTTTTTCTTAGTAGCAACTCTTTACGTTCGTTTTTTTTTTTTTGCGGGTTTTAAAAAAAAAGTTTTAAAAATGTTCGTTTCTTCTTTCAGTATGACCTAAACTGATCACCTGGCGTATTTTGTGGGTACCTAATGTATATGTATATGTATTTAACAGTAAATTAGAATTGCACTATCACATTTTCATTTACAGCGACAACTAAACATGTCAAGGATAAAAGAACTTGTTAATAACTTTTGTTGCTTTGTGTTAAAGAATTAAACACTCCATTCATTTTTATAGTCCAACGCACTTTGCTTTCATGGCTTTATGCATTTTTAATAGTCCAAGCAATTTTCTGTCGGTGAAATCAATATAACTTAATTGCTCAACATCATCCCTAAATTAACGGAGTGGTCTGCCCTTTGATCCTACTTCTATAACCAGATGTATATCAGGACAAGGTTTACGATTAGGCCGAGTAATTCCATTTGTACTATTTGAAATTAAAGGGAAGATCGATTCCTGTGGAAGCGCCCTTCTTGGAAAATTAAGATGGCTAATTGCAGTTTGCCTGCGCACAAAACTTGGCCTACAGCCAAAGGGTCTTGAGGAAAGATACGAGAATTGACCAGCACTGGGCAATAGGTGTCGGCAACTTCATCTTTCCACGACACAAATGCAATATCCGAAATACGATCTCATCACCTTCGATTAGAATTGAGAGTAATAAGTGAATCACTCACTTGGAATTGAATGGCTTCTGTATGAATAATGGCCGAAGACGAATGTCATGTTTGGCCTCGTAGCATATTGCTATGGTAAAGGAGCAAAGGGATAAACGTGAAGTGGATGGAAACAGAGAGGGGTGACCTGTTGGGACTTGAATGAGTAGAAGGTAAATCTAGAAGAAAATGAATTACGAAATAAAAATGTGCGGGGTGTGATGCATGAGGGATGCAATGAGAAATGAGGAGAAGTGAAAGTGAAAGAGGGAAATAAGAGGTCGAAATGGACAACAAATATGAAGATTAAAAAAATACGATTTTAAAGTGAGAATCGGGGTTAGTGGTGAGGAACAAAGAAAGGTGAATAATTGAAAGGTAAATACTCTCACTGGAAGGAAAGAAGGAACAAAAAAAGGATAAAATGAAAGAGGATAGAATAAGAGGGGAAAAAAGAAGAAAGTAAAGGAAGGTCGCAAGACGCAGAGGAAGGACGGAAAATAGATATAAAGGAAACAAGGAAAAGAGGAATGAGAACAGAAGCGAAGTAAGGAAATGAAGAAGAGAAAAAGGAAGGAATAAAGAAGTGGAGGAACCAAGACAAGAATTTAAAAGGCAAGGAAAGAATGAAAGACGGAATGAAGTAAAGGAAGATGGAAAAGAAAATGAAAAAAGAAGAAAGACAGAACAATGTGAGAGTGAGAAGCAATGCAAGAATTTTAAAAAGAATAGGTAATATGGAAACAGGGAAGAGAAAAAAGAGAGAAAGAAGAAAGGAAGAAAAAAGATTAAAGCAAGGCAGGGATTAAGAAAACTGGATAGGAAGGGATCAGTGAATGAATGGATGAATGAATGAATGAAAAAAGGAAGGAAGTAAATTTAGTTGGATAAGAGAAACAGGAAGGAAGGAAAAAGGAAAGAAGGACAATAAGAATGCAATTAATAAAATTTAATAGTAGTAAATCGGGGAAATGTAGAAGGAAGTGATATGGAAGCAGGAAAGAAAGAAAGAAAAAAGTAAGGATTTTAGAAAGAAAGAAAAGAGAAAAAAGGGAGAGGGGGAGGATACCAGGAGGGAAGGAAAGAAAAAAGGGGAAAGAAAAAGAAATAGATAATGAAGGAGAGAAACATGACAGAAAAGAATGAAAGTTTGACAGAAACAAGGAAGTAAAAATGTAAGTAAAGAAAGAAAAATGGGAGATGAAAGGGAGAATACTCTGAAGACAAAGAAAACAAAGATGTAATAAATAAGAACAGTAAAAAAAAATGATTAAATCACCTGAGAGACGGGAGAATAAAAAAAGGAAGACATTTGATAAGAAAAAAGGAAGAGAATAATTCCAGAACAAACTATTGGATTAAAACGTGAATGGAAAAGGCTTTTGAAGACATCCTATTTAATAGTGAAAGCGTTAAGTGAGGAATAGTCGTTAAGTGAGGAATAGTCGTTAAGTGATGGCATGTCTCAGTTGAACCAATAAGGATTAACATCGTCAACCTATTTATGCCTTTATCAGTTTCTACCAAAAGGAGACAATCAGCCAAATCCACCATTCATTTTTTGCATCATCTTATTTGTGATTGATCTCCGTCACACCTAAAAGAACCAAAGAATTGTTTAATACTTTACTAAAATCTCTTTTGGTTTTTCTCTATTTCGTATACAAAGAAGATGGTTTCATCTGAAGGATTAAATTTAACGTACCTTTATGATTTAAGAAAGGTATGAATCCAAATATACTCCATCCCAGTAAAAACACACGTTACTACCACCACACAAACATGGCTTAATACGGACTGCCGTAAACATCCTATTCTAGGCCCAAGGTCTTCTTAAATGGGATATCGATTCCGAAATATTAAGGGAACTTAAAACAAAAAAAACAATACATGTAAATAAATAACATACTCGTTACCTTTTCTTCCTTCGCATTGTGATAAGCCTTCAAAATCAATTTGCAAACCAAATATACGCACAATGCTACACGCAAACCATAAAACTCATTCAAATTCACGTTTTTTAATAGTTTTTAAGTGTTTCTTAGCTTCTATCAAATATGAATAATCTTTGAAATGTCTGGTTGACTCCTAGATTTTACCCTAACAAGTACAACTCCATCTGTTTTGATTTGACCTGGGAGTAATGGCAATGAAGAGGTACTCCACACTCTCCAGATCTAGAACTAAACCTCGCGATCAGATGTTATTGTCGGTATCGACCGGACAGCGAGTGAGTATATCCGGCTATGGTTCAATATTAGGGTAGATTGGGCTCTTGATAAGGTAAAAGGTCTAGTAAAAAGAAAACTCGGAATTCAAAAAAGTTGGAGACTTGGAGAAGGATGGGCTCAGCGAGACATGTTACATCAGTGGCACTCCCAAAACCAAACCAGGTTACAAGACCAGTAAGTGAGCTTTTTGGCATGCTGTTGTATAGAGCATATATCACTAGATCAGAAAAATATTTTTTCTGAGTTGGGGCAACACACCTACCGACAGCTCCCTGTACAGATAAGATAACCCCGTGCTATCCATGCGCTGAGTTGACAAGCGCCAGTACCGAACCCGAACTTCGCGATTTATAGGCGAATATTCTGACGACTTAGCCAAACTGGGCAAGACTATTAAAGGTGATGAAAGATGAAAACGCCTAAGAAACTTATCAGTAATACTTACTTCTTTTATTCGAAACATAATCTGATGATTTCCGAACAGCACATGTTACATTGAAATCTCGAATTAGAAAATGACTAGCAATTAATCGAAAAGGTGTTAAATAAATTAAAGCTTTTCGATCTATTGCTGCAATTTTAACACAGATATTTCTGGTGACATAGGCAAACTGCACTTGGAGCTTTCGACGAATCACTTGGAATTTTGCGCGGTGTCAAGTGATTCATTAGTCAGAATTTAATTTGCGTCAGAAAAGATAGGAATCTTCACTGCCGGCAACAAAAATCGGGTGTTAATCGCGATACTTCATTTAACTTTCATCAGGTTTAATTTTTACTTGCAACAACAAAAATAGACATATACAAAAAAAAAATAGATTGAGTCGTGTGTAATGTGCCAAATGCTGACATTTTTGTCATGGGAGTAATCGACGGTTTTTGCACTGCTATTTCCTAACAATTCACTAACCCGATGTCAGCGAGGAGCTCTTTAGTAAAAACAACAAAATAACAATAATAACTTAGTAGCGGATCCTGACTGTATGATAATTTAATTATTACCACGTTTAGTATGTTTACTTAAGAGCTATTGCAAGTACTGCAATATGTAAAAATATAATGATCATGATTTAACTCTCTATCGCTTTTTTCTTTCTTTCATTATTTCACGTTTTCATTATGTTGGATAAGCTACATCAGATAATCAGGATTTACCCATTTGCATTTCATCTTGGACGATTGGACGGTCTCATTTTTAACCAGAGGGTGCTGCAAGATGATACCAGAAGCCGACTATTAATATACAGATAATCCCTAGCTATAAATTAAAGAGCAATTCGTGGTAATCAAAATCAAGATCATACTTTTTATATATTAAAATATTTAGCAATAGCTCTTAAGTAAACATATCAAATACTATAACAATTAACCATGCTTTGTGATATCCACAGGTCCTGCTAATAAATAAATAGAACAAAATAGCTGAGGAAATAGAATAAGAAATAACTCTTCCCAAATGAATGCCGATAAAACTATTCAATTTGTCTAAAAAATTAGTAAATAATGTTTGCACTCACGTCAAAAGATGTGCACTGAAATATTGTTAATATTAACGATTCTTAAGAATTCATTGAATCATTTTACATATATAATTAAATTAAAATATTAATTTTAATGAAAGGAAACACGTGTTTAGGAGATAATTGAAACAATATTTATTTTGGTTATATTTGTCATATATGTAATTTAACAAGTTGATATATTCCAACATAATAAGAATAATTTATAACAAATGTCAAGTAACTTTTCCTAATTATTAAGAATGAATTGAATTCTCAGAAGAGTCCTGTTGAGTTGAAGAACTTTGATATCACTTAGACTCTAGAGAAAGACCATTAGCTTACGCTGAAAACTTTCAAAGAGTGACGGTAAATGTAGACTTTGCGGTGACAGAGATGAGACTGTAAACCATGTACTAAGCTAATGTAGCAAACTAGCATCACAAGAATACAAAACTAGACACGACTGGGTTATGAAGGGGATCCACTGGGAATTGTGCAAAAAATTAAATTTTGACATCCAGCCAAAAGGTATACGCATAAACCAGAATATGTTCTTGAGAATGAAACGCATAACATTCTCTGGGACTTTAAAATAAATACGGATTACCTTATCCCAGCTAGGAGACCAGACCTCGTGCTGATTAATGAAGAACTCTTCAACTGGTGGATTTTGCGGTTCCAGCAGATCACAGGGTGAAGATGAAGGAAAACGAAAAGATAGACAAATACTTGGATCTTGCCAGAGAATTAAAAAAGCTAGGGAATATGAAAGTCAAAGTGATACCAATTGTAGTTGGTGCACTTGGAACAGTCCCAAAAGGCTTGGAAAAAAGACTGGAAAATCTGGAAATCAGCGGAAGAGTTGAGACCATCCAGAGTACTACAATGCTGCAATCGGCTAAGATACTCAGGAGAGACCTGGAGAACTTTGGAGACTTGTTGCCACTCAGACTCCAGTGACATATCATCAGCTAAAGCTGATGTGAAAAACTCAAGACAAAATAATAATAATAATAATAATAATAATAATAATAATAATAATAATAATAATAATAATAAGAAGAAGAAGAGAAGAAGAAGAAGAAGAAGAAGAAGAAGAAGAAGAAGAAGAGCAAAGACAGATTACTTATGGTGGCCAACAATAGTAGATGTGACATATGGACAAACAGAAAAACAACAAAGACTAGAAGACAAAAATGGGAAGAAAATCAATTATATAGAAACTTCAAACGACAAATCAGAGAGTTTGCACATGAAAAAAACCTGGACATGGTTAAGAAAAGGAAACCTTAAGAGAGAAACTGAATCAAAGCGAAAATTGATAAGATCCAACAAAATAGTAAATGTAGACTATGCGGTAATAGAGATGAGACTGTAAACAATGTACAATGCGAATGTAGCAAACTAGCACTAGACACGACTGGGTTGGGAAGGTGATCCACAGGGAAAAATGAAAAAAGGACAAATACCTGGACCTTGCCAGAGAACTGAAAAGATTATGGAATATGAAAGTCAAAGTGATACCAATTGTAGTTGGTGGACTTTGAACAGTCCCAAAGGGATTGGAAAAGGGATTGGAAAATCTGGACATCAGAGGAAAGATTGAGACCACCCAGAATACTGCCAGAATAACCAGAAGAGTCCTGGAGACCTGAAAAGATTTGCTGTCACTCAAACTCCACTGAAAGACCACCAGCTAACGCTGATGTGAAACCTCAAAAGGAGTGAATAATAATAATAATAATAATAATAATAATAATAATAATAATAATAATAATAATAATAATAATAATTTGGAACGGTACCAATAAACTTGGAAAAAGGACTGGAGGATCTAGAAATCAGATGAAGAATTGACAATCCAGACTACTGCTCTGCTACAATCGGCTAGAATACTCATAATAGCCCTGCAGACCTGAGGAGACTTGTTGTCACTCAGACTCCAGTGAAATACCATCAGTTAACGCTGATGTGAAAAACTCAAAAGGAGTAATAATAATAATAATAATAATAATAATAATAATAATAATAATAATAATAAAGCCATGGAAAACTGGCGAGTTCAATTAAAAGCTGGAAAACAATCCCTGGCAGAAGTAAAAATCCAAAGAGGTATCTTCCAAGGAGACTCATTATCACCACTACTCTTTATTATTGCAATGATGCCGCTAAACCATATACTGAAAAAATGTACCGGGGGATACAAATTTAGTAATTCACAAGAGAAGATAAACCACCTTATGTACATGGATGACATTAAATTTTTTGCAAAAAATGAAAAAGAATTGGAGAGCCTAGTACAAACTATTAGAATATATAGCCAGGATATAGGGATGGAATTTGGAATCGAAAAATGTGCTATGCTTGTAATAAAAAGGGGTGAAAGAAAACTAATGAATGGAATACAACTGCCAAATCAGGAAACTATAAAATCTCTTGATGAAAATGAAAGCTACAAATACTTAGGAATTTTAGAAGCGGACAATATCATGCAAGCAGAAATGAAAGGAAAAGTTAAAAAAGAATATCTCAGGAGAACTAGAAAACTTCTGGAAACAAAACTTAACAGCAGAAATCTGATCAAAGGAATTAATACCTGGGCTGTCCCCATTATAAGATACTCAGGACCATTCTTAAAATGGACAAAAGAAGAACTCCGACAGATAGACCAAAGGACGAGAAAATTAATGACAATGCACAAGGCTCTCCACCCTAGAGATGATAGAGATAGATTGTATGTGTCAAGAAAGGAAGGGGGAAGAGGTCTTGCCAACATAGAGGAATGCGTAGAAACCACAATCCAACAACTTGAAGATTACACAAGGAAGAGCAAAGACAAACTACTTATGGCGGCCAACAATAGTAGAAACGGCAGATGGACAAACAGAAAAACAACAAAGACTAGAAAACAAAAATGGGAAGAAAAACAATTATACGGACGCTTCAAACGACAAATAGAAGAGGTTGCACATCAAAAGACTTGGACATGGTTAAGAAAGGGAAACCTCAAAAGAGAAACAGAATCACTTATAATTGCTGCACAAAATAATGCCATAAGGACAAACTACCTCAAAGCGAAAATTGATAAGACCCAACAGAATAGTAAGTGTAGACTTTGCGGTAATAGAGATGAGACTGTTAACCATATACTCTGCGAATGTAGCAAACTAGCACAACGAGAATACAAAGCTAGACACGACTGGGTTGGGAAGGTGATCCACTGGGAATTATGCAAAAAATTAAATTTTGACCACACAACAAAATGGTATATGCATAAACCAGAATCTTTCTTGAGAACAAAACGCACAAAATTCTCTGGGACTTTGAGATAAAAACGGATCACCTTATCCCAGCAAGAAGACCAGACCTAGTGTTGATAAACAAAAAAGAAAGAACTTGTCAACTGGTGGATTTTGCAGTGCCAGCAGATCACAGGGTGAAGTTAAAGGAAAATGAAAAAATAGACAAATATCTGGACCTTGCCAGAGAACTGAAAAAGTTATGAATATGAAAGTGAAAGTGATACCAATTGTGGTTGGTGCACTTGGAACAGTCCCAAAAGGATTGGAAAAGGGTTTGGAAAGTTTGGAAATCAGAGGAAGGATTGAAACCATTCAGAACACTGCACTGCTGCAATCTGCCAGAATACTCAGAAGAGTCCTGGAGACCTGAGGAGACTTGCTGTCACTCAGACTCCAGTGAAAGACCATCAGCTAACACTGATGTGAAAACTCAAAAGGAGTAAATAATAATAATAATAATAATAATAATAATAGAACAAACCTAGATTGGATTAACAAGAAAAGGGGAACATAACAACTGGTAGATTTGCAGTTCCAGCAGATCACAGGGTGAAGATGAAGGAAAACAAAAAGATAGACAAATACCTTGACCTTGCCAGAGAATTGAAAAAACTGTGGAATATAACGATGAAAGTGATACCAATTGTAGTTGGTGCACTTGGAATTGTTCACAAAAACTTAGAAAACAGACAAGAGAAACTGGAAATCAGGGGAAGAATTGAGACCATCAAGACAACAGCATTGTTGAAATCTGCTAGAATACTCAGAAGAGTCCTGGTGTAAAAACTCACAAGAAGTGAAATAATATTAATGTGAAATATAAATGTGACAGTGGTTCTATTCGTAGTAAGAACACCTGGAAATTTATTATAGATGTATCTTTTTCTACTAAACATAAATTACATGTGTTTTTGACATCGATTAATAAAGTTATTTATTTGTCTGAAACAAACAGTAATGGTTTTGATGTTAAGAAAAGTTTAAATTCAGTTTCTATTTTTTTATATTTCGAGACGGAGTGTTTTGGGCCGTAAAAACGTATCCAGATGGTAGTCGGTGGGTGGGAAGTCAAGAAAATATGGTGGATGCGGCAAAGTCTCATATCAGAAATCAATGTGTTACTGCTGTGTCATCATGGCAATATGTAGCCGAACATCATCATGAAGCAGAATTATGAACCAGTTTTAACTCATACAAAAGGTAAACAAATTGCTTTTTTTTCATGTTAATGGCCTTCAAAGTGATAGATTGAAGTGATAGAAACAAAGAGAATACATTCATCATTAGGAATGTGATTTTTTTATACAACTACTAGTAAAATAATATGTTATAAGAGAATTTAAATGGTTTATACTAAAATTGATAACATTTTCCAAAGAACCTAGTATATATATATATATATATATATATATATATATATATATATATATATCATTCTGTTGATCACTCAAGCGTTTTGAAAGTGGATAGCAACTAATATATCCCAGTATATATATATACAAACACTTTACTTTTCGCAGCGAATATTCATAAACTATTAACTACACATAGAAAGATGTAAGAATATGTGTTTGACATATGGAAGAGTGAACGGCCTTTGTAGTTTTCTGACCGATCTATTTAAATATATTTGCATAAGTAAATAAAATCGCATTAACTTGCCGTATATATGACGGCTGACACACTTCGCAACGAAAATGTGTTTAAATGGAGCCGACACTTTTGGACGTGCTTATAGTAGCCTAGGGCAGATCGATTCAGTAAAATCAGGTATGAGTGTACGCGTTATGAAAGTTAAGTCATTGAATCGCATCCATATGAATTACCTTTAAAAGCACAACAGGACGACTGCATTAATGTCAACTGTCTCTCTACAATATCCGATTGTCACCGTCACTGATGCCTGCTCTTTTAAGTCATACATACATACATGCATGCACATATACATATTACATATATACGTACGTACGTATCACTAAGTTTTATAATAAGGCAACATTCTCATTGAGATATTTTAGACCATGTGAGAGAAATCTTTGCAGTGTCTTTTGAAAAATGACTAGCGCGTTGACTTTGTGGTTTAATGACCGTTATTTTAATGGAAGACCAAGCAAGCAATCAGGAAAGATTACATTAAGTAAAAGAATAAAGCACAGAAAACCGATATAAAGAAAGAAAGAAAAAAGAAGGAAAAGAAAGAGAGAAAGAAATATTAGCAACAAGGAAGGCACATGAAGAAAGAAAGAAAGAAAGAAAGAAAGTGTTTATGGAAAATGTTGAAGAAAATCCTATCCTAATGATCTAATCTTTTCTTGTGTTGGTTTTGGTGCGTTCCCTTGACTGATTCTTGACGCAGATTCGTCATATGGAGTGTTACCCGGCGTTGACGGGTGGACATAATGCAATATTACATATAATGGAATATTGAGAAATGTATATGCATGGTATTCCATTATAATTACGTCCAAGTCACGCTGTAAACATCGGTTCCTGCTAGATCAGTAACGTTAAGCAGCGATGAGCCTGTTCAATATCTAATTGGGGGATCATTCAAGCAACAGAAGATACTGAGTCCTTTATCAAAATGACTGATTCAGCTTTAAATGAACAAAACAAAGACCGATATGCTATAAAACAAAAATAAACAAAAAAACAAACAGAAATAAAATAATGTAAACTGAGGACTTCTTTAGTGCCATCTACCCTTCCGTACCTTGTATCGATTATATCAGTAGTGTTTGATTTTTAAAGTCTATATACACACACACCAATACATACAAAGTAAACTGTATATATATATATATATATATATATATATATATATATATATAAAATCAAACTTATCGCTAATAATTGTACACCTCTAAAAACACAAATAACGCATAACTTTTGTTGTGTATCAATTCGCTAACATTTGGGAAAGTATATCTCCATCACTAATGATGATGTAACAATACTTAATTCATACACTGTACATACAACCACCACCGTTTCCTGTCGACTCCTCATTTATCTCTATACACACCAATAGTCACGAAACCTTCATTAATATTCAAGAATTTTAGTAGATAATGCAAAATCATATTTGTCTGAATTTTTGAGTTGTGGCTTGTTAATTTGTATTATTTGAATTTTGGGGACTGAAGCCCTCATCTTTATTGTTATTTACACAATGTTTCAGCTGATGCGTCCTCCGGCCTTCTTCGTGTGTATCTTTTCGAACTCGGAAACCTTCTCGAACTTGCAAACCTTCTCCTCTGACACGGGAACCTTCTTGGTGAACTCGGGAGCCTTCATGTC